>OX246738.1:100684328-100958976 GCA_945910005.1 Isoperla grammatica
TAATAGTATTTATTTGACCTGCAGCTTTATAGCATTCATATCACCTGCAGCTTTGTAGTATTTATATCGCCTGCAGCTTTATAGCATGTATATCACCTACAGCGTTATAGCATTCATATCACCTGCAGCTTTGTAGTATTTATATCGCCTGCAGCTTTATAGCATGTATATCACCTACAGCGTTATAGCATTAATATCAGCTGCAGCTTTATAGTATTATATTACTTGCAGTTTTATAGCATTTATATCACTTGCAGCTTTATAGCATTTTTATCACCTGCAGCGTTATAGCATTTATATCACCTGCAGCTTTATAGTATTATATTACTTACAGTTTTATAGCATTTATATCACTTGCAGCTTTATAGCATTTATATCACCTGCAGCTTTATAGCATTCATATCACCTGCTGCTTTGTAGCATTTTTATGACCTGCAGCTTTATAGCATGCATATCACCTGCAGATGTATAACTATTATTCCATTGACATTTTTACTATGTACGGGTGTCTTTTTGAACATCCTATATGAATATTATAGTTATTAAAATTAACTTCACCATTTTGTTGTAATTGTTATTCATTGTTACTTTGGTTACTTTTATTATGACATTGCTCGTTATTCCTATTGAGTGTTTCGGTGTTTCTCAGTAAATGTTTGGTTTGAATATTCAAGTTTGTTTATGAATATTAGTCCTGTTCTTTGATATGAATATTGTGATTTAAAGGTGACATAACTAACAAATTTCGATTGGATGTAATGTATTCAAATCCATATAATTGAACTTTGAATCATGCGGCAAGCGGCGAGTAAATATGCATTAATATTTAATATTTTCATTATTGTTATTTATTGGAAAATTATTATTTGTTTAAAACACCTTATTAAATGTTTCATATTGCTGCGTGGTAAGTCATTTCTACATGTATGCCATTACAACGCAGATCATGGACTACGGAATTCAATTATGATGTGGCCATTACATTTTCTTCTTCATCTTGCCCAATCATCAAAAAGATTTATTAACTAAAAAAACAGACATTATATAATAACATATTTCCGATATCGAATCAATATTATTTATATTTGTATTGCTACTTATATTAACTAATTTATTAAGTATTGCTAAGTCAATCAGTTACTTTGTACTTGAAACTGAATTGTTTGTCGATCTTTAGGGGAAAACATGTTGTATCCCATTTAATGGTACCAATGAAGAAGGCTCCATCTATAAAGATTTTTATAACGATTATTACAAATTTGTGTATTTTACTTTTTATTGTGACAATCGTTCCACTATCCTTTTACTTAACAGGTAAAACAATTAAATATCATTATTTGATTTGTGCTTTTTGCTGATGTATTGTTTGCAATTTACCTATCTTTGTCAGTTATCTATAAATAAATAGTTGCATTTGTTGCATACAATATATTTTAATTTTCTTACGCCATATTTATTTATTGGGCAACTATAATACATTTATATTCAACGTCTTGGGATTCCCCCCCCCCCCCCCCCCCCCACCATCTTTATGAAAAACTAAATATTGTGATGCCCGAAGAAAAGCCCAGCTATACAAGGCTGTACAACTAAAGCAACAAGCTGAATACATTTCAATACATTTAAAGCCACAGTGTTGGGTTGGGGGGGGGGGGGGGGGGGGGGAGGGTAACTGAAGTGACGTCTGTAACCGTTTTTTATATACTTAGTATATGTGATATGTACTTTGCAGTTTACACTACGGAACCATAATAAAGTATGTCTTTATCAACCATCTCTTCCTCTCACTCTCCCTTATCCCCCCCCCCCAACCCCATTGTAGACGCATTTGTTACACAATATGCGGTATAAAGTGGTTTCCATTACCCCCAGTTCTCACGCGCATCGCATGTTAATAAGAGTCCTTATCAAGACATTGCGTGCAATTCAACATCGATACGTAAAAACACGAACAACGGTCAACGCGTGATATAGTTTAGCAGTACAGTGGTTCAATTCCGCCCACCGGCAATCCCCACCAAAGGAAGACGTGAGGGGGGAGAAGGCACTCGGCCCCCTTTACATCTACTGACTGTCTAATATGTCAACAATCTAATGATTCTGGATTTGATTTTAAATGTTTTTTTATAGAAATCCCTAAAATATAATACAATCTTACTATGTGATATGAAGCTGCATCCATTCTGATGTTTGTTTGGTTTGTGTTTTTAATTACTCTTTTTCTCACGCTTCGTCCATCTATTTTTTATGTGCCTGATTTGTATGTTCTTTATTTCATATCAATTATGAGTTCATTTTTTGGTTTAATTTATTAAATGTGTTTACATAATTATATTTGTGTTTATTTTACACACACACTCGGTTAGCGAGGAAATGATTTTCGTCGAAGAACATTATTATAACATTCAATATATTATTGTGTCTGGTTGCTATGACGGCTCTAAATTTTCCATTGTACAAATACGCCAAGTACGTGGTACAATATCGATAGTTTTAAGACAATTTTAGAAGCTAAACATACCTAAGCAAGAACTAAGAGTGGTACCAAGGATCTTCTTCATTGGATACAGGAATAAGCCTACAATTGACTCACGAGCACTATTGCTGACTTCCACTGTTTTGTTTTTAATGTTAAGCTAAGATTTCTTGTACTTTTTATATTTCTTTGTATTTATTTATTCACTACCTTTCATAAGGCTTGAGTTCATAGTCGTCTTCTACCCCTAGGGGTGCCCGTTGTTGCTATAAGTATTTGTTTTCTTTATGGGATATTTCACGCATTAGAGAGGCTGCACAGTAGCCCGGGAACGTTAGCGGGAACGAAACCTAACTTGGAAAGCATTCCGTTTATGTAACCGGGATACGGGATACGGGAAACTCTATAGATGATTTTCAGAATTGATCTGGGACCCTTAGATAGAGCTAATCTCGGCTCTTTAGATCTGCGATGACAACAATGCACAACAGTAAATAATATAACATTAAAACAATTACTAAAAAAAAAAGTAAAAAATAAATTTTCGACGAACAAATTTCTGCCTTACTCGGAAAATGAAAGCGTTGGGTCAGGTTGGTCGCTTACGGTATTTACATAAATTACATTATGTTGTTGTTCATGCAGAGAAAGCGCCCAACGCTCTTATTTTCAAGAGTCAGGCAACGATTTGTTGGTCGAAAATTTATTTTTTACTTTTTAGTACATTTTATTACAGATGCGTTGTTTTAAAAAAGTAATTTTTTTCATTTAATATTATTTTTTACAAATGTTATTTTATACGCTCAGTTCAGTTAACAGTTAGTTCATTGATACCTCGTAGATTATTTTATTTCATAATCATAATAACGTAGGCTGTTTCTCACAAGCCATGAGCATGAAAAGCTCTAATTGGTTTAATTAGGGTAGCCATATTTTAAACTAAGTTGGAAGGACACATTTTTTTAGGGAAAACATAAGCACGGGGGGTTTGGAGGGGAGCAGAGCCTTACAAGCACATAAGGTGAATACCTCCAGTGCGCGGTCGGCTATAATAGAGGGGGCCAAAACGACCGTGTTTCACATCCAGGGTTCCCAACAACCAGGAAAATCAGAGAAAAAAAAATGGTTAGGGAAAGTTAGGGAAATGAGCAAAAATGCTAGTAAGTCAAGGAAAATTGTGGTGCTAGTGTCTATAGTGTTGCCACAAAGCAGCAGTATTCGAAGAATCCAGTGGCGAAGGTGTAACTAAGGGGGAGGAGGAGGTCATATTTAAAAAAATCATAATCTGTTTATAATGTTTGTAATATTATCAATACAATATTATAATAATAAAAATAGTGTCAATAATAAAATGCCTCATTTTAATTTTAAATCACTAAAACGATTTGCTAATTAATTTCAAAAATTGGAATTTCGAGCGAATTGGTCAGGGAAAGTCAGGGACATTGTTTTGACTTTTTTGTTGGGAACCAAGGACCACAAACGTATGTCTAAATGTATCTCTTATTACACTTGAGAGACCCCTTAGCTCAAAACAATAATGTGGGTAGGCTACAGTGGAGTTTCGCGGGAGTTTATGACAAACTTTATTGTAGTTTCTTGGTACACCCCTAGTGCAAAGTCCAGTCGAGCAATTATCTCCATTTAAACTCGAGCAAAGGACGAGGAATTCACATGACTGAATACACTCATCATATTCTTCAAGGCGATGAGGTCCGATCGTTCTAGGAAAACAAGAAATCCCGGGGTAGCTTATCTTTCAAAGTATCTACGGGTGTCCAAAACGGGGGGAAAATGTTGTGGCCATGGTGTAAACTCCCGCGGAACTCTACTGTACGTTGCATTTATTTTGTGATTAAATGTAAGGCAGGTTAGTTTAAACCAGTCTATGTATTTTGTTAAATAAATTAACGATATATCCATTCCGCACATTGTTTTGTTTAGTTTCGGCGATTTCTAGATTTTCACAAGTTTAAAAGCACGATTGATATAGTGATGTGTGTGGAGACTTTGAAGCTTTGCACTCTTGCAAGTTTCATCAGTTTTGATATTGGGAATTCCTGTGGTTCGAATAACTTGATAGGGCCTTTACTTTGATATTCTTATTTCTGACAACCTGTAGCCGTATTCCTTGTTTTGTGACGTTAGTGGAGCTATTATTTTACTTTATTTATATGGCTGCCGTTAGTAAGAGCTTTGAAATAAGGTGGTCATGGCTTTCGCTGAAATACTTATTTAAAAAAGTCATATTACCGAGTAAATATTTATACTTATTTTTTTCGGATTCAAGAACAGATTTATCTCGGAGGCTTTCATAAATATTTAAAGGTAAATATACCTGTTGGAGGATATTAACCTTACACCTGCTTTTATCGTGAAACAGGTTGTTACAGTTCTGTTAGTGTTCACGAATGAATGCACTATTCACCGCTTTAAGCCGCATTCACATAAATGACTATTGATTACTGACTATTGACTATTGACTAGTGATTATTGACTACCCAAAGAAAGATATGAACACTACACAACTAAGTTCTTTGACACGTATGATCTGCCACCTAGAACAAATGAATCAAACTGATTGACGAACAACGAGCTGTCAAAATAATAAAATTGCAACATTATGAAGAAAACGAGGTATGGCGATAGTAACTGTTCACCAGTTAAAACGTTTAATGATGGGCTTAACCAAGTTGTGAAGGTTTTGTATGTTTCTTGTTTGTTTTGAAGATTTGTTTTCAAAATAAGAATATTTTATTGTATGACAGCTTCATAAAAATAATAAATAAATAATATTCGCCGGAAATAGTCAAAAACAAATATACACTTGACAGTAATTGAATAGTGGTATTGACTTCCGTTGCTCCACATTCATTGGCTGAACGCGAACGTTGTGATTGGTTGTAACTATGACTTCCAGATATCTTCAATTCGTTAGTCAATAGTCAATAGTCATAAGTCAAAAGTAAAGTTGTGTGAACGTCAGCACGTATCGCCTATGGTTCAATTCGCTTAGTCACTAATCAATAGTCAATAGTCAATAGTCAATAGTCACTAGTCATTTATGTGAACGCGGCTTTACACACCGCTATTTTAACAGTTATTGATTATCAGTTTAATTTAATAATAATATTTCGGAGGAAACCTGTGTAAGGACGATCGTCATCATCGTCATCATCGTCATCATCATCATCGTCATTGTCATCATCGTCATCATCATCATCATCATCATCATCATCATCATCATCATCATCATCATCATCATCATCATCATCATCATCATCATCATCATCATCATCATCATCATCATCATCATCGTCATCGTCATCGTCATCGTCATCGTCATCGTCATCGTCATCGTCATCGTCATCGTCATCGTCATCGTCATCGTCATCGTCATCGTCATCGTCATCGTCATCGTCATCGTCATCGTCATCGTCATCGTCATCGTCATCGTCATCGTCATCGTCATCGTCATCGTCATCGTCATCGTCATCGTCATCGTCATCGTCATCGTCATCGTCATCGTCATCGTCATCGTCATCGTCATCGTCATCGTCATCGTCATCGTCATCGTCATCGTCATCGTCATCGTCATCGTCATCGTCATCGTCATCGTCATCGTCATCGTCATCGTCATCGTCATCGTCATCGTCATCGTCATCGTCATCGTCATCGTCATCGTCATCGTCATCGTCATCGTCATCGTCATCGTCATCGTCATCGTCATCGTCATCGTCATCGTCATCGTCATCGTCATCGTCATCGTCATCGTCATCGTCATCGTCATCGTCATCGTCATCGTCATCGTCATCGTCATCGTCATCGTCATCGTCATCGTCATCGTCATCGTCATCGTCATCGTCATCGTCATCGTCATCGTCATCGTCATCGTCATCGTCATCGTCATCGTCATCGTCATCGTCATCGTCATCGTCATCGTCATCGTCATCGTCATCGTCATCGTCATCGTCATCGTCATCGTCATCGTCATCGTCATCGTCATCGTCATCGTCATCGTCATCGTCATCGTCATCATCATCATCATCATCATCATCATCATCATCATCATCATCATCATCGTCATCATTGTCATCATCATCATCGTCATCATTGTCATCATCGTATCATCATCCCCACCATCAGACTGGAATACGTACAAATACTTGGGATGGAATGCTTGACGCAATTAGTATTAATTAATCCAAGTATTCGCTATATAATAGGCAACACGGTTACGATTTTTTTTTTTAAACGTAGCACTTAGTTTAATAGTATCGGATACAAAAAGTGTATTAATGCAAGTCCTAAGTAAAAATATTTCGCATTTATTGCTCGGGGATCTGAAACACGTACAGGTGGCTGTGACGTCATGATTCAGTAGACGTGGCTTAACCTTAGAGCGGAACTTAGGTAGAGAGCGCATGACGTCATTACCCCCGTCCACAACATCTCTGCTGCCGCCTGACCAGTGTCACGTGACTCTGCCGGGCTGAGCCAATGGCAGAGCTGTGGTCGTGACGTGGGCGCTTGCGCGTACGAGTGCAGTAATGCAGCGGCTGAGTCAAATCTTAGAGTAGAGAGACAAATACCTTGCTTTTTTTTAGTAAGGTATTTGACTGAGCAATGGTCATGGTGTGTTGTGCGCTTGGCTACAAGGTTCGATTTGTAAAAGGAGGGCCAAACAAACAACAAAACAAGAAGATACAGTACATGTTTAGAATACTAAACATAATAAATATTATTTTATGAAAAAAAATGGTTGCGACGAAATGTCCCAAAAACATTTAATTTGTGGAAAAGTGAAGTCAATTATTATGAATGATTTATTTTATTTTTTTCCCAAATTAAATGTTTTTGGGACATTTCATCGCGTATTTTTTTTTATTTTCCAAATTATATTAATTATTATTATGATGTTTTTATTTACCACAAAGCTATTGGATCCATAGTATATAAAACAAGAAAATACAGTACATGTTTAGAATACTAAACATAATAAATAATATTATTTTTTGAATGTAATTTCTTTTATGTAATCATCACTTTCATTTTCTTGTTAACATATCGATACTGTTTGTACATTTAATATTATTTGGTAACTTTATATTATTGGTATATTTACTCGTATGCTAATGTGTAAAATATACTCTATACAACCTGATATAACTGTACTTATTATTTGGGTTGATTGTTTTTCTTTTAATAACAGTATGATAACAGAACCACAACTTATACGCTGCTCGAAGGGCGTAACAGACCAATCGCTGAGGCGGTGAGCATACACATACAAAAACTATGACTTCAAATCGCATCAACATGGCGGCGGCTCGTTTTTTGCGACCTTTTTTTTATTTATCGTTACTAAACCAATTACGAGGCATAGACTGAACCGTTTTTAAAAATTCAAAGACACAAAATTATTAAATGAGAGACAAGGTATTTAAAAATCGATTAAAATTTTCATACGCGTGTTCCCTATTGTGACTGAGGAAAACCTCTAAAAGGTTTCAGTCAGGATTGCCGTTTGGATGTTATCGAACTGTTGGTCTCAAGCAGTGTTGACTTGTCGGGAGATTGGGAAGTAGTGCTGTAGCCAAAAGGCAAAACTGTAGCTGTCTTCTTCAGTGAGGCTTTCAGGAACACTGCCTTCACCAGAAACCATATACAATGTTACACTACTTTCTTACCACAATAGGCTATAGCATACTGTTAACCCTGCGGGTTGAAGAAAAGACAATATACACCATTAGACAGAGGAAAACCAGCCACAGCAACACAGCCGCCTGGGGATAAAACTACTGGTGAAGTATGATTAAATAATGTGCACAGGCAAGAAAATGATACCATAATATATCAAAATAGTAAATAGTTATATTATCCGATAGAGTAAAATTGGTAACTATAAAATAACATCGTTCTAGGGAAATAAATAGAAAACCGTTACTCTTCATTTGTGAGTACTCTTGTACTTGTGCTACTCCTAAAGTGTGGGAAACCATTTAAAACTAACAATCATTTAGCCTTGAAATGGATGGTTCGTACCCTCGGCATGGTAAGTTGGCATCCGCATGGACTCTGGCAATCGGTAGTGTTGTGCGATAGCTTAGAATTACTGTAGAGCATTGCTCGCGAAGCGTTAGACGCGTCAACCAATCAGATTGCGAGTTTGCCGCTTCAGCCGCGTCAGCCGCGTCAGCCGCGTTGCTCGCGAAACGAACCCATGCAACAATGCAAAGCTTGTTTGTTTTCTGTATTTTGATCAACGACGGAATCTTTAACCGACAAACAACATTATTTCTTCCACATTTTGAGGTAAACAGGAGCTAAAATTTCCCTCTGCCATATAGCGAAATTGTTAGTAGGTCGATTATAGTCTTACATCACATATACATTTAGGTTATAAACATGTTATGACAATTGTCGTGTTGTTGTTTGCTCGCGTTATGTATACTAGGATCGCGCTACTTCGACGCGAGCAACGCACGTAACGTAACGCTTCGCGAGCAACGCACGTAACGCTTCGCGAGCAACGCTCTACAGTAACGGCAGCATTAGTTTTAAATAATTTCCCACAATTTAGGAGGAATAAAAATAAAAATATGCAGATCTGACTTTTCTCTAGGGACGTAAAACCTAAATATCGATATCATAGACTCTAGAGTAGGGTTTAGTTTGAAAATGGGACCCAAGTCTCCTGTGGCTAGTTAGTAACGCCTCGTTCAGATTGTATTCCTTTGAGAGAGAATAGTAAACTTCTACCGATTAGAAGTAATAAGTAACACATGGTTAAAAATCAACAACCTAAATTGTGCACTGTAATATTAAGTAATAATTCTACATGACATTGCAAGTGGAACAGTATGTTCAAATAATCAGTGACTATTATCGAATGCATTACCAAATAATGGAAGTTGCTTAAACTGCGAGTTATTAATAGTGTCATAAGTTTTCTGGACAACAATGTATAAAACATGTTGCTTTCTTTTATAATTTCTAGAAAAAATGTTTATTTTTATCTGTATCAAGATTATTCAAGAGATAATTTAGATGAACAAATGCTTACATTTTGTAAGTACATTCTTAAGTGGCCCAACAATCAAGGAGCTTGCATCTTTAAGATTGTTTCTTAACATAACACGTGATGGGGTGTTTAAATAAACGAACAAATAGATTAATGATTAACAAAAGTTGAAAATGTCAAACAAATATCTAAATATATTTTTAAATACTTTTCCTTAAACGATATTTTTAAAACACATTGTACATATGCTATAAGCAACCTGTACCTAGACAGAAATTCACTTCTCTAGTAAGAAATTACAACTTGTCTTGAATAAGATTAACACTTCAGTAAAGAACAATGCGATAGTCAGCGTAGTTACACAAGTGCTTAAAGCCACACCACCTAACAATGCCAGGTGGCCCTACAGGGCCAGGCGGCCCAGATGGCCCAGGATACCCATTTGAACCACTCGGTCCAATTGGACCAGTTGCACCAGCAGCACCAGCTGCACCAGATGCCCCAGTTGCACCAGACGGACCAATACCACCAGTTGCACCAGCTACACCAGGAAAACCAGGTATACCAGTTGCGCCAGTAGGACCAACTGGACCGATTCCACCAGCTGGGCCAGCTACACCGGCTGCACCGGCTGCACCGGCCGGGCCAGCTGCACCAGTTGCACCAGGAGTGCCAGAAGAACCAGGTGTTCCGGGAGTGCCCGGAGTACCCGGAGGTCCGGTCGGTCCGGTAGGGCCTGGAGGTCCAGGAACATCTACGGCCTGACGAAATGAGTCATCTCCATATGTCCATGTTTCGTCATTCGCTTCCGTAGGGGGTCCAAGTGGACCTGGAATAAGAAATAATACACACTAGATATTTGATTTTACTAAACTAGGAAAACGCTCCGTTTGACGCGTTGATAAGCGAGCGCGTCCATATCTACGAACGTTCTGGCAAAAAGATCTCAAAGCTAATAAAAACAATAATTAACAACAATTCAAGAATGCGCATTACAAATATATTTCCATAGCTATTATACTTCCCGACATTGTTGCATGCAGTGCAATGTGCGTTGCTAAGAATTTTCGTTGTCATTCTGTCTAGTGCTTTCGCCGTGGTCCGCCACCGTTACTAACAGTTATTGACAGCAATAGAAATGTAATTTCTGCCCATAATACGTCTCGAATGGCGTTTAGATTACTATATTCGTAACCGGACAAAAATTTACTATAAGATCCTCACATTTTGCCGTTACTGTGTTTCAGAAATATATTTTCGAGTAACTTTTGTGTAACTTTGCCATTACTTATTAGATCGCCATTATATTAACATATTCGTGACCGGACAAGTCTGTAAAAAAATCTGGGTATCTCACATTTTGCCGCCATTTTGTTTCAGAAAAATATTTTGCAGTAACTTTGGTGTAACTTTGTAACTTTTCAAACAATTTTGCCTTAAAACTATAAACCTTAAATCCACATCGAGGCATGTGGATGGTCCAAATTTCAAGTTGATCGGACTTTCCGTTCGACCGCTATCGACAAACATAAAACCAAAAACAAAAAACAGAACGAGGTGCCATACGAGTCTAGTGGAGACGCTTGCTTCGCTCGCTTAATTACTTTAGAAAACTAGATTTCATTGTTGTGAATTGTTGTAATTGAAGATAAGATTACCGTGATTAACTCTATCTAAGGGTCCTAGATCAATTTTGATGCATGATATAAACTTATAACCCAATCATGCATCGACACTTTTCTAATAGATCTTTTTCAGAATTGATCTAGGACCTTTAGATAGAGCTAATCATGGCCATCTAGATCTTCAGTTACAACAATGTATTTAAATGAAAAATGTACCTTAACATAACTATCAAGGACCCTTAGATAGAGCTAATCACGGTCCTCTACATCAATAGGGAAGTCACACACATTTTTTTTTATTTGCTTACTGGTTACCTCAAGTTCAAATAAACGGGAACTTATTGGTTTCGGCTCGAAAGGTGCATTAACATCGCTTTAACAGCAAGTCAAAGATATTGCTGTCAAAACACGCTCAGAAACGAACCTGCGCCATCTTGCTCGTGATTAAAAGGTTCTGACGTCATATATCAGTAAACAATAATTTTATATCATACAAATAGTACTGAAATCCCACCCTTTAGAAGATTATTGCTCTCATAAGACTTTAACTGAACCAAAGTTTATTTCTAGTTAGTAAATTAACACTTCTCAACATTAATTAACAACAATATGTTAAATAATTGCATTATTTTAAACACGTTTTGGTAAATACTGCTTCAAAATAAATTTTCTGAAGAAAACAGGTGTATAAAAGGCATTGTTGTAAAGTCACTGCATCCTAGATATTGTAAAATTTAATATCGTTGATATTTTTTAAGAATACTTCAAGGAGGCAGTTGTTTACATGAGATATGACGTCGAGAGCCGTTTTTCAATTACGGAACGGGAAGTTCCAAATTTCAAACTTAAAATGCTAATAGAATTGGAAATTTACGCTTCTCAGATATAAAAATTATACCGCCCGTATTTTTTAGATAATGATCTTCCATTTTTAGGTACTTTGAGGAATATTTATTTTTGATGAGACTTCCCTATTCTGAAAATTATCTATTTACAAAATAAATAACAATTTTTTTGTTTAGATTTACCTTGAGATCCGTTTGGTCCTTTTGGTCCCAGTTCCTCAGCATTATGTTCTTCTTCTCCTTTGTCTAGATAATAGTTCAGACGTGCACCTTCAACTTCCCAATATCCATATCCATATCCTTTAGCTTCACGATCCGTGTCATGTATGTCTTGGTGGGTGTGCTTTAATCCTATCCCATCTGACGGTTCTGATTGGTCACGCAGTTCAGGGTCATTGTTTCTCTGGGACGCACCACCTCTAGTTATGTCTATTGTCAAGCCTATTGTAGCCAACACTTCTCTGCCATCTCTTGGGTAAAAACTGTTATGCTGTGATTTATGTAAACTATCAACTTTCACGTCTTTTGAAACACTCGGGTAAAGTTGTGGACTAAAAGACCTAACATTGTTATCTGTTGAAGCATTTCTGTAATCTTCGGGTAGAATCAATTCAGCTGGAACAGAAAAAATTGTGTTGTATTTCAAATACCCGTCACTGATGTTAAGTAATTAATTACGTAATTTAATCGTTACCTTTAGTAGTTTGTTCTTTTGTAGCATTGTTAGAAGTTATATAGGCCATGGTTGCATTGTGATAAGTAGATTTACTATAACGAAGATGAGTATCTGTATGGGTATAATTTCTTAAACCAGTAGGTTGGACACCATTGCTTGGATCTTTTTTTTCTTCTTCATCATCTCCAGTATTGTCCTTAGGTTTTCTTGGGTTTGTATGTACCACACTGCCTTCATCCTTAACATGATACCGTTTAAGTAACATGGTAACATTAATTCTTTGATTTCTAGTAAGCTCAATGCAATCACCAATAGACTCTTTATATTTTTGAAACGCGTTTTCGCTTTCCTGAAGTTTATATGTTAAAACATGTGCGTTGTTCTCTATTCGTCTTGAGCGATCTTCTGCGGCTTTCAGCTTCGTTATCAGACCACACGAGTATGATTCGCTCTCCTCTAATCGCTTTGAAATGGCATCGAACCGCGAGAAAACTGTGTTAAACATTAATGTTAATTCTTTTTCGCGATAAAAATAGTCATGGCTGTCCTTTAACATATGATCAATGCGTAACGTATCTCTTGAATTGGTTTGCATATTGTCTAGGTCTGATCTTCCTAGGGTGGCACTGAAACAATTAAATACATTAATTAACAACAATGTTTAGTACATTGGGTGCAATATGAATAATGGCTTCCAGAACCGTCAAACATAGTATAAAATAAATAGGTATGCACTATTGAAAGAAATCATAGTTATAAAAAGAATTTGTTTATGCTTATCTAATTTATACTAAGTTTACTTTACTGTTCCCTATTGAGAAATTGAAGATTTCTGAGTAACGTGTAATATTGACAATATATTAACATCCGAGAAAAGTTATTCCGTAGGCAGACATATAAAGTTATACCTTGAACCTTCCGATATGAACACAGTTTGAAAGCGAACTGTTGTTAGCTCCATAAATAATACGATAACGCAAATTATAACACAAACACATCGTTTACATAGTTGTGAACATAAAATATCCGTAAACATAGTCGACTTCTAGATTTAAATGAGATCCAACTATCGTATGCCATTGAAATATGGTAACTAAACGGTGCGTTAAATTGCCTACATATGACAGAAATCAAATGTCATGCCGCAATTTTGAAGACGCAATTTCATTTGAAGAAGTGTTATAGGTATGCAAATATATTCAGTTCTTGCTTGCCATTTCTGTGCTATTGACGGTCTTGCCCATGATTCTTCAATCAGCCAGTGATCCGGGATCTGCACCGGCATCTCACTGCCTGGTTGATTAGGCTTCCCAGATATCACGGCCAGAAGGATACATGTTACATAAGCCGCCTGGAAATTCTTTACAACCTGCAATTAAAAGTAAACTCAATAAACTTTTTCATCCAACTCCTTGAATTCAAGGACAAAAGCGCATCAAAAACAGTCAGTATGTAGTCAAATACAACAATAGGAATTATTTATTGATGCGCTTTTGTTCTTGAATTCAAGGAGTTGGATGAAAACTTTGACCGTGTAATACAGGCTTAAGTCGGAATAGACCTTTTTCAGAATTCATCTAGGACCCTTAGATAGAGCTAATCACGGCCCTCCAAATCTTCAATGACAACAATGCACAACAGTGAAACATGCTCCTCAACATAACTATCAATTGGACCCCTAGATAGAGCGTATCACGGCTTGCTAGATCAATTCTTAAAATCATCTATTGTAAACTTAACCCTCTCACTGCGGAGAGCGATTTAAGTCAAAGTAAGGAAATAACCACTGGATGCAAAATGAGATCATTCTGAAACAGGCGAAGTGTCTTTATAAGTTCATTTTCACCACTAGATCGCAGCAGACGTGTAGAACTAAGCATGTATTTTTTGTATGTTTTACCAACGATTTTTAACTTCAAAAGAGCACAACAATGAAAATAATGTGTGACAAATTAAAAACAAAATTCTGGATTGTGGGAAATTCTTCAAATTACCATAAAAAAAAGTCGGTCAAAAGAAATTGTTTAATTTTTGGAGTGTTTTCGAGTATTTTTCCAGACAGGTGTAGTTATGACGCAGCGAGACGGTTAAACTGGGTTGAGTGGGTCCCTGGCCGTCGTGACCGGTGCCCGCAAAGAGGGCTCTCGTACATATCTTTTGTTATATATCTATCTGACTCATATGACCGTCATCATCTTGTCTTCCAACTGTGTCAACTCTATGGGAGACCGTATGACAGCAGCGCTGTGAGCGTTCCCACCCACACAAAGGTCAGTATGTCCCTCATTTGACGCATACAATAGGGAAGGCTCACACATTTTTTTTATTTGCTTACTGGTTACCTCAAGTTAAAATAAACGGGAACTTATTGGTTTCGGCTCGAAAGGTGCATTAACATCGCTTTAACAGCAAGTCAAAGATATTGCTGTCAAAACACTCTCAGAAACGGACCTGCGCCATCTTGCTCGTGATTAGAAGGTTCTGACGTCATATCTCAGTAAACAATAATTTTATATCATACAAATAGTACTGAAATCCCACCCTTTAGTAGATTATTGCTCTCATAAGACTTTAACTGAACCAACGTTTATTTCTAGTTAGTAAATGAACACTGCTCAACATTAATTAATAACAATATGTTAAATAATTGCATTATTTTAAACACGGTTTGGTAAATACTGTATCAAAATGTATTTTCTGAAGAAAACAGTGGTATTAAAGACATTGTTGTAAAGTCACTGCATCCTAGATACTGTAAAATGTCCAACTTAATATCGTTGATATTATTAAGAATACTTCAAGGAGGCAGTTGTTTACATGAGATATGACGTCAAGAGCCGTTTTTCAATTACGGAACAAGAAGTTCCAAATTTCAAACTTAAAATGCTAATAGAATTGGGAATATACGCTTCTCAGATATAAAAACTATACCGCCCGTATTTTTAGATAATGATCTTCCATTTTTAGGTGCTTTTGAGGAATATTTATTTTTGATGAGACTTCCCTATAATGATGCAATATAAATACAGATGGCTGTGGGACAGCTTAACAACCTTACCAGCACACACGTAGACTGTATTATTCCAGTAACCATTGTACTACGTTTCACCTGTTTTTGTCATTCTTCAGCTGATTGTTACTTAATTACATAACACTCATTAATAATTAAGTTTTAAGTGCTTAAATATGTCTATAATAAAAACTACTGTAAATAATATACTAGGCATATAAGATTTGGAGCACTTAACTGAAGCTGAGCTAGATATAATAGGCAAACTGAACATCATCGCTCACAGCGCACTCTACCTGTCATACGGTCTACCATTCTTCTTCATGCATGCCGGCCTTCTTTGCGAAACAAATATCAACCAAACCTCTCGTTATTTCCGATTCCCGTATCGTATGACGACGGATTTGATTCAGCCGACGTCATATGATCTAGTCGTCTAGCACGTCGTTAGACACACAATAATAAGAATAAACTTAAAAGCGTTCTGTTAAAACGTTGGTGTATTACATTCAGTATTTGGCTTCAAATGGTTGTGGTAGTAGCGGTACCTATGTGAAATACATACAAATATAGATAATAATAAACATTTACAAATGTAAATGTAAATGTGTGATGTATATGACACGAATAGAATGTTTTAACAAAAATGAAAATATATTATACAGAATAATGTATTTTTTTGCGTAACTGTGTTTATGAGTATCCAGATCCACAGGCAAAAGTGTATGATACATTGCCTGCCGCTTAGCAGGGCTTTAAAATAGGTATAGCTGCTGGTTACGAAACTAGCTGAGAATTGACGGTAAACTTGTGACAAGTCGAGATCAAATGACTGCCATATCAAAATACAATAATATATTAGCAAGTATTAGTTTTAGATTTGCGTTAAGAAATTTTACTTAAATCGATTTTGTTTAATATTACTAATTCCTTGTGTTAGAATTTGAAAACTATTATACTTATTAATAAGTTAAACTTCTCTTATCTTCCAGGGCCCAGATTCACAAGAGGTCCTAAGTCCTTTTATGCTCTTAATTCTAAGACCGGCCTAACTTTGGGCCTCATGTGAAACCAGACCCAGATCGCATGAAGCAGTTACTAATTCCTGGTAGGAACAAGGACACAATGGCCATTCCAATAATATGTTTTAAAGTCTGTTCTCAGATATTTTCCTGGATTCACTTCAAAGTTAGGCCGGTCTTAGAGATAAGACCAAAAGACTACTTAGGGCGTGTTCCAACTTGACGTTTTAAGTCGACTAGCTTCCCTAGCAGACTAACGCAACAATATTAGTGACGATTAATTAAAACAATTGTAAGTTGTTGTGTTAGTGGACGAAATAGGCGAAGCAGGCCAAAATAGACAAGTTGGAACAGGCCCTTAGGACCTCTTGTGAATCCGGGCTCTATAGTACAAATTCGCGCCACCTTATTACCACATTACACGTTTCAATACTTTCGACAAACTTATTGAATTCAAATACAAAAAAGCATCAATTAATAGAAGCTATATTGTTGCAGTTTTTTACCAAACGGTTTTTTGATTAGCTTTTGTGCTTGAATTCAATAAGTTTGACGAAAGTATTGAGTCGTGCAATGTCGGCATGAATGGGTCACAATATTTTCAGAATTTATAACTTGTGGAATAAGTAACATACCCATGTCATGTTGTTGCTAGCTGCCCGACGTGTATTTCTTCACGGACTGACTGTGACGGTCAATAGTTCTTCCCCGGGCCGTCTTCATCTTCATAGCTACAATTAATACCCCCACTCACGGCGCTCATGCCAGCTAAAAACCAGACACTTGGCTACAGGATGATTAATGAGGAAGGCATCCATGTGCTAATTGTCTCACCTGGGTAAAGCAAACTGTAAGTACCTCAATTAACTTCAGCTATTATATGATATATATGAAACTGTTACTCATACAAGAACAATATGAATACTCAAAGGACATTTAAGCTAAGTGTAAAACGTCTGCTTATCAATTCTTTATTTATTTCTTTGTTTTCAAAAAACAAAATACTGGTGCATGTTTGAATGTTTACATTAATTTAGTTGATCTTTCAGTTTTATTCATATCGGTTTATATTAATAATATTAATATTATTATAAATATATATTGTGTAAACCAAAAAACACATTTAAACACGCCACACCATAGTGTTATATATTATAGTAAGAACACAAAATATTAAAATATTGGAATATTTAGTGAAAATTTCGACTTAAATTTAATTAAAGGAAAATTATAAGTTGACTACACTACATATTCGTAATTTATGAATGTTTTGTCTTTTAGTTTTATACCTAGGTTTTAACCAGAGCAAACATGTTTTATTCGCATTTGATAATTATTAATTTAAGATTGAGTGTAAGCAATGTTGAAACAAAACTAGTTAAGTATATTTTGGGTGTTCGTGTAGTGTACTTTACAATTAGCATGTCATATTTTGGTTCTCAATCTAACGTAATTATATACAGTTTTATTCGACAGATATTTTTGAGTACTAGTTGTGTGTTCTGAGCGTAAGACGAACGTATAGTGTTTTTACATGCTGCATGTTGGTCATAATTGGCATTCAGCATTTGGGTTTGCACTGACTTACAGCAGTTTGTGCTATTCAAATAAATAACGGGTTTTAATCACTAGGAAGCAAAATAATTGTATTGCATGAGAAGATATTTTCTCGCCATTGTTTATTTGTTTATTTTCTGTGTTTCAATACAGCATAGCTTCAGGATATGTCATTATATCGCAAAGGTGAATGTTGATGGTCCGAAAGTTTATTCCTTGTTTATTCATATTAATTTTTGTGATGTTTTCCAAATATTAGTACAGTACTTGACAAGAATACCTGGACATGAGAAGTATTTCTCTTCAAAGCAAGTATTTACAACTTTTGAGGGAAATTACCTATTATGTCCAGCAAATTGTGTAATACAATCACGTCACCCTCATTCATAACATACACAGCTTATTTGAAATTGATAAAATGTTTTGCTAGAAAGGGAAACGGTATAATAGCCTATATATAGCTAATATAACCTATATAGCTAATAGCTAATAGTAAGCTGCATCCACAAACTAGTCATCATGGCTATAGGCGCATATGATAGGGGAAAGAGCTGTTTGCTTACTGATGAACGCTCCTTGGTGTGTTATTGTGGCCGGGTAAGGTTCATCGCGATTTCTTACTGGATTTTTCAAAAGTTCAGGCTGACTTATGAATATGAGACAAGGGCAAACACCTTAATATTTATAAGTTATCATCCCTCTTTCTATTTGATCCATTTCTCCATAATATATTACCATACCCATAATACTTGCAATAATAATAATAATAAAGAGTGTTGCCATTTTTTTTAAGGCCAATGACGTTTACGCTAGCTTCACTTCCAACAACGCCTTTACTTTATCGGCCACTTGTTGAGCTTATTTGCAAAGTAGTTCATTTCCTCAGGATTTGCTTTTCTCTCAACAAAATATCAAATATTATTCTGGGTTCAAACACTTTGCTAAAGATTATGTATGGATGTCTAGAAGTTGAACTTATCTAAATGTGTACAATTGTTCACACGAAGCTCACATAGTGACAAGGCTAAAGAATAGCTAACAAGAAAGCCACCTAACTTTGAACTTCTAGCCTTGGCCTTATCCAGTTTCTACTCCATCCAATCAGAAACTAGATGTATTTGCGAGAACCAATCAGATGAAACTAATCTTGTCAATTTGTTCTTTATGTGAACCGAGACCGCTAGTCGTTATACACAGTCAAGTGAAGGATGTGATTTGTTTATGGTTGCTATGGAGTTTGTCCAGCATGTAATAAAACAATTCCAAAACAACAAATCCTGTACATAAGAGCCGGTTCATACAAATGACTAGTGAATAGTGATTATTGACTATTGACTACAACCCCACCGTGGTTATTTCTTAGTCAAGCCACAAAACCAACAAGACTCGTTTCATTGGCTGCGAGTGAGAGTTCTGCGCGATGATTGGCTGTGACTAAGACTTGACCAAGAAATCGAGATATTTTCAATTCGTTAGTCAATAGTCAATAGTCAAAAGTCAAAAATAAAGTTGTGTGAACGTCAGCACTTATCGCCTATGGTTCAAACTGCTTAATCAATAGTCATTTATGTGAACCGGCTTTAACGGCCCCTAGTCACTATTTGCTATCCTAGCCCATTTGTGTGAACCAGACTTACTTTTAACTTTCAACCTTATCTTTATCAAAATTCTAGTCCAGACCATCAGTAATTAGATGAATCTCATTTTGCGAGAGATAATTACACGAAAACTACTGTTGTGGTTCGTCGTCTATGTTTGTGAACCTAAGTGGCTAGTCCGTTTATTCTGTTATCCTTAGCAATAAATTAGTGTGCACCAAGCTGTCGGCAAGTCTGGCTGTAATTGGTCGTGACATGCCATCAAGCCAAAAAGATGACTGTCATATGCACGTTATATTGCATGTACGAAACCCGCCAAAATTTGCATGTTGACGCTACGCTAAAAAATAAGTGTTTTTTTTTTTTGTTATGCGAATTATCAAAATGGATATATAGGAGTTTTGTTGCAGCACCTTGAGACGTGGTTCTGCGTGTGCGTGTGTGTGTGCGTGTGCGTGTGCGTGTGCGTGTGCGTGTGCGTGTGCGTGTGCGTGTGCGTGTGCGTGTGCGTGTGCGTGTGCGTGTGCGTGTGCGTGTGCGTGTGCGTGTGCGTGTGCGTGTGCGTGTGCGTGTGCGTGTGCGTGTGCGTGTGCGTGTGCGTGTGCGTGTGCGTGTGCGTGTGCGTGTGCGTGTGCGTGTGCGTGTGCGTGTGCGTGTGCGTGTGCGTGTGCGTGTGCGTGTGCGTGTGCGTGTGCGTGTGCGTGTGCGTGTGCGTGTGCGTGTGCGTGTGCGTGTGCGTGCCCGTTGTTTTAGTTACCGTTTAGTGCAACGTGCAACTACTGTTCTTGTGTGGTTAATGAAACTGCACCAGGTAAGCTAGCACCAAACAGGTTCAAGCAAATCCCTTCTTTTATGATATCAGAAATTAGGTCCTTATGGTATCCCATTACAAAAACAGTTATTTTAATGTACGTCGAGAAAGAAATTTTTCAAATCTGGTAATGGACTAGCTAATTCATTTAGGCAGATCACTTTACTTGTTTGCATGCGAGATTAGCGGCCTTTACACGTACACTCATGCGCGCGGGATTCGCTGTCGCGCGTTCTTTCTTGCAGGTAAAACTGTCCGTGTAAAAGCAAATGCCTTGCAAGGGAAAGAACGTCGCGAATCATCTGAGGGTTGCGCGCGCGCAAGAGTGCAGGTAAAACTGTCCGTGTAAAAGCAAGCTTGCAAGGGAAAGAACGTCGTGAATCATCTGAACAATCCGAACACTCCACGCGCCACCAAAAAGTGTGGTAAAGACGAAGGGATTGGCATTTACACGCACACTCTTGCGCGCGGGATTCGTTGTCGCGCGTTCTTTCTTGCAGGTAAAACTGTCCGTGTAAAAGCAAATGCCTTGCAAGGGAAAGAACGTCGCGAATCATCTGAGGGTTGCGCGCGCGCAAGAGTGCAGGTAAAACTGTCCGTGTAAAAGCAAGCTTGCAAGGGAAAGAACGTCGTGAATCATCTGAACAATCCGAACACTCCACGCGCCACCAAAAAGTGTGGTAAAGACGAAGGGATTGGCATTTACACGCACACTCTTGCGCGCGGGATTCGTTGTCGCGCGTTCTTTCTTGCAGGTAAAACTGTCCGTGTAAAAGCAAATGCCTTGCAAGGGAAAGAACGTCGCGAATCATCTGAGGGTTGCGCGCGCGCAAGAGTGCAGGTAAAACTGTCCGTGTAAAAGCAAGCTTGCAAGGGAAAGAACGTCGTGAATCATCTGAACAATCCGAACACTCCACGCGCCACCAAAAAGTGTGGTAAAGACGAAGGGATTGGCATTTACACGCACACTCTTGCGCGCGGGATTCGTTGTCGCGCGTTCTTTCCTGCAGGTAAAACTGTCCGTGTAAAAGCAAATGCCTTGCAAGGGAAAGAACGTCGCGAATCATCTGAGGGTTGCGCGCGCGCAAGAGTGCAGGTAAAACTGTCCGTGTAAAAGCAAGCTTGCAAGGGAAAGAACGTCGTGAATCATCTGAACAATCCGAACACTCCACGCGCCACCAAAAAGTGTGGTAAAGACGAAGGGATTGGCATTTACACGCACACTCTTGAACGCGCGCTTTCGTTTCCCTGCGGAGCGTGCGCGCAAGAGTGTGATGAATTTTGTAGACACCACACTCTTGCGCGGCGCTCCAACCCACGGTTTTGCGCGCGGTCTTTCCTTCGCGCAAGAACGCGACACGCAAGCGTGCGCGCAAGAGTGTACGCGTGTAAAGGCCGCTATAGACTGTGTTAGTGATGACGTCAGATTAAATGGCGAACGAGCTATCTGACTCCAAACAACTTTCCTGAAACGGGAATCGTGACGTCACACTAATATACGGTGACCTCGACTTGGGAGTTCGACGAGCCTCCCCTACGGTTTAGCCACGGTCGCTTAGCCGGTTCCCATAAGACCATCGGGCTTGGTCAGAGAAGGGTGGGTGACCGCTCTCCTCCGAAACACTAGCTACCGTTGGTTAGAGCCAAATGAAGGGTTCGAAAGCTTTTGTATAGCTATAGCACAGTGCTATAGCACAGTAGTTATCTGTGGCTATAGCTTTATAGCATCTGTATGGGCCGCTGTGGCTCAATTCCTGTCCCCTCTCTGTAATAACAGTAACACACACATTGTGCTGTAATGGTTTAACAGAAAATAAATAATAATAATAATAATTCTTGTCGTCAGCTGCTCGGCAGTCCAGGCTAGTGAAGGAACATGTAAAGACTGGTCAAAGTTGCACCGTCCATTCGGATGGGACGTAAAGCCGATGGTTCCCTTGGTACTTTTTGATAGGAGTAGGCTACGTGCCTACCTTCCCCTCTTTCCTTCCTCATTCATCAATCATAACGTCAACTCGACGTGAACGAGGAGGACGTGAAAGGGACTCGTGATCATGCCAGATGCATGAATTGCAATGCAGACAACAAATCCATGTATATATATATATATATATATATATATATATATATATATATATATATATATATATATATATATATTTCAGAAGGTTTTGGGGTATTAGTCCACGTTTTGTGAAGAGGTTGTTCTTGTACATACCTTCTTTCACAACGTTTCGCCAGCCCAGGCGTTCGCGACGACAACACACGCGACCCGGACCTGTCACTTGATGACGCCGCAACATTTGTCGGCGAAACGTTGTGAAAGAAGGTATGTACAAGAACAACCTCCTCACAAAACGTGGACTAATACCCCAAAACCCTCTGTTACATCTCAGTTTGTCTACGAAAACTTACGTCTCAACATATCGACGGCCGCAAGGAAAAACATTGTAACTCAATAATTTACACTTTTGAGCTTGGGTATTTGTTGGAAACGTCTTGTTTCACAGAATTCCATGGAACAACATTGTAACTCATGAAAAATCTCGTCACCTTCATAACGTGGTTTCAAGAATATTGTAACTTGAAAATTTGTGATTTTATTCAGGGAAGAAGGTTGTATCTCACATACCCTAAAATGGCATTCTACAACATCCATCACTTTTCACTGGAAATCATTGTAAGTCAAGATACAATCCTACTGAATGAAAATAGTTCGCTTCTTTTTACTAAATGCATAGTCGTATATCAACATACAATGTTATTGCATGGAATTTGTTAAATAGTAAACACACCATTATTATGATAATGTCAAGATACAATCTTAGTAAATATAATTTGATTCGAATTTACGGCCTTAAGTAAGTTGTATGTTGAGATACCTTGAACTAATCTGGATCATTTTAGTAATGTTATTCTATTTTTCATACAACAAACAACGTTTACAAACAGACGATCATCAGTCTGATCGATCCAATTTGAATGAATTCAAAATTTGTGCCTTGTTAAAAGGATTTCATTTTTTTTATGTGGCAGTGTGATCACAGTCGACCTTATGCAATCGATTGACGTCAGAAAGAAGAAGAATACATACATGTAGAATATACAGTGCTGACTGCTGAGAAGTGAGAAACACGGATAAACTTGTGTTTGCTTTTAAGACTGCATTCAATGAAAAAACTGGGGCCTAAGCCTAAATATAACTTAATCTATAGTTATTTAAACATCTGTAAGTATCTTCAAACTATTTACATACTATTAGAGACTGGTAATATAGGATATCTAATGAGGGAGACTCGATGCATGCCTGTATTGAGAAGGCCAAAAAGGGAAAGGTGGTATATGTGCCTGAACAGTGGTACTCAATAATAAGAAACGCAAAAGTTAGTGGGAAAAAATTCAATGTACAGGAAATGTCCCAGATGGATTTTTATGATTTGAAACCTTTAATAAAAAACCAAAACTGGGCAACAGATAGCGATAAGGCTAAGGTAATGTGGAGCCGTGTACGGGAAGTAAGTGTATCTCCTCAAAACCCGAAGCAAATACACTTTAAGTACGACTTGGAATCGGCAGGATCAAGTGTCGAATTGGTTGGTGGACGCTTACGAGGCCGCCAAATAGTTAACCCAAGACTTCAACTGGCGTATCAAGCACCTTTAACAATACAAAAAGAAAAACTGGCCGATCTGCTTTCCCTATGTAATAGCGGAAACATACCGCGAGTGTATCATGAATTCTACCGTTCACTCACAACTAACAATTCGCAGCTAAATAGCTGCTCTAGCAGTGATGATGAGGACTCGCCGTAGGCTCCGATCCTACATATACTGTACTATTATGATTTATAACCGAAACCGGTTCATATTTGCACTTTATTCGTACATTGCCACAAAACTTGTAACCCAAACAACCTGACTTATTAAGGCCTAGTTATGACCTAATGTATTGTTATGATAGTCTTAATTTAATAATATTTGTATTATGCATTCAAAGTTTTAGTTTTCAAATTAAACATATGAAAAATTCCTGATAATAGACATTTTGCTTTCAAAACAACTCAATGCAAATAATTAGTAAATACCGTATCCCTTCTGTGACAGCCTATATTAAAATAATGATATCATTAAACATTGTATGGCTTATCATGACTGATCAGGCAATACTCATCAATATTTCCTTCCCTTAATCATGAGTTTACTTAATAGATATTACATTTTCCCAAATTCAATAAAACAACATTGTGAATATTGTTAAAAACACCTTGTGCAACTGAGTGTACGAGTAAACAATAATACGTTTACATGTTTTAAAAGTATGCCTACATATTTTTCGTTTGTTGAAATATTGCTAAAAATAATGATATGATGAAACTAGCACCAAATTTATTACATTTTGTTTTAAAACTTCAAATAAAAATTATACAATCATTGTAGAATGTAAATAATTATGGAAAAGAGGAAAGTTTGTAGGGCCAATTTTAATGCACAAAACATATCAAGCTTGTTAATATTATATTGCATATCAAGTTGCAATATTATATTGAAAAGTGAAAATTTACTTAAAAAAAGTTTCATGTAAAACTATATGGTAAGTCTAGTTACAATTTATATCGATTTAAAAAATAT
Organism: Isoperla grammatica; assembly: GCA_945910005.1. Classification (NCBI taxonomy): domain Eukaryota; kingdom Metazoa; phylum Arthropoda; class Insecta; order Plecoptera; family Perlodidae; genus Isoperla; species Isoperla grammatica. The sequence continues at coordinate 100,709,601 of OX246738.1, forward strand.
GATGAAATACATTCAGTGGAAAATAATTGTAAGTCAAGTTACAATTTTTTTTTTTTTTTTTTTTTCAAAGAAAATCTCTGTAAGTCATAAAACTCCTGTAAGAGCTAGAATTGAAATTAATTTGAATAATTTATTGAATTCACACGGTAAAAAAACGACTTAGTTGCAAATTTTGGGTCAAAATATTAAATACCTGATTTGTGGTGCTATTTTTAACCTTGTTAGTCAATTTTTGCAAAATGTCTGATTTTGAGTTACAATGTTTTTCCTTGCGGCCGTCGATATATATATGTAAATTTTCAAATTTTCGCGGACATAAGTATAATGTTATTGTTCACCATTTTTTGGGGTCTCGTCACACGATATAAATTGAGTAGGTGGTTAAGACTTACCCACATCACCCTCAGGTGGGGTATAAGAAAAATGGTGAACAATAACATATATATATATATATATGATGTTTTTATATTTTGTTCGTTGCAATATGTGTAATATGATAAACATTTTTACGTTTAACCAAGCCTACTTTTATTTTGAAAACTGTGTTTTTGCTTGTTGTGGCTCTTTACACGTCGCCGTAACGTTGATATTAATATTGAAAATAATCGTATGATAGGCTTACCGTAAAAAGTGTTTCTCATTATAATTCGTAGGCCTAGGCTTTTCAAGCCAAGGTTATCGTTTTTATAATTGAACACGTCTTGTGTGGTAGTCATATATATGTGTGTTATTGTAAATGAAAAAAATTTGAAGACAAAAAAAACACTATTTTTCTTTGTTTTTTTTTTTTAAATGGGTTTTGTTTTGTTTTGACGACGAATAGCCCTCTCCTTTTCAAGAAGACAGGGCTATTCTTCGATTAACTCATTATCGGTACTAGAACATTTAAAACATGGTATGTTCTTAAAGGAAGAGTCAGGTGAAAAACTAAAAAATCAAATGAGTCATAAGTGCATGAAATTCAGTTATGTGTAAAATAAAATTGAGATAGGTTGCTTCAATGCAAGAACAAAAAAAGTGAATATTTAGCTATTCTACTAGATTCCCTTTGGCAGCTCTGCTGCATTTTTCTTCTAAAGCGTAGTACAGCTGTATCGGTTCTGAGCTCGCTAGCGCCTTCCCCATAGACAGAGCACTCATTGTGTTATATGAGTCCAGCCACAATACTCGGCGACTGCGGACAGTGCCGCTGAAAACAGACTGCAACTTTTCTACACATCGTCACAAACAAATTAATTGTAGGGCATTTTGTAGAAGTACACGTTCGTACTAAGAAGCATGTTATCGGTAGAGAAACGATGCACATTAAACCTTGTGATCAATTTTCGATAAGTGCCTTATTTTAGCGGTAGTTTTACTCTCTCGAGGCAATATTTTTTTTACATGGGAATTACCATGAGAAGAGTTGCTTGGTGCTACTTGGTAGCAACAAGCCAAAAAATCGCGTTTTCTTTAATTTTTTAACCGCCTACAAATGGTAGTTTTTTAGTTTTTCACCTGACTTTTCCTTTAAGGATGCATGAGTCCAGTGATCGGTTAGAAAGATAACCCCAGTTTTCTGTTGTAATGTCTTTCCTTAATGATAATTGTTATTACATCGGTAGGTATAATTAAGTAACACATCTTGTTGATTACAAACAAACGATAATTATTATCAAGTGAAATATCGATAAACAATACATAAATGCGCAACAATGGGATTAAATTATCAAATAACAATCGGATTCAGTAAAAGTTCATGCAAATCGTTTGCTCAACTACAATGTTAGAGCATATATTATATAATTATTGTAATATCTTATCTATTAATAAGTAGTGTTTTCCTTTATCATGCTTATCAAACATTCATATCATAATGACAGAGAATTACATAGTTTTGTTTTGTATTCAGATATATAAATGATAACATATCCATAGTCTTACATTTTGTAATTTGGCCAAACAATGAAACAGAATTCACCATTGAGATCATGTCGTACTTCTTCTATACACAACACGTGCTTGAATGGGTGTCATAAATAAACAAACATACTAAGGAAACAATATGACTACTATCCGGAAAAGGATTTTTTGAGACACTTTACTTAAATAAATCTTTTAAATCATTAAAATGTTAACATAAATTAAAATTACATACGAGACCGAATTTAAGTTATCATTGCTAATTCTTGGTCTGTCTAGGTTTGACGTCATCAAGAATGGGTGACCTTCGATTACAGATTGATAAATGTTGATGTATGTTGATAACGTAAAATCTAGACATGGATAATTCAATATTTAGTCACGACTGCGACCCCAGGTAACCTAGGAACTGCGCGGTGTTACCCCGCCGTCGTCGTTGGATAGCAGCACAACTGCGGAGCTCTCGTCGTGGTGAAATTACACCAGTGCCTCCAGCTACACCACCGGACAACGCCCGGGGGACCAACTGGGCCAGGAGCACCGGGGACACCAGCAATCCCATTTGAACCAGTCAGACCAATTGGACCAGTCAAACCAGTTGGACCGGTCAAGCCAATTGGGCCCGCTACACCAGCTACACCTGCTACACCTGCGGGACCAGCTGCCCCAGCTGCTCCTGCTACACCGGCTGCACCAGCGGCACCAGCAGGGCCAGCAGGGCCCGCTGGGCCAGTTGGACCAAAAGGCCCAGCTACACCAGCAGGGCCAGTTGGGCCCGTTGGGCCTGCCGGGCCTGCTGGACCAGCTGCTCCAGCAGGCCCGGCTGGGCCAGCGGGACCGGGGGGCCCAGCGGGGCCTGGAGGGCCTGGCTGGGGGGAGTTTCCTTGACGGAATGAATCCTCGTCCCCAAAATTCCATTGATCAACATTCTTCCCCAGTGGGCCTCGTGGACCTGAAATGAGCAACAATAGAAACACGTTTAGAAATTATTTGAAACCTTTCTGAATGTTCCAACCTCCAAATGTACAGTTTGAAAGCGAGCTTAGTTCGTTCAAGCTCGAATTCATTACAAATAATGTAATATCATCTCTGTTGCTGTCAACATTTTTTTACTTTTAAAGTGGCCACAGGAAAACCGCATATGTTGACACGGGAACGGGTGGCAAAAGAACCCACTCACCATTTAGCGCACCTACTGCTACGGCAATACACACATATTGCTGAAATACGTTAAGATGACGCCGAGAAACACTTAAATTACTCCACAACATATCTATTCCACTATCGATTGACTGATTGATATTTGTGTTTTACGATCCATATTTTTTAACCTTGGCTAATCGAGACGATGAGTGGGCGAAAAATGAAGATGAAGATGTTTGGAGGAAAGGGCATTTAGGAGGGTGGAGATACAAAGTGGAAGAGGGATAGTGGAAAGGGAAGAAAACGGGAGTGTGTGAACTGCATTTTGTCTTAACTTCTCCCCCTCGACCTGTCCGGCTAAAGTGGCCCTACCAGTAGCATATACGTCATAGCTCTCGGGATCAGCAAAGCACACAAACCTGCCCACCACGATAAGGTAGGGCAGGTTTCCACTACCAAAGTCGTAAAAGTAGGGGCATCTCACATACAGCACACCATAATCACAGATGATTGCATTGTTTATTGCCATGGATTAGGAACCTCAATAAAGACATTTTAAATACATTATCGAGTGTGCCCAAAAGTCTTGCGCCAAATCAAATAGCCAAACATAAGCGTGAACCGACACTATTATTTCTATTCTTGTCCACCAATAACCCGAAAGGGCTACTTAGCCGTCGCCTTCTTTGTTGAAAGTTGTACACGTCAGTCATGTCAAATCTCCGGCGACAGCCGATTCGGTGACACTCTGTTACAAAAAGCAGAGCTTGTGCCAAGGTGGCCGAGAAGGTGAATGCTTTCTTGAATAACGGAGATGATTTACATCGATATCAACATAATAACATCGTCTCTTTTGACGTTAGTGACTGGCAGGGTGTTATTTAGGTTGGAACAACATATAGGTTACAAAATAATGTTAACATAATCGTTTTTCAGTTTTACCTAGTTCTCCGTTTCGTCCTATAGGCCCCAATTCAGCAGAATTCATATCTTTGCCTTTGTTGTCTAGAAAATAGTACTTAAGCCTAGCTTTTTCAACGTGCCAGTCACCATATCCTTCATCTTCAGGATCCACGTCCTGCGAGTCCTGGTTAGTGTTGTTTGATCCTGTTCCATCTGAGGGTGTTGATGGTTCTCGCAGTTGTATAGTCAGGTTCTTCATTAGAGGATCTTTGTTACTCTGGGTCGCACCACCTCTGAATAGTTCTATTGTCAAGCCTATTGCAGACAACGTTTTTCTGTCATCTCTTGGGTAAAAGCTGTTTTCCTGGGATTGGTTTGAACCATCAACTGAATCAGCTGTTACGTTAGTCAATACACCTTGGTATAATTGTCCAGTTGATGAACTGTTATCAATATGTGTTGTGGAGTTGTTGACAGTTTCATTTCCGTTCAATCCAGCTGGAACAGAAAAAAAAACACTTATTGTTCTATTTCAAATATCCTTCAAAGCCGTTATGTAACTAAAGTGGACCCAAAATTACTTTACACCTGCTTTCGTCACATTCGGGGCAGTCGTAGCCAACCAGCGAACAGCCCGAGACACATCCGGGCCAATACCGATCGCTGATTGGCTACGAACCAGTCGCCTGTGACGAAAGCAGGTGTAAGGTAGTCTTGGGACAACTATATCACCCATTTAACGTTACCTTCAGCAATGTCTCCCACTGTTGCATTATGCAGTGTTGTTGTTTGAGAATCACTTCGTGAATCGGTCGTATTGAGGGTGACGCTTTTCCTGCTTTCTTCATATTTATTCTTACGATGACTTGCATGTACGTGTATTTTATTGCCGGTATCACCTTCAGTGTATCGTTTAAGTAACATATTTATATTGATTTTCGTACTTCTACTAGGATCAATAAATTCACTAATATACTCTTTGTATTTTCGTAACGAGTTTTCATTTTTATTAAATCTTTCTGTTAAATTAAACTCGATGTTCTTGAAATCATTTTCGGTTTTCTCAAGTCTGTCAGTTAACTTCAGCTCAGTTTCCTTGAAAGTGTTTTCCGTTTTCTGAATTATCTCTGTAAACTCACTGCGAGAGTCAGTCAGCTGTGTCAAAAGTTCGCACGTATTCGCTTCGCTTTGCTCTAGCCTGTCATAAATTTCATCAATGTGCGAGACAATTGTGCTAAACATGCGTGAAAATTCTTTGTCGCGATGGAAGTCGTCATGGATGCGACTTAATATATCTTCCACGAGAATATTATTCATTGTATTAGTAAGGTTAACCTTGAAGTCTGATTCTCCCAGTGCGGCACTGAAAAAATAAAATACATTTATGAACAATATGATCAGAAAAATTGAATTTAATTATGATCCTTGAGAAAAACAGTGGCATACACTATTGACAGGTTCCATTATTTGGCGTTTAATGGCGTACTTGAATGCTTAGGTCATATGACGTCTTTCGAATCAAATCCAGCAAGGGATGTCAGATGTCAGAATGTGCAGAATCCGGCAAGGGCCAAGTCGGAGGATGAATCTTAAGTATGACGTGGGGGGTGGGGGTGGGGGGGGGGGGGGCAGGGTCTCCTTTTGTCGCCGCTTATGACTGGCAGAGTCACTCATGACCTGTTCTACCCAGGCCCCAGAAAGTTACTATTGATAGGAATCGCGATAGTAGGAAACTGGATTTAAAGGGAAGATTTTGGGTAGCATAGTATTTCTAGTTATAAATAGTCAACACTGTACATAAAATTGTAAAATTTCTCGTAAAATTGTGGTTACCGTATACATATTGCATGCACTGATACGGTAATAACTTATGTGACATCACTAAAGAACAGCTAAAACGGGTACTATTTGAAAAGTTGGAATAAAAAAATGACTAGTAAATCAAATTTCTACAATGGTATTAGGGAATTTAACAACTTACCTTTTGTAGAGTTATTAATTCCATTGATGTTGCTAGTTTCAAGAAATTTTTTTCTTACATAGAGCTCACTTTCAGCAATGAATTTGTATTAATAAAATACTTATTTCGTTATATTATATTGTTCAAAAAAATGTGAAACAGTGTGTAGTGTATTGTCAATAGCTGTTGGCAGCTAAATAAAGAATTATTATTATTATTATTATTATTATTATTATTATTATTATTATTATTATTATTATTATTATTATTATTATTATTATTATTATTATTATTTAAGAAGATTGTTACATACTTCAAAATAATTTTATAAGGTACCAGTAATATAATTATAGAAATGGATTATGATGATATATAGCATAGATAGTAATCATGTGCGTGGTTGGAAACATAAAAAGCACTTATTTCTGATTGACCTCTATAGCGTTCAAGAATATTCAAGAACAATGATTGGCATTATACTACATCTATGTTTCAAGTATCTATTATTCTGTTAATTTGCATTTACCATTATCAGTACATTATTTCTATTCGTGTTTAGGCCTACATTGAAACTTAGTAGGTAGATTTTGTATTACATTACATTCACTTTGTAAGTGTAGTGTTAATATTTTACTTGTTAAAGGGCCGGTTTCACCAAACTTTAATCCGGCGATTTTCTGTTAATCGGAGATCAAAAATGGCGCCCGGTAGAAGCCACCGTGTCTTTTGTAATGTTTGTTGAAACCATGGTAACAAATCCGAGATTAGTAAGTTTGGTGAATTCGGCCATAATTGCAGCGTTTACCTAGTATATAAATAATATAAAATAACGTTGCAAGCATCAGATATTTTGTATGTTTTTTCATAGATAAAATACAATCTTTATCAATCGATTGTGCTGGCGATCATTGGGTCGACTATTTTACTGGGCCTTTAGTAGCCCCAACGAAAGTATTCGCATACCGATCTCAGGGTATTACTGATCTCTTTCAACCACGCTAATATCAACAGATAAAGACGGAGACTTCATTTTGAGGGCAAGATCTAATCTTCAAAGGATACTAATTTTACCAAAGAGCAGCACTTACACGCGCGTTAACTCCTCAGAAAACTATCAACCCTAAACTTCAATAGAGAACCACAGACTTTTCCTGCGGTGCAAAATCTATACAACGATGACTGACCATACGCCGGGAGCCGTTCGAGATGACCGATACTGCACTGAATGTAGAAACGTGGCAAACCTCTAGCGCGCAGGTGGATAATATGAGGGGTGTCTACCCGCCGGACCCCACTTATTCTGCCTCAGTGGAGAGCGGCATATCCCGCCTTGCACCTAAATTGGCGTCTACGATTTTACCTGGCGTTCTTTCACACATTCCTAAATGCATGGTTCGGCTCAGTCGAGTGCACAGGCGGTTTGGCCACACCCACGTTACAGGTATCCAAAGGAAGGTTTTAAATTATCCCCAATGGACCTGTTTAGATAAGATGGTAGGAATAAGCGAAATAGAAAATTACGTTGTCACCTTGGACTCGGCTGTGTCGGATAATTATTTAATTAAATATTTTTATAAAGTTGTCCAAACCTATGCCCATGATTAATTATTCACAAATTGTATGATTGTGATTTCGAAACTATGGTGTTTAATCGAATATATTCGAATATTTTTCTATAATTGGTTAATAAATACATATTTCTCTAATTCTTGTTATAAGCACATATTTTCAACATAATTAATATTTAACTATTCTTTGCTTTAATAAAATCAAGAACCGAATATTTACTTCCAAACTAATTTCAAAAATGTTTTTTCTAGAAATTGAATAGTAAGATGTTCAAAAATATTTGTTTTCCACAAAAAACACAACAAGCGAGCTCGATGTGACTTGATGAAAATAATAATAGTTGATGACCTTACCTGATTTGATACATTTTTGATCGGAATTGACGAGTGGTGATTTACCCGCCCCCTGACGTCACGAAGGAACGTGGCGCCCACAGTTGGGACAAATCCGCTAACTGTTACGCTTTCACGCGCTTAATGTACGACACTTATCTCGTTCTAGCTGTTATAATATTAATTTTTCAGGAAAAACCTATAGAAAAGCGTATTTAGTTCACATACCAGTGGTCAATATAAAGGTTATTTCAAAATTATAGACCCAGTAGTTAACTTGTTATAACAATTCGCGCATCTAGAGGATAAAATGAGCAACGCGTGTTTTGTTTTTTCAACTTCAATTGGTGAAAAACTAATGATCGGATTTTGACGAGAGTTTCTTTAGCATGTGTTCCAATAATGCGAGACAATAAGCAAATTAACTTTCTAGATAGAAATTGCTCAGAACGAAAATTCATAGCATGCAATAATATGCAGGGTGTAGCGGTTGGGCCTCAAAAGTAGCGGTTTTGACCGTGAAACTAAGCACCTTGCATATTAGTGCATGCTATGAATTTTCGTTCTGGGCATTTTCTATCTAGAGAGTTTATTTTCTTATTGTCTCACATTATTGGTACGTATTCTTAAAAAACTCTCGTCCAAATCCGATCATTAGTTTTTCGCCAGTTGAAGTTGAAAAAACAAAACACACCTTGCTCATTTTATTGTCTTCAGTGCGTGAATTGTTATAACAAGTTAACTACTTCGTCCATAATTTTGAAATAACCTTTATATTGACCACTGGTATGTGAACTAAATATGTTTTCCGGGATTTATCTTAAAAATGAATATTATACCAGCTAGAACGAGATAAGTAGGGATGTGTTTTGCGTGGATCCGTCCGGACAGTAGGGACTTTCCCCAACTGCTAGTCACGTGACACAGTGCTCGGCGCAAGCTCCGCCTATCACCACTCGTCAATGGTGATGGGAATACTGACCGATGGGCGATGGTTCGTAAACAACATTTTTAAGCAAATCATTTTTTAGTTTTAACCCTCTCGAACATGGCGGCAACAAATGTGTACATATAAATATTAATTAATTAAAATACGTTTTATAATATTTACTCTCTAAAACCACACTGGCCACAACCGTGGACACCTAGTAGTTCACGCTGCCACCGAGAGATAGCGCCACTATGCAGTTACGCTGCAGTGTTGTGAAGCCAAGTAATCCCGTTATGTGTATAAAGAAGAACAACACATTGCATTTGTTTCTTGGCATTTACAAATGGTTGATGACAAGTTTGGAAGGTAAATAATGAGTTTACTATATATATTATTGGTTGTATTAACATATCACAGCAATATAAATTTAATTCGATAACTTTCATGCATGAAGATCGTATCAAATATACACGTACACATTTGTGTACTGTGTGTCTGAGTGGGTTCAACCTGGGCCCTAACTGTCATGTACAAAGTAGGCTGTTATCTTATGATTTTCTATGTAATTGTTGGTTTTTATTTGTAATATCATACATAACTCAATGCAATATACCCTTAGGCCCAGTTTCAGTTACATGAGACGGTGTGTGTGTGTGGGGGGCTTCTTTTTTTTACATTACATTACATTGCATAATTACTCATTACTCATTTTTAATTCTATAAACTTGCCTTTTTTAAGTTATAATTCGTACTCTAAAATGAAATAAATTCAAAATATAGATACATTTCAAAATATTAATTAGTTAAAATGTGTTTCATTACAACACACTGTACACATTTGTGGCCATCATTTTTTGTGCAGAAATATTGAAGTAAAAAAAAAAAATATTCTCAAATGTGTGTTTTTTTAATTTAATTTTTTTTTCTTCATAATTCGAGTTTGGGAGGGTTTTTAAGCACATAATTATCCTAGCTCTAGTTATATCTAATGAGAGAGTACTTGCCATGTCTCTGCGATGTCTGGTCGCTTCCCTTCTTCGTTCGGCCACGATCTTGTCAGTACTGACTGTGGCGGCTCCGTGACTGGTTGACTAGGTTTACCAGAGATCACGGCCAGAAAGATACATGTTACAAAAGCCGCCTGGACATTTTTTACAACCTGCAAAAAAAAAGAAAACTGAGGAATGCTATTTAATTCTTATTATTTCCATTATTATTATTATTTTTATTACTATTATTATTATTATTATTATTATTATTATTATTATTATTATTATTATTATTATTATTATTATTATTACTTTTATTATTATTATTATTATTATTATTATTATTATTATTATTATTATTATTATTATTATTATTATTATTATTATTATTATTATTATTATTATTATTATTATTATTATTATTATTATTATTATTATTATTATTATTATTATTATTATTATTATTATTATTATTATTATTATTATTGTTTATCGGATGAAAAGAAATAATATTTAGCCGATAAATAACTCATTTATAATGACAAGAATAGTTACAAGAACCAGCTAGAGCTATGGATAAAAAACAGAACACATAACAACAAAGAATAAAAACAACAATGAATTGAAAAGAAGTTAAATAGAAGAAGAAGGAAAACAAAGAAGTTAATTAAAAGATGGTCGCGATTGAACATTCCGGCCCCCATGAATGCTCTGCTTCATTGAGTGGGTAGAGGACAGAGTTTGACAACTGGGCGAGTGATGACTCCACGGGAAGTGACAACTTCTGCGACCCTCGTGACGCCGTCTTCACCAGGTTGTACGGAGGTGATACGGCCCATAGTCCAATGCAGAGGTGGGAGATTGTCTTCCGCAACGATGACAACTGTGCCAGGAAGGATGGGGTTGGCTGGCGCTGGCGAAGTCCACTTGTAGCGTTGCTGCTGTGTGTGGAGATACTCCACTTGCCATCGCTTCCAAAAGTCACGGACGATCTTTTGCACCAAATGCCAACGAGATAAGCACGATGTGCGGTTGGTATAGCGCAGCTCATCCGGAGCCGCAGTCAGTGGTCGGAATACCAGGAAATGACATGGGGATAGGTAGGCGACGTCAGCTGGGTCAGAGGACAGGGCGTACAAGGGGCGAGAGTTGAGAACAGCCTCGACTTGTACGAGGACTGTATTAAGCTCCTCAAAGGTTAGCACTTGTTCACCAACAACGCGCCGAAGAAGCTGCTTGGCAGACTTAACTCCGGCCTCCCAAAGGCCGCCAAAATGGGGCGACGAAGGTGGAATGAAACGCCATTCTGTGTTGCAGCTAGAAGCCATTTCAGTGATTGTGTTGCGATGTACATCAGAAGCGAGTAGTTGACCAAGACGATTCATTTCGTTGATGCGCCAACAAAGTTTGTGCCGTTATCACTGAATATAATGGTGGGATGTCCACGACGGCCCACGAAGCGACGATAAGCAGCTAGAAAGGCGGGAGTAGAGAGATCTGAGGCTAACTCCAGATGTACAGCTTTGGTGGCAAAACATATGAATATGCATAAATAAGCTTTTAAAGTTCGGGCTCCTCGAATACAAGCAGCAGATATTGTATATGGGCCGGCGTAATCCACACCCGTGTTAACGAACGGCCCTAGGGTGGAAACACGTTCAAGTGGAAGGTCTCCCATCGGCTGAATAACGGGTTTTGGTTTTACCGTGAAACAACGATTGCACTTGGCAAGCTGTAGCCGAACTACGTTCCGCCCATCGAGAATCCAGAACCGCCGACGAAGGTAGGCATGCGTAGTAAGGGAACCAGCATGTAAGTTGACTACATGAGCATGTTCAATTAATAAATGTGTAAGAGGATGATCCTTGGGCAGAAAGGCAGGGTGACGATGCTCATAGGCAATTTTGGCAGATGTAAGGCGACCACCCACTCTCAAAACACCGTCGTCATCTATGAACAAGCGCAGCTGACGTGTAAGACGGTGCCGAGTATCAGGACGAGACGCTTCTAATAGTTCTTCAGACAGTCTAGAGCGCTGGGCTCGCCGTATCAGACACAGTTGAGCTTCCTGAAGCTCGGTGGTAGAAAGGGGTCCTGTGCGAAGCTGTTGAGGTTGAAGGCGATTAGAAATAAATCGGCGACAATAAGCGACAACTCGATATAAACGAACGTAAGACGAGAAGCGATTTTCTAGCGGCAATTGCTCCACTTGCATGGCGAAGGTGAAAACGGGAGGAGGAACCGATTCGGCAGTAACCTCTGAATCATGTTCATCGAGTGGCGGTGGCGAAGCAATCGGCCATTTTTTGACGGGCTCAGCTAGCCAGGATGGACCTGTCCACCAAAGAGAATGATTGAGTAGTTGATTAGGAAAGATTCCCCGTGAGGCGCAATCAGCTGGGTTTTCTTCGGAAATGACATGATGCCAAACCGAAGGGGGTAGTGTTTCTTGAATTTCCACCACGCGGTTGGCAACAAAGGTCTTCCACCGGTGGGGCTCAGCTATTATCCACGACAGAGCAATAGTAGAGTCTGAAAATGCGAAATGTTCGGACACAGGCACATTATCCATGGTAATGAAAGTCTGACAATAGAGGCGAGAAAGCAATTGTGCAGCACACAATTCAAGGCGTGGTAAAGAAACTCTTTTAAGAGGAGCCACTCGTGACTTAGCGTTCAGTTGATGTAAGGTAATGCTCCCGTTGGGTGTAGTGACATGAAGATAGATGACTGCAGAATACCCTTCTTCAGATGCATCACAAAATCCGACAAGCAGCCGAGTATTGCAAGGTGATGATGGTATGAATCGTGGAATGCGAAGTTGATTCAACACCGGCAACTGCTGTTGGTATTGACTCCATGCGTCGACGATGTGGTCTGGTAGTAGGTCGTCCCAACCTACGTTAGTTAGGCTAATCCTTCGAAAAAAGACCTTAGCGCAAAAGGTTACAGGCGTAACCCAGCCAGGAGGGTCAAAAATCCTTGCCAACTGCGATAAAATTTGACGTTTTGTTGTGGATGTTTCTGACCGTACTACATAACAAAAGGAGTCGCTGAATGGGTCCCAACCAAGTCCTAAAACCTTGAACACCGGATCGTGATCCAATAAAATAACTTCTCGATCTAGTTTGGTTTGACGACAGTGTTCCGGGTCGAGCCCCGTCAGTAAGGCAGGGTGATTCGCACACCACTTTCGTAATTCGAAACCGCCTCCTTTAAGACATTGAATAAGTTGATCACGGCGCTCCAGGGCCAGTTTAAGCGTGCCAGCGCCAGTAATAATATCGTCGACATAAGTGTCTTTAAGTAAGGCGTCAGCAGCAAGTGGGTGGCGATCAGAATCCTGGTGCGCTAATTCCTGAATGGTGCGCAAAGCAAGATAAGGGGCTGATGATGTACCGTATGTGACAGTGCGAAGGCGATAATGCTGAAGAGTCTCGTTTTCTGAAAATCGCCACACAATGCGCTGGAGGTCTTGATGCTCTGGACTAACAAGTATTTGTCTGTACATCTGGCGAACATCTGCAGTAAAAACAAAGTCGTGAAAGCGGAAACGGAAGAGTAGTGTGCCCACATCCTTTTGTAATTTGGGCCCAGTGAACATGACGTCATTCAAGGAGTTCCCATTAGACGTGGAACTGGACGCATTGAATACAACACGTAGTTTGGTAGGTGGGTCGTCGGGTCTATGCACCGGATGATGCGGTATATAATAAGGTTCATAGGAAACACTATCGGCGAGTGTGACAGGTTCCATATGACCACTTTCCAGGTAATCCCTCATGAAGTCCCGGTATGCGGCCTGAATGTCTGGTTGATGGCGAAGGCGATTTTCCAAGCGGTGAAACTGGCGTATTGCAATGTGCTCAGAACGTCCTAACGATTTTCCAGTGAGTGGGAGCGCAACGATGAATCGTCCGACATTGTCCCGTGTGGTAGTAGCTTTATAGATCTCTTCGGCTTTCTTTTCTTCAGGACGAAGAATTAATTGCGTGGCAGTAGGCTCCAAGTCCCAAAATCGCTTTGTGAGTTCAATCAGGGGATCCTCAGTGATTTTATTGATGGGTGAACAGTTGGATACATTAGTCAAGTGCACTATGCGTGGGGTAGGCAGTTGCGTGAGATTAGTAGGAGAGGTGACCGGTGAAAGTGATGACAGGGCAAGTGGCAATGGAGCCGTGATGAGAACAGACTGTGGAACGTCTTCTGCTGGCAATGCAGAAGTGGCGATTTGAATGTTTTCTGACGTGTCTTGAACGGTGCTAGGAGTATAAGGAAGTGGAACCGGGTGTGAGCGACGAACAATTATGTTGAGTTTTACCGGCGTTGTCGATAACGCTTAATGCAAATCGGACACGTTGACCTATCAAGCGGCGACGATGAAATGCTCCAACGACAACCCACCCCAGGCTGGTTTCCCAAGCACCGGGGGCCCCAGAAATAGGCATTACACAGTTGGTTCGCATGACAATGGCGCATACATCAGCACCGAGTATTACATCGACTGGGGCTGGATGAAAATAGCAAGGATCGGCAAGACGCAGGTTCTGTAACTGGGTCCATTGTTTGTGTGGTAGTTCTTCACGTGGCGAGTTATGCATCACACTGGAAACCACGTTAAAGGGGACTGTAAGCCAAGGTGGGTCACCGTGTTGCTGTAAAAGAGCGACCGTGGTTGGTGGGCGTTGAAACGCAGTGAAGCCACCAACTCCGATAATAGGTCCACCACGTGATGGTTGCAGTTTTAGGCATACGCGTTTGGCACACGCGCTGGATATGAGGTTGGCTTGACTGCCTGAATCTAACAAGGCACGCACTAGTTCCCGGCGTCCATCAGGTGCACGGATGAAGACGCAAGCGACAGGTAAAATAGGCACTTCTGTAGGATGTATTGGCAAACGTAAAGCTGAACGGTAACACGGCGAACGTGTGACTGCCAGCATCCCTGAGGAAGATGATAAACGATAAGGCGAAGATGAGATTTCATCGTGAAAAGGTGAAGGCGACAGCGAATGCGAAGAAGAAGGCGAAGGCGAAGGCGAATGCGAAGACGAAAGCAAATGCGAAAGCGAAGGCGAATGCGAAGACGAAGGCGAAGGCGAATGCGAAGACGAAAGCGAATGCGAATGCGAAGACGAATGCGAAAGCGAAGGCGATAGTCAATCTGACGATCTTTGTGACTGATTGTTATCATGTAAGATTGTGTGGTGGCGTAGGCCGCAACGGTGGCACGTCCCCTGGGAACCACATGCGTTAGTTGTATGATACGAGCTGAGGCAATTGCGACATAGCTGAGCATGATCCACATAGTCCCTTCTTCCTTGTGTAGAACAGTCCCTGAACAGAACACACTGGCGTATGTTGTGTGTGGGATCAGAACAGTACACACACGAAGGCTGTGTGGAATGCGTGGATGGTGTCGTAGTCATCGTGTTGCGAGGCGCACTAGGGGAAAAGGAACGCGCGGGCGTCGGAGCTCGTGCGACAGGAGAATACGATCGTGCAGAAGGCAACGGACCATTCCTATTGTTGAAAGGTGTGGATGATGATTTATACGGAGTCCAATTGGACGTCTTCGTGGATGTAGCTGTGGACGATGTGGTAATTAATTCCCCGATTCGACATCGTTCTACCAAGAAGGTCATTAGTGTGTTGAATGTTGGAACTGAGGAGGGGTCATGATGCTTCTCCTCAAAATCGTATCGCAACTGTGGTGACAATGCATTAAGTGCAAGAGAACAAATCATAAAATCTCCAATGTCGGGAATGTTGAGATTACGCAGCGCTTGATGTCCTGTCTGGAACGTGTCTAAAAGAGACTGGATATCTGATGTTGACTCAGCGTGACGTGTAGGATAATCAGTCATTTGGGCAACTAAATTTGACGCCTGGGCTCTAACTGATGCGTATCGATCACAAATAAGGCGATATGCTACGGCATAATTGTTCTCGGACACAGACAGGTGTTCAATTAAATGTAACGGTGCTCCCCGAAGGTAACTACGAAGATACAACATTTTTGTTTCCGACGGGAGGCGAGTATGATGTATCGCTGCGTTAAAAATAGCTATGAAATTGTTATAGCCTTTAATGTGTCCGTCCCAAACAGGCACTGTTATTTGAGGAAGACGGGATTGTTCAGTCAGAGGTAGCTGATTAGATGTAGATGTAACAGGGGAAAACCTTTGTTCTACAATAGTAGCTACCTTGCAAAACAGATCATAGAATGTGTTAAATGGATGTACAGTGTCTACTGCGTTCATAGCAGGCACTCTAGAATTTGCAATAGTGATGTCCTTCTGAACTTGTAAGAAAGCAACTTTTAATTCCTGGTGCTCGGTTCTGCGTGCTTTGAATTGTGTGAGTGAACAAGCATCGTCTTTAGAAGCAAGGCAACACAGTTCATTCATTAAATTCAGGTACATTGTACGAACAGCTATGAATTCATCAAGCTGAATCAAAACTTCCTTCTTATTAGCTCGAGACATTTTACTACGAAAAAGTGAACTGTATTATTTATTGTTTATACTCACGTAATTTATAGAACTTGAGGCGAAATGATGATGAAACACTTACGTAACCGGCCCGGGGGACCAATGTTTATCGGATGAAAAGAAATAATATTTAGCCGATAAATAACTCATTTATAATGACAAGAATAGTTACAAGAACCAGCTAGAGCTATGGATAAAAAACAGAACACATAACAACAAAGAATAAAAACAACAATGAATTGAAAAGAAGTTAAATAGAAGAAGAAGGAAAACAAAGAAGTTAATTAAAAGATGGTCGCGATTGAACAATTATTATTGTTATTATTATTATTATCATCATTATTAATATTATTATTATTAATATTAATATTATTATTATCATTTTTATTTTTATTGTTATTATTATTATTATTATTATTATTATTATTATTATTATTATTATTATTATTATTATTATTATTTTTATTATTATCATTATTAGTAGGAAGTTCTCGACATAATACGACATGCATGCGAAATTATTTAAAAATACGTCACTGCAATCAGTGCTGGGGTATGAGTACAGTTATATGATTCGTTTTGACGTTGTATCACTAGGTTTGTTATTTGTCCTGCACTATCTTGCGGTGCAGCTTTCTGGCTGGAAATACGCGATAGTGCAGGGCATGCAGGTTGCACTGAAGGAAGACAAAAAAACTACCCGGTGTAGTACCGGTTACGTCTTTCACAATGGTTTGAAATGTGTAACATCGGATCTCAACTAAATAATTATTGTTAACGTAAATAGCAGTCGATGTAGTAACAACCACATATTAATTCAAGTTGCCGCCAGATTTTCTAAAACTACACTGTGCTACACCACCTCGGTAGCCAGGTGCTGAAAAGCTGCACCAGTGCAGGCTGCACGGGACAAATAAACGCGCTGGGTGTAACACCAGCCGTACAGAAAAACATGTAAGTGCTACACTGCCTGTTCTAGTACAAGCAGTACAGGAAAAATAAACAAACCTACTGTTTTCACGCTCGCACTTCGTAACAAAAAAATCGATTTTCCCAAAAAAGTTTGAGGGTTTTCACTTTGAGCTATAATTATATCCGTTAAATGATATTTTTACAACCACTTAGAAGCCCATTACGAATCATGCTCATACGTGTTGAAACTAAAGCCAATTATATCTACAAAATCGTCGGAGATTTGCCCAAAAT
Source organism: Isoperla grammatica (assembly GCA_945910005.1). Classification (NCBI taxonomy): domain Eukaryota; kingdom Metazoa; phylum Arthropoda; class Insecta; order Plecoptera; family Perlodidae; genus Isoperla; species Isoperla grammatica. Next base: position 100,727,030 of record OX246738.1, read on the forward strand.
CTCTCGCATCTACTTTAACATTACTGCCTAGAAATCACTTACGTTGTTTAGTAAATCTACTATTTCTTGGATAGGTTTAGTTTGATTACCACGCAGATGACTTTATCTCTTTAACTTTACCCGCCCGAGAGCGGGAAGACCAATCAAGGGCACAAATTGCCCTCTGTAGCCATACAGGATAGGACTTAAAAACGAGAGTAAGGATTAAGTTCAAACTAATAATATAACGTGTCAAACAGGGTTTCAAATTGTAAAAACACACTAAAAAAGTTATAAAAACAACAAAATGAACCAATGACATATTAAGTTTGTTTAATATATCTAAAAATGTGTCAATCATTTTAGCTTTAATGTTAAAAACGCATTCTTCTGAATATGTTAATATTTTTATTTAAAATGAATAATGATAATAAAAGATTAGTTAATTAATTCCAGATAAATTGTTGCAAAATTGAAAATGATTATGAAACCAGATATGCAAATGAATATCCATTTTAGGTTTTGTTGTAAATTTGGTAACAATTTTCATAAAAAAAAGCAATTACGATATTAAAAAGCAATTTATTTATTTATTTATTTTGCCTTGTTTCTTTAGCAAAATTACATTGTTTGAAACACATCTTTTTTTATTAAGACTAAGGCTTACGTTATATAGGTTAACACATAAAAAAACAAAAAAACATGAGATATTACATAGGCCTAATATAAATAGGAATCGACAGTACAGACAAGATGCAATAACATGTAATGCATATAAAATTGCCTATCCACACACACATTATATATAGACCTATACTTATGTAATATATACTTAATACTTAATTATACTTAATTGTACTTATGTTATTAAAAATGAAAAAACTTGGTGTGTTTACAAGGAAACATTGCAAATTTATAAAAGGTTTCTTGATATGGAGAATTTTTCTACATGTTACAAAACATCTAGCTATTACAGGGAGGGAATACATGGTGTTGTAATTATGACGACATTTTGTATATTGTATACTTATAATTGATAAGGTTTTGACTATTTCATTTTTGTAATTTAATTTTTGCCGATGTGTATATATATCAAATGTATGACCATGTATCTGTGGTATGACTGTAAACATCAAACCCGCTACATAAGTGTAAAGTACCACTTTTACTAATAACATTTGATTTAGGCCTACCTGCAAATGCGCCGCATAAAAAACTAACGGTTTTAAATTCAAAATCGTTTCCTTAATTCAATAAAAAGAAAAAAGTAAATATTTTTGTGTAAAGAACGTTTGTTCTAACAATGCAATACATAAAATCGTATGCACTGTCAAGTGTCAAGTTAAGTACATGATTTATTGCTATGGAATTGTTTATTACATGCTATGTTCCATAAGAACAAACTCCATAGCAACCATAAACAAATCACATACTTAACTTGACTGTGCATTCCTCCAAGCTAAGTTATATAGTATGAATATTAGTTGTAAAATGTAAAACATACCCATTTCATATTGTTGCTTGTTCCCCGTCTTATAAGGTTCACGGAATGACTGTGTTCGCCAATGTTCTGCCCCTGGACGTCTTCATATAATGAATACCCCCACTTCTCTCCCGCTCTCATGTCAACTAAAAACTAGACATTTCGCTACAGGGCGATACATGATGAAGTCAACAATTTGGTAATTTTCTCAGAACTGTCGGTTCCCTTCGTCTCAACTATGACACGATTGTCATGAATGATATCATCTATCAATCATGCAATAACAATACAATCTGCGTTTAGAAGGTTTAATCAAGAACAAAAAAGGAATAAAAGAAAGTGGGGTGTTGTTGTAATTTATAACATATGTGTTTTATTTTTTTTTTAGATTAAATAAGATTGTGTTTACTTAGCTTTACCAGCTATTATTGTCGTATATACACTTCCACTACTGCCTTATTATTACTACCAATTCAATGTACTTATCCTTACAATTTATTTTTAATATCAATTATTATTTCTAATAGTACAATCTGGGATTAATTTGTAATTGAAAAGGAACCGGAACGCATATTTTGTTTGTCAAATATAATTTGGCACCAACCTTGCCCACATTTATACATTGTGAATACAGATAATATGTAATTATTAATTAGTTATCTTTTTAGTGTCAGTGGTCAGTCAGAAGGTTATTGCCTATGTATTTGGGTCTGGCTGCCTACGGGTAATTTATAAACTTGAATAACTTGCAAATTCATACTAACAAATAAGAAAATATATTTGTGAAATTTTCAGAGATAATAATAAATTCACGAGTTTTTAGGGAGTAACCTACGTTAGGAAATAATACTGGAACGCGCGTTCTGGTTTCGGGAAAGGAATCGGAACTGAGTTCCGGTGCGTTCCGGCTCAAATTAACCCCTGAGTACAATTGATGTTCACATACATATTTTAAAGAATCTGATTTAAATTTGAAAAGTTTTTTTATTTTAATATTTTTTAAATGTTTGGGCAATTTTTTGTCCTTAATTTCAATGAAACTTGAACGGAACATTGGACCGTCTAAATTGGGGATATTTCTAATCCAACATGTATGATGTAATACTTCTGCATAGCAACCCTTTAATAAAGGCATTGTTGTTTTTCTAATGATATTGTAAATATATGTGTGTAACTTATTTTTAATAGTTCAGTTTAATTTGATACATAAAATTATTGAAATTACACAAAAATATATTTGATTAGTATTACAGAAATATGTATATTTTTCACTTATTGCGACCAACAAAATTTAAAATTGAGCCATACATTTATATATTATATAACTGCAAACTGGATATAATTTTCAAGAAAACCTCTTGTAGGTGGATTTATGAAGAAACCTAGAAATTAAAAAAAACAACCCAGACTCGGAATCGAACCCAGGTCACCCACGGTTAGATATTATCCAGACATTATATTGCCAGTTCCAGTGGTCTAGGGGTCAAGGCTCCTACCCGGCAAGTGGGAGACCTGGGTTCGATTCCCAGTCGTAGTTTTTTTTTTTTAATTTCTGGGTTTCTTCATTATATAGGCTATGTATAAAACGTAAATATTTCTATCGGTAAACCAATCCAACGTTTATTTAAAAAAAATGTATGTCAACGTTTCGACGACGTGTAGACGCGTCTTTTTCAAAATCTAAGAAATTATCTTTATAATATACAATCATTTGACGGAGACGACTTAATTTCACTTGAGTTAGTCGACCGGACTTGACTCGCGATCAAGTTATACGTAATACTAGCGAAACGTCGAGATTCAGGGTGAAGACCTCTGCCTGTTGCAGTAAACAAATAACAAACGCAATGTCCAGGAACACAAATAATTTACTGTTTACTTTATAATTTTGTATTGTTGAAGATAATTTATACACAGATACACTATAGTATTATCTGGAACAAAATGTTATTAACATAATGAAATGTGTCATTCAAAATATACTTAAATAACATTTGATAGTATACTTACTTGTCTTGAAATGTAAGTAATGCACGCACGTAATACTGTTCATGCATTTTACTTTTCTTCAAAATTTACCTTCATAAATATGATTAGCAACCTTTCTCAATGACTATTATTGAAGATTGATGTAAGTGATGTTCAGACAAAACTATTGAACGCTGCGTATGTTCGTTAATGTGCACCCTATAACGCCATGCATGTGTTTCTTGGTTTGTAAAGCGATATAGAAGAATGTCCAGCTGTTTGTGTTCGTGTGGCTTGAAATCAACCTCACATATGTTGGTTTTTACTATAACGTAATTATGATTTACTGTTAGATGTGTGAAAATATTTAGGACCACGTGTTAGTTATAATAATATTCAGGACAAAAGTCGGGCGGTATGTTTTTGCCCGATGAATCTGTACGTCATAATTGTCTTTCCATAATTGGCGATGTATCTATGTCAATTGTCTTTCAGTAATTATTATTGGGTTGCATTTATTTGCATCCTTTAGACCGCTACACACCCAAGGGTTTTAATCTTTTCGTAGCTGTAAGTGCATCGTTACAAAAATTACAGCGCGTACAACTATATTGCACCTGCTCTTGTTTCATGGTTTGTTTATTTTTCTTGTTTTAATATAAGTATAGGGAGTTTTCACTTGACGTCACAACTGCCACGAAGGGTCCAACATATGTAAGTGTTTGAGCTGTCAAAATAGAAGACGAATGCCCACCACAGAACATGAGAATTTTATCATCTATATCCCTCCATAAAATTTACAAAACATATTATTACGCCTATAATATGCAATTTTGAACGATTAAAAGAGAAATCGAGACAAAAGAGTTTATTTCTGTTGCTTTCAAGCAATAATAGCAAACCTAAGTTAGAGAACAGTTGAGTATCCACCAATCGCCATTTGAAACATTTTAAAATGAACCCACTAATCACATTCCGGTATGGCTGCCATGCGCATTATTTGAATACACCCTTTTCTAAGTTTCAGAAAAAATGATCCTTCAATTCGTATATGGCATTTTTTAATTGGCTAAACATGTTCTAATTACTTTCAATGAGTAACTGTTTTAATTTTGTTGATTTTGTTTTCCCCGCTCTACTTTGTCAACGAGTTCCACAATTGGCCGTGTTATTCTTCCAAACCCATTAATTACATCTAATCATGGTGTGGTAGGTTTTCAATCACTTTGAAAACCTTAATAAACGTTTCGAATGTGGGCCAAGTCGGTTTGATTTTAATCTAGTTTACCAACTGAACTGAAAGTATCGAATCGCATTGAGAATCTAAGTAGGCCTTGTTCGCTCAAGCGTTCAAGCCGGTTTTAATTAAAACCAGCTTGGTTCAATCCGGTTTGAAATGCTTTGACTAATGCATAGTTGTGTGAGTTAATGAACTAGTACGAAGAAGTTTGTTCCCTACATCTTTGTATGGTTACTTATTAATTATTCATAGGTGTCACAGTTATTTTGTTCCAAATTATATAGTTATAGTTTCAAATGTGTAATACATTACTGACAGCTTTTCGCTCACATAAATTATAGGCGTGCATTGGTGCATCTAATTAGCAAGGACATATTCTAACAAGACAGCTAATGCAAATAATCTTACAGTGCTTGAACTATAGGTACACTTTATCAGCTCAACATCTTGCCATAGAAAGTTGAAATGTTGGGTTGGGTTAGAAGACAAGAGTAGTTTGTAAAAGGTTAAGTAAATAAAAGAATAGGCCAATAGGACATCCAGGTCGTAAGAGTTGTGAATTTATATTTTAAATTTTATAATTATTATTGTATTATTGTATTGCAGAAGTAAGTAATATACATAATGCAATGTAATTTGTGTCATGTAATGTTACCCTAGGCTAGCTGCTTGAGTTAACGTGGGGTCGGTTTGGGAGGGCGCCAGGAGTTCACACTGCCTTGATGGGGGAACTGCCTACCGCAAACCCTATATACAGAGTATCTTTACTACAATTAGGTACGGAACGTGCTTCTCTACATTTACGTACACTTACTTGTAGCTGGAATAAACACAAAGTTATCATGAACATTGTTTATTTGTCCATATACGCACATAAAACAATACATTTATGTAAAGTACGCTTTCCCAACAATACCACAATATACGTTACATAAAAATAAAACCCAAAAATAATGTCCTCAGCCAGGTAGATCAGCTGTTGCCGGCTTACGTCGTCACTGGGTCAACAACTTAACATATCAAAACAAAAGTCATATGATCGCAATACCGCGTGCTGTTACCAACGTCCGATAACTCACCGCGAGAGCGAGTGACGCGTATTCCACCGATCAATAAAGTTCTTATTAAACAACAATATTATAAATAAGATTACTTAATAAGTTGAGGTAGATAGTGCTGTTAGCGTTATTCAGTCTGAACGTATAAGATAATGTCCATTAGAACTTTATAATTAGCCTGAATAATTAATGGCCATAACTAGGCCTGTCAACTTCTTGGCCGTGATTAACAGTTTAATAGTGCAACGAATAAATAAAACGATTGTCTGTACTCATCCTCATCCTCCGGGTTCCTCAGCACGTCGTCAACGATGTTTCCAGTGGAGTGGGTGGCGATGGATGATGGCGATGTGGGCGATCTCGAAGCGATGTCTTGGAAAATCGTTGGGGGGGGGGGGGTGATGAAGATATGGGACGATGATTAGCGGCGGTTGTCACTGAAGTTAAGCGGTAGTACTTATATTTAATTATCTAATTCGGTACTTGTACTGACGTACAGTGGAGCGCCACTAAATATTAGATTACCAATGGTATACTTTTATCAGTTCTTGACTGTCACTTATAACAACATACCAAAACTTACACAATGTTAAATACACGCACTCGGCAATCCTATTAAAGTAAATGCAGTAAATGCAATTAAGTGCCGCGAGAAGTGCTTCTATACACTTAGTCCACGCACTTACTATGCTGTACGCAATGTAGCCAAGCGCGCTTTTAATCCGACTCAGTCGTCGCAATGCTTCCGGCTCGAACTCTCGACCTCGTGTGTCTCGCTATCTTTCACTATCTCCTCGCTTATCGTGGCAGTAGGGGTAGGTAAGGGGTACAGGTAATGGAATGGGTGATCGGTACTGCAGGGTTCAAAAGACTGTTACAGTAACTGGCTAACCAACCTAAATAAATAAAGCAAATATTTATTTTAACATCATGTGATTATTTGCAAATTAATACATTGTGCATGGTGGCTATACTGGAGGCCACAATGGCATGCGATTAGTAGTTGAATTTTACAGTGTTTAAGCTGGCATTTGGTTAAAGTTCAATTGTTCTCTTACTTAGTGTTGCTATTATTACTGAAAGGCAACATTAATAAAATAAAATAACATAAATTCGTATTTATAGAATCTACCCACTCAGTAACGAAACTGATTTTCAGTGGGGACTTAAATTTAAAGCGACTAAATCAACCCTGTAGGCTCCAAACATCATCGACGAGTGAGCGATAACCAATCAAAGATGTATATTTCAAATATGAAACACACAAATCAGTGATTGGACAGTGCGAACACCTGCGGATAGATGCCAGAATCAACAAGGCCAATTCAGAACTACTTTGAATTTACTGAGTGCTTCCTTGCAACATAAATAAACTTTTTTATTTTGGCCACTCTTTTTGTTGTTTTCAATGGCACATAATCATTTCCGTAAACTTTATCAGGGGCTTTACTTGCTCAAACTCTCATATTATTTCGTCGTAAAAAATATTATTCGTTTTTTATTGTCAGCAAAATGAAACTTGAAACAGTACTATGGATGGCCCCAATATGGCCAATGTGACGTCAAGTGAATACTCCCTATTGGCTTCTTTTATTTCGGCACAGAGAAACTTCACAAAATATTATTTTTTGCGCGTCAGGGGAATCTGTCTGCAATTAATCGTAACATGCTACCCAACTCAAAAGATTGCAATATACTATTCACGTCATGTTGCATGTTCGTCGCCCTTCATCAGTTGCATGTTCGCTTATGCAAACCATGTTCTCATGTATTAAGCTTACTCGATCACCTGAGGCGGGTTAGGTGGTCCAGGCAGGCTAGATATTCAGAGCATGCCATAGGAAATTCTGATCTCTTTTTTTATTAATTTATAATTTATTCGGTAATGCAGTATAGTTTTGCACAATTTAAAATCTTATTGTTAATATTTTTACTGTTTTTGTTCCGCCAAATGCTGTGTTTTTCTGAGACATCATTATGGTGAATTTATTTTTCATCAATTAATCTGTAGTCCTTTGCATAACGAGAATGACGGTATAAAATTTGGGTCAAAGGATGACATATATCAAATGAAAGCTTGAGATGAGTACTTTTCAAAAAACCATGATATACCTCTGGCAAATCCAGCTTTCTTTGTCAAAACTAAGGTCAAAGGTCAAATTTGTAATGTTTTAAATAATTTTTAATTAAATAATGAAAAATGTTTGCAAGTTTAATCATACACTTTAAGTAAGGTAAATGTATTATGTTTCTTTAAAAAAAATTAAATTACCCATTTAGCCTTTTTTGACTTAACTTGAGGTCAATTTCCTCAAAATGGGTAATTTTTTAAATTTTCTTCGATTTATTGGCCAATATTCATTATATCAACGTACTTACTCATAAATACGTTAAAATAAATAGTTCTTATTGTTATCACATTGTATTCACGGTATTCATTCAAAATGGCGGTCAAAGGTCAATAGGTAAGTATCGTCAAACTAGGTCTTATAACTAAAATATTACTTGTGGGTACTCTAAAGACGCAGAATTTTAAATGCAATTACAACAACGAATAGAAACGTAATGTTTTAATCGTAAGAGAGTGTAATTATCATATAACTTATAAATCTACTTAAGATTGTTACTGAATTTCTAATTAATGTCCTCAGGCATTAGGGTATTCTAGAATGGGTATGCAACTGCAACAAAATACATTTTTAGAAAAGAGCATGACCATGCTGAGATACGTGATATGATAGATATGATAATGATATGATATCTGTCCTAGAAGTCACTGTCAAGTCGTCAAATTAATCAAAATTGAAGTCAAAATCACTCAAAATTGAAGTCGTCAGATTAATCACCTTCTGATCCACTGGAATTCTCATGCTGGGTACCGATATGTAGACATTCCTTCAGCTTACACGCGTGGGTACACTTCAGCTGATTGGCCAAACACTCACATGTCGGCATCTTGCAAACACGGCAACAGTTACAGGCTAGGGACGTGTCCGAATTCCTCTTTATCATTGCTAACTCTAGGTCTAAGTCTAAATTTGACGTCATCAATCATCGGTGACGTATGAAGTACTGTCCGAAATCGTTAAGTCTAGGTCTAAATCGAAGTTTAGACCTAGCAATCGAAAGTGCACGCTCGTTATAAGTCTTAAAATGGCGGACGAAAAAAACAGCTGCGAGAAGGAAGACGGAAAAGTGAAATGTTACTTAAGTTTATTATATACATACCTCTAGTATTATTTTATAATGTAAACAGTGATAGGCCTACTCTAAAGCCTAAAACCTGCATCGATACAGGAAAATGAATACTTTTACATTTCCTAACCTCCAAAGGCGTCGGTACAATCCGCGGATTGACCCGTCGAGAAGGCTGTGAGCCAATGCTTCAACTCTAGGTCAAATTTCTCGCAATAGGTGGCTCTGCAATAGGTTTAGTACTGTCCGAAATCTACTAAGAATTAGAATTAGAACATGCTTAATAATTTAAACCTAGACTTAGACCTAGACTTAGACTTAGACCTTAGACTTTTAATTCGGACACGTCCTAGGAGATCCATAACGGTCAAAGGTACTGGAGTTCCAATCATCCACTCGTTGCTCAGATCTCCTTCTGCCTTAGTTTTCCATCCATAGCCACACAGATCAAGAACATCAGGGTTGGCTTCCAAGCAACGTATCAATAGATCGTGTTTGGTTGATAACTCACAGTCGCAGGATATGAAGCAGTAAGCAATCGTTACAAGGTGGTAGCTGATTAGACTTCATATCATCACACTTCTAAAAAGCTCGTAGTGCAGCAGGTTGACGCATGACAGAGTCGTGGTCAAAGAGCAGAGTTTACGGACAAACTCTTCGAGTTTTTTTGATGACATCGATAGAAACTCTCCAGTCCTGACCCATCTTGCTTAGCTTGACACAGAAATGCGAGTTTTTTTCTTATGATATTCCAAGTTCTCTTTTTCCCTTTACCACTGAATGAGCTCACTCAGGTTGGAACTCATAGTCGTCCCCTACACCTATAGATGCGCCCGTTGTTAACAAGGTAACAGTTTCATACATGTCATTTCCCATATAGAAAATATATCCATAGCAACATTGGGTGCCTCTAGGTGAAGTGGCCGACTATGAATTCCAACCTTTGTCACAACCAGTGCATGGAGGTCAGGGAGGGTATTACATACTTCGAATCCCAACGAACTCCCTAGTTTTTACACATCTTCGAAGTGTGTTTGATTTTTGGTAGTCAAGCGTCAACCAGCTGCCCTACGAGCTTTTTAAAAGTAAATATGATGATATTAAGTCTAATCAGCTACCACCTTGAAACGATTGTCTACTGCTTCAAATCCTGCGGCTGCGAGCTAACCACCAAACAACGGTCTGGATACGTTGTTTGGACGCCAACCCTGATGTTCCTGATCCGCGTGGCTATGGATGGGAAACCACGGCAGAAGAAAATCTGAGCAACGAGTGGATGATTGGAACTCCAGTACCTTTGACCGTTATGGATCTCCTAGCCTGTAACTGTTGCCGTGTTTGCAAGATGCCGACATGTGAGTGTTTGGCCAATCAATAAAAGTGTACCCACGCTTGTAAGCTGAAGGATTGTACAAATACCAGTACCAGTACCAGTAGCCAGCATGAGAATACCAGTGAGTCAGAATGTGATTAATCTGACAACTTGGACAGTGACTGCTAAGGTAGATATAACATAATACTAGTATCATATCACGTATCTCAGCATGGTCATGCTCTTTTCTAAAAATGTATTTTGTTGCAGTTGCACACCCATTTAATAATACCCTGATGTCTGAGGACATTAATTAGAAATTCAGTAACAATCTTAAGTAGTTTATAAGTTATATGATAATTACATTCTCTTACGATTAAAACATGAAATTAATCATATTATTATTCGTTATTGTAATTGCAGTTAAAATTTTGCGTCTTTAGAGTACCCACAAGTAATATTTTAGTTACTAGACCTAGTTTGACGATACTTACCTATTGACCTTTGACCGCCATTTTGAATGAATACCATAAAAACAATGTGGTAACAATAAGAACTATTCATTTTTATGTATTTATGAGTCAGTACGTTGATATAATGAATTTTGGCCAATAAATCGAAGAAAATTTTAGAAATTACCCATTTTGAGGAAATTGACCCCAATCAAGATCAAAAAAGGTAAATAGGTAATTTAATTTTTTTTTTAATAAACTTTATACATTTATCTTTCTAAAAGAGTATTTTTAAACTTGGAAACATTTTTCGTTATTTAATTAAAAATTATTTAAAATATTACAAATTTGACCTTTGACCCTGGTTTTGACATAGAAAGCTGGAATTGCCAGAGGTATATCATGGTTTTTTGAAAAGTACTCATCTTAAGCTTTCATTTGATATATGTCATCCTTTGACCCAAATTTTATACCGACCAGGCCTTTTTCGAGCGTTATGCAAAGGACTACTGATAGATAATCAATAGATAAAAATCTGGTAGAGATAATCATAAAGAAAATCACCATTGTATCCATTATCATCATCATCATCATCATCATCATAATCATCATCATCATCATCGTCATCATCATCATCATCATAATCATCATCATCATCATCATCACCATCATCATCGTAATCATCATCATCATCATCATCACCATCATCATCATCATCATAATCATCATCATCATCATCATCATCATCATCATCATCATAATCATCATCATCATCATCATCACCATCATCATCGTAATCATCATCATCATCATCACCATCATCATCATAATCATCATCATCATCATCATCATCATCATCATCATCATCACCATCATCATCGTTATCATCATTATCATCATCATCATCATCAGCATCAGCATCATCATCATCATCATCATCATCATCATCACCATCATCATCATCGTAATCATCATCATCATCATCATCATCACCATCATCATCATAATCATCATCATCATCATCATCGTCATCATCATCATCATCATAATCATCATCATCATCATCATCACCATCATCATCGTAATCATCATCATCATCATCATCACCATCATCATCATAATCATCATCATCATCATCATCATCATCATCATCATCATCATCATCATCATCATCATCATCATCATCATCATCATCATCATCATCGTTAACATTAGGCTTAACTACGTATGATTATTATCTGTATACTTACTTTTAAATTTTAAATGTTTTCTGAAGTAGCTTTTATCCAAATGAAAATTACAATGTAATGAGACACTCATGCACGAGTTCTGTACGACTCAGGTGGTCTCATCTACGCTCAATAATTCCTATACTTGTTACTTCTACAAAATGTAAACTGCCTTCTCTTCAAATTAAGTAATAAAGAAAGAAATATCCGCTATTTGTGAATCCCTGAAGCAATTCACTCGAACTCAGTGACTTTCAGCCAATTTACAAAATAAAACGTTTTCCTGGAACTACGGCTACTAAGAGCCGGTTCACATAAATGACTATTGACTATTGGCGATTTGAGCCATACGTGCTGACGTTCACATAACTTTACTTTTGACTATTGACTATTGACTAACGAATTGAAAATATCTCAATATCTTAGTCAAGTCTTAGTCACAGCCAATCGTAGCGCAGAACTCTCTCTCTCGCAGCCAATCAAACGAGTCTTGTTGGTTTTGTGGCTTGACTAAGAAATAATCACGGTGGGGTTGTAGTCAATAGTCAATAGTCAATGGTCAATAGTCATTTATGTGAACGCGACTTAACAGAAGTTAGGCTACTTACTGCCAACTACTACTGGCTAGTGGCTACTTACACTTTGTTTGCCTTTAGAGGTGGCTCAAGCGGTAAGACGCAAGACTCTAACTTGGGATATCACCGGTTCGATTCCGGCCACCGGCAGTTCTGACTGAAGGGGTTTTCCGAGGTTTTTCTCAGTCGTAAAGGCAAATACTGGGATTGAGTCCTACTATCAGCCCTCGGACATTCCTTCCCAACTAACCAAACACCCTAATATACCTACATATATACTAATATAAACGTGATATGATACGTATTAAAGGCCGAAATTATATTTCTTTTGCTGTCAATAAAAGTTAGTAATGGTGGCGGACCGCGGCGAAAACACTAAACAAAATGACAACGAAAAATCTTAGCAACGCACACTGCACGACGTCCAACAATGTTGGAAATTATAAAAATGTTTGTAATGCGCATTCTTGTATTGTTGTTAGTGGTTGTTTTTATTAGCTTTGACATTTTTTCACCAGAAAGTTTGTATAGATATGGACGCGCTCGCTTATCAACGCGTCAAACTGAGCGTTCAGGGTTGGAATTCATAGTCTGTCCTACACCTATAGGGGCGCCCATTGTTACCTAGGTAACAGTTGTTTCCATATTATTTCTCATAGACAAAAAACAAATCCATAGAAACAATGTGTGCCCCTAGGTTTGCTCCTGGGTGTATTCATAGTCGGCCCGACTATGAATTCTACCAAATTAATCTGAAATAATCGATATTATTTAAGCTTGAGAGCAGCACTACCCATGTGTCGCTGCAAATTTAGGCCACTGTCTTGCATCACAATTGCTTAGATGTATATATTACAGTAGGCCTATTTTGTGAGGGCCTTTGCCATTTAGGCAGGGTCTCGTCTGACTCCGCATCCTACGCACGTCCTCGTGACCGATAAACTGTACCAATCACAAGCTAGATGGCGCTGGTCTGTCTCAGTCTTCGAGTTGCTACTAAAGTAAGGCATTTTTTTAACTTACTTCAAATGGTTTCTGTCTATTTTTATTTTACCAAGGCTAACCACTAAAGGTCGGTTTACACGTCACTTATTTTAGATTTATGAGTTTAGGTATTATTTTCCTAACTGTTATAAAATAAAAACTCGCCTCTCATTGGCTGGGCAAAGAATTTGTAGTTTAAGAGCTAACTTTGCTATGGTTTTCTTAACTCTTAAAACCTTAGGAAAGTGTGTAAACGCCATAAAGCTTTTGGCTTGGTTTGATTTTGTTTAACCTTAAACCTTAAATCTTAGTATAAGTGTGTAAAGCGAGCTTACAAATAATAAATTATGCGAGTCTTATGCTGCTGTTTCTATGAATAGTGAATTTGTGTTTAAAAAGCTATCTACAGTAGAGTTCCGCGGGAGTTTACACCATGGCCACATCATTTTCCCCCTGTTTTGGACACCCATAGATACGTTGAAAGATTAGATACCCCAGGATTTCTTGTTTTCCTAGAACGATCGGACCTCATCGCCTTGAAGAATGTGATGAGTGTATTCAGTCATCTGAATTCCTCATTCTTTGCTCGAATTTGAATGGAGATAATTGCTCGACTGGACTTTGCTCTATGGGTGTACCAAGAAAATTACCTTTAAGGTTGGTGTAAACTCCCGTGGAACTCCACTGTAGGAACATTTGTTTGATTTTCATCACGGTTCTCTATATCTCGATGTACAACAAATATTAAAACAATTTAAAGCAAGGTTAATGGACAAAGATCTTGTTTGTATTAATTAGCCTTGGTATAATAATTGAAAACTAGTTTTTAATTGTTGTGTATTGATTTTCTTGAAGATAAAGATTGCCATATTTTGTCGGTTCGTAATTTCTTTCGTCATTTTTTTTTTGTAAAATTCACAACAATTACTTTTGAACATTATGCCAAAAACGTCAAAATTCACAATATTTTTAGAGGAATATTAGGAATTACAAACTTTTTGACAGACACACATGAGTTATTATATCAACACCACATTCATCACTGGTTACAACCGCAGCCATTGTTTCACGAAGATTTCCACATCTTTCTAGGCTACAACGTGTTATCTAGTGAAGAGTAACGTTACTGCTATAGGGTGTATTCACGTATTGTGCATGGTGGCCACATTGGAGGCCACAATGGCATGTGATTGGTAGTTCATTGTTACTATGTTTCAGATTGCGTTTTATGCAAATTCAACTGTTCTCTAACTTTGGTTTGCTATTATTACTTAAAATCAACATAAACAAACTGTTTTGTCTCGATTTCTCTTTTATCGTTAACAAAAGCATACAATAATCATTTTTGTAAACTTTATCGGGGGATATACGTGTTCTAACTAGTCATATTTCCCCGTAAACAATATTATTCGTTTTCTATTGACAGCTAAATGAAACTCGAAATAGTACTATAGGTGGCCTCCAATGTGACCGATGTGACGTCACGTGAATACTCCCTATACTAAAAATAAAGTTGTAAAAAAAAATGTAAATTTGTATGGTTTTACAGAATTCAACCATGTTCTTTTTAAATAAAAAACAAAATTAATGTTCATTGTATAAATAACTATTAGTTATGATTATAATAGCAATAATTTTCCATAAGAAAAGTGCTCAGGGAACATCCATGTCCCTCTTCAGTGACTAACAATTGGTACTGCGGTATTTTGAATTGTGGGGAAGAAATGTCTACGCACTGTTAGTATGAATGAATCCCAGCAATCACCTTGTGACTGAGGCAAACTTCGGGAAAACCTTCTGCCAGTACTGCCGGTGACCGGTAACAAACTGGCTACCTCTCGAATTAGTCTCGCGTCTTACCTCTGACTCTTAGCCACCTCTATCGGTAGTTATTAGTTATGGTTGGATGGATAGATATAGGCTTATCGTTTATTTCCTTTTTTTCTTTGTTTCTTTTTTTCCTTTCTTTCTTTTTTATTTATTTATTTTTTTAAATTTAATTCCATTCCATTCCATTCCATTCCATTCCATTCCATTCCATTCCATTCCATTCCATTCCATTCCATTCCATTCCATTCCATTCCATTCCATTCCATTCCATTCCATTCCATTCCATTCCATTCCATTCCATTCCACCATGCAGTAAAATTGGATACTTTAAGACTTCCTCTTTCATGAAGTATTGCCAATGAAATCACAGAACACAAAGCCACTAGGGAGATATGATATCAGGTCAGGTGAAAACGTTCTCAAGGAAAAAATGGGTTCGTGCATAAATAATAGAATTTTACTAAGTTATCAATTATTCAATAATAAAACTCATTTACAAATGAGGAGGATAAATAACTACTAACAAATTGATAACTAAATGAAGAAATATTAGAAACACTTCATGACTAAACTAAATAATATAGTAATTACAACAACAAAACAATCTCCCATATATAAACTTTATTGATAAAAAAAAACATAAACTTATTTATAAATTAAATTACATTAGCGGAAAAAATGAAATATAAATCGTCACATTACTGAAAAACACACAAGTATGAAAACTGGAAAGTATTACCAATATTATCAAAATGCGGAGATAAACTTTAAAAAATCATCAAGAAAAAAATAGCTCAAACAAATGCAAAAAATATAAATATTAACTGCAATCGTACATCAATGTCTGTGGTTATGAAAATACCGTTTCTTGCCATGTGAGGAGCATATTAAAGCTGAAATCGGTAGATGGGAAAAAGTAACAGTAAAAAACAGAAAACATGAATATAAACTGAAATATCGATGAACAATACATATTAGTGCAACAATATAGCTAATAAGAAATCAGTGTTCATTTAATGTATATTTATTTATTTATTTATTTATTCAGGATTTAAATACAGCTATACAGCCATTTTACATTAAACCTTCAAACGTAACATTATAACATTATACATTTTTTTTTTTTTTTTTTTTTTTTTTTTTTATAAAAACACACAACCAATACATGCATACAGGTGAGAATCGCATCGGCCGGCGCATCCTTTGCTTTTAACTACTGGTTTACATAAAGGCGAGTTGAGGTAAGGAATGATTTTAAGTTGTTAGCAAATATGTCATACGAAGAAGATTGGGGAAAAGAATTAAATGTAGTAGGTAGGCGGTAGAAAAGCGATCTTTTGGTAATAGATAGGCGGGGGGTTAAAGTGTGGAATAGGTTGGTGAGACGAGTTGTACGAGAAGGTATTCGGAGCGGAAACAGCGACACAAGAATGTCCGACCTGACATGACCGTTAACAATGCGATGCAGGAAAGCCATGTCAGATCGTACTCTGCGAGAAGTAAGGCTGTCAATATTTAAAGATTGCATAATTTCCTGTTTGGTGCAATGTTTAAAAGCCGGCACTCGATACTTCACTATTGCAAGAAAAAATGAGACTACTCGATCTAGGGCTTTTAGATTTGTGTCTGCAGCCATTGCCCATATTGGGGAGCAATATTCGATGATTGGTACAATACATCCCGTGTAATATGCTCTTAATGCTGCTGGGTCATTTATATCAGTGAATCTATAGATGATTCCCAACATGGACATGGCTTTAGATGTGATTTTGTCCACATGTTTTTTAAACAAAAGTTTTGAGTCTGTAATGACGCCCAGGTCCCTCTGGGAGTCTACTCTTCTTATTGGATGCTTCATTAGGTAATATAAATAGTCAATTGGTTGTTTCCTGTGTGTTATTGTAAGAATTGTGCACTTAGACGGGTTTGGTTTCAGACACCAATCTACACAATACATAGAAAAACTATTAAGAGAATTTTGCATATGAATTGCGTCCGAAAGTTTGTTTATAACTGTCATTAATTTAAAGTCGTCTGCAAAAAGAAGCACTTTGCACACTTCGCTTGGTATATGATCTACTAGATCATCCAGGAATAGGGTAAAAAACAATGGGCCTAGCACACTGCCTTGTATCACACCGGAGACAACGGGAAGCCAAGAAGATGAAGCTCCATTTATATCAACACGCTGGGTACGATTGTCGAGGAAATCAGTTATCAGCGATAACAGTTTACCGTGAATGCCGAAGCGCTGAGAAATCTTGTACAGTAGATGGCGATGACTCACGGAATCGAATGCCTTGGCAAAGTCCACATAAGCGACGTCCAGTTGCGCTTTGTTGTTGATGGCTTCGACGGCGGCGTGCTGAAAGACTGCCAAGTTGCTTAAGCAGGAGTTTCCCGGTAAAAATCCATGCTGAACAGTTGAAAGGTGTGGAATAGTGAATGCCAGAAGACGCCGGTGTATAATACGTTCGCAGATTGTCGATAGTATTGGTAGTATGGATATAGGTCTGTAACAGTTCACCAGTGTTTTTTTCCCGGATTTAAACAAGGGAATCACATTTGCTTGCTTCCAAGCGCGTGGAAAACGTCCCGTGTTGAAACAGAGATTGAATATTTCTGACAGTGGCGTAGCAAGGTTGGCCCCGCAATTCAGAAGGAATACAGCACCAATGTTGTCGGATCCCGTAGCCCGATTGGGACGTAGTTTGCGAATAAGTTGCAGAACTTCCGTGGGGGTCGTACACAGAGAAGACAGTGTATGAGTGCAGGCACTTTTGACTGGTGTAGTGATAGGCACTGTTGGGCTTTCTGGTTGATTGAAGCTATTGTAAAAGTATTCGTTAAAGAGTTCTGGTCTATCATCATCTGCAGCGCTTACGCCATCTAACGTCACTTCCTTCGGGATCCGCTCGGACTTGCGCCTTGAGTTAATGAGAGTCCAAAATCTTTTGGGGTTTTTAGTTGCTTAGCAATTATAATCTTATTCATTAATAAATCACGAAAACACTTGCTCAAGTGTAACAAACTACTATATATATGTGTCAATACTTATAAAAGGGGTTCTCACCCGCCACAACAAAAAAATATGCTTAACTAAGGCTAATTAGCTATGAAATTAGCGACTAAATAAAAAAAAATCGAGTTCACCATAACCCGGGAAAATAATATCAAAGTTAGTAATTTTCGAGCTAGGTCCCATCGGCGAAAATCTCCCATAAGAAATAGCATTGGGACGACCTGTATGCCTTGGGACCTTGGAGGATTCTGCTTCAAAAAAAAAAAATGACGTAATACTTTTCGCTGCGTCTTTCTTTTCTGCGTATTTCGTTTATTTTGGTTTTGTAATCAGAGCTTCCGTTCAGGTACAAAATGAAGATGTGTAAAGATGTGTAATCGGGTGCTGCATTTCGTTTTGAGCGTTGCTGTGCGCATCAGTACTTCGAGTCACACGATACTCGGAGGAGGGGTAACGAGTGGAAGGAGGGGCAGGCAGCGTGGTTAAGTCAGTCAGAGTCTGGGTGACGGGTTTGCATTGCATCGTCTCGTAATCACTTTGCGTAGCATAATTCTCGATGGCTACGGCTGGGTACCAGTTTGAGCCCGAATATTCTGCAGAAGAATTGGCAGAAATAGAGAAAGTCAAAGAGTCTGTTGAAAGTATTAGCGATGGCGATAGGTACAAGGCACACAGTTACACACCATACACGAGAATGCACGCACATAGGAAAACTAAGCTTCACCCATACACCCACGAGAGAGAGAGAGAGAGAGAGAGAGAGAGAGAGAGAGAGAGAGAGAGAGAGAGAGAGAGAGAGAGAGAGAGAGAGAGAGAGAGAGAGAGAGAGAGAGAGTAGTAGTAGTAGTAGTATTGTTAGAGGAAATAGTCAACGCATGCGCAATGAACGCGGTCTGCTATGCGGTGTCGAGTGGAGTACAGCCGCACCAAAAGCCGGCTAACACCACGCTCGTGCAACAGTCGCCGCGGCAGTTAACCAGAAATTTCATTATTTAATAACAATTCACAGGTTTTAACTCACGATGTTAAATGGTGCATTATCGATTCGTGTGGTGCAGTAGACCATATGGTAAAAAATAAATCTAGCGGGTGAGAACCCCTTTAAGAGATGCCGATGCATTACATCTAAATTATTGTATTCTTATACCATGTTCAGAACGTGTTGCTTCTTCTGTATATTATATTTATGGAAAAATAAACACATTTGTTTTGTATTTTGATATAACAAGATTTATTTACATATCTGTTTTTTTTTTGCATTTGATTGTTCGCTAAGCAAACAACAGGAATGCACAGTTATGTTATGTACTCAGCGTGGTGCTTTCAGCCAATCTGCGTGCTCTATTTCCCAGTCGTCGTGAACCAAGGATGTGCTGATTGACAAGTATCCTCAGCACCGTGCCATGCAATGCTTAGCACATTCCTACCATTAATTCTTCACATGAGCTGGTGTTAAACAAAATACTTTTATATGGCAAATAAATGTTACAATTTTTTGGGATAGTTTTCCTCAATATTTGTAGGCTTATATAAGTTGCTGTTACCGATTTCCGTCTACAATATTGTGTTTAATATGTTTATGTATTAAAAGGTGTAAGCTGAAAGAAGCTAATAATTACTATTTTATAAGCGCACAAGATTTCCTAGGATTGAAAGTGTTTTTATCAAAATGTTTGCTACCGTCGACACCGTTTCTTGTCAAGAGACATTTAAATTTTTGTTTTACCTATGTGATTTAAGTATAGCTATTGAGATTTCATTTTTTAGTTACAAGAATAAACAATTAATAATACATTCACTATCTAGTCACAACCTTGTTCCTTGCGCCTGAAATAACTTAACATTTCTTTGACCTGCGCGAACTAGTTTGGCTCTTGTAGTTACTCAATGGCATCCAAGCCCAAAGCTGCACCAAGTTATAACACCAGGCGGGCCTATAAGCCCAGGTAGACCAGGAAGTCCTGCAATCCCCATTGCACCAGCCAAACCAGTTGGACCAATGGTACCAGTTGGACCAGTTGCACCAGTTGGACCTGTTACACCAGTTGCACCATTTGCACCAGGTGGACCTGCTACACCAGCTACACCAGCTGGTCCAGATACACCAGCTACACCAGCCAGACCACTTGGACCAGTTGGACCAGCTAGACCCATTGGACCACTTGGACCAGCGGGACCAGCGGGGCCAGTTGAACCTGTTGGACCTGGTCCACCAGCTACACCGTTTGGACCCGGAGGACCAGCTGGGCCAGCAGGACCGGCTGGGCCAGCGGGGCCAGTTGGGCCAGGATTGTTTCCCTGTCTTAGTGAATCTTCATCTCCAAATATCCATGTTTCTTCAGAAATCTCCGTTGGGCCTCGTGGACCTGAAATGAAAAATAATCGAAGTGGTTAACCTGGCTCTGCTTTATAACGCTTAAAAGATGGTAAAAAGAGGTAGGCAATTATGATCATATCGATCATAAACAAATTCAGGCCAAATCCTGTAGCTTTGCTAACTTTTACCTAGAATAATTAACAGTACTGCTAGTCGATGGCCAGTAATTGAGTTAGAAAGGTGCGACAATGGAATTTGAAACACAATTGAAAAAAAAACTAAAACAATAACAAACAATTTATAATCCAATTACCTCAAAATCTTCAAACTGAACTCCACAAGAAACACAGACTCAATTCATCGACCCAAGTCCTCGTTAAAAATGTATTCACCCAAGAAAAGAATGGTATCTCAAATTGGTAACTATCAATGGAAAATCAGAGTTGTTATTATCTTATTTATTGTGAATGGACTAAAACAATACATCCCACCTATAATAGACAATAATATGATTTTTATAATAACTTATAAAGTGCTTTAATATGGAGGTCATACAATGTTTTGAAATGAGCCTTATCCCTTCATGCACATATATTGTTTTAACGTAATCAAATTTGAATGATATATAAGATTAGCATAAGTATTTAATTCAATAGATGATTTTCAGAGTTTATCTAGATGGCCGTGATTTTCTCTATCTTAGGGTCCTTGATAGTTATTTTAAGATGCATTTTTCACTGTTGTGCATTGTTGTCATTGAAGATCTAGAGGGCCGTGATCAGCTTTATCTAAGGGTCCCTGATAGTTATTTTAACGTGTATTTTTCACTGTTGTGCATTGTTGTCATTGAAGATCTAGAGGGCCGTGATCAGCTTTATCTAAGGGTCCTTGATAGTTATTTTAACGTGTATTTTTCACTGTTGTGCATTGTTGTCATTGAAGATCTAGAGGGCCGTGATTAGCTCTATCTAAGGGTCCTTGATAGTTATTTTAAGATGCATTTTTCACTGTTGTGCATTGTTGTCATTGAAGACCTAGAGGGCCGTGATCAACTCTATCTAAGGATCCTAGATCAATTCTGAAAAAGTTGCAGAGAATTACCTAGAAACTTAAAGTGCTAAAAGTATCTTGTTCATTTATTTACCTTGCGCTTCATTAGGTTCATCTGGTCCCACATTCTCAGGATTTCCAATTTTCCCTTTGTTTTTATAATTGAGACGAGAGTTTTGACGGTTCCAATAACCATGTCCTTCATTCTCAGGAAGAATGTCATGTGAGTCAAGGTAAGTGTTGTTTGGTCCTAAAGGTTTTGATTGGTTTTTATTTTTGAACGGTTTGGACAGTTTTATCTTCAGATTCTGCACTAGAGGATCTTTGTTACTCTGGGACGCACCACCTTTGAATAGTTCTATTGTCAATTCTATTGCGGACAACGTTTCTCTGTCATCTCTTGGGTTAAAGCTGTTCTCCTGGGATTTATTTAAAGCATCTTGTTGCTTGACTGAATTAGCTGTTACGTTAGTCAATACACCTTGGTAGAATTGTCCAGTAGACGAACTGTTATCATGATGACTTGTGGAGTTGGTGTCGGTTTGTAGAAGTGTTGTTTGTGAATCATTTTTTGAATCGGTCGAATTAAGTGCAACAGTTTCTCTGCTTTTCTCATATTCATTATTATTATTGTGCATTGAGTGTGTGTTGTCTGCAATAACATCGTCAAGTGACATAGATCC
This sequence comes from Isoperla grammatica, assembly GCA_945910005.1. Taxonomy (NCBI): domain Eukaryota; kingdom Metazoa; phylum Arthropoda; class Insecta; order Plecoptera; family Perlodidae; genus Isoperla; species Isoperla grammatica. The sequence continues at coordinate 100,749,407 of OX246738.1, forward strand.
ATTAATTTTCGTATTTCTACTAGTGTCAATGAAATCACTAACATACTCTTTGTATTTTTTTAATGCGTCTTCGGAGTTCTGGAGTCTCTCTTTTAACCTAAACTGAGTATTTTTAAAAACATTTTCAGTTTTCTCGAGTTTACTTGTTAACGTTAACTGAGTGTCCGTCGAATTTTGTTCGGTTTTCTGAAGTAGTTGTGCAATGTCATTGCGCGAATCTTGCAGTTGTTTCATCAGCTCACAAGAATAAGCTTCGCTTTGCTTTAGTCTGTTTGAAATATCGTCAAAGCTCGAGAGAATTGAGTGAAACATGCGTTTTAATTTTTGGTCTTGATAAAAAGCAGTTTCGGCGCCTTTTAACATTTCTTCCACAAGAATCTTGTCTCTTTTATAAGTGTGGAAAACTTGTAGGTCTCTTCGTTCTAGGCCAGCACTGAAACAATAAATCACATTATTTTCCGTCCAGGACCGTAGAATAGGGTACTAGCAACACCAAAAGCCAACAATGAAACAAATAAATTAAATCGATGGACAAACAACAAGCTGTCAAAAAATTATTTCTTCTGATTTTGGAAAACAAAACAAAAAACAAACAAATACACATACAAAACTTTCACTTAGTCGTTGCGTCTATCATTTAAAGTTTTAAATGGCAAGCAGTTACTATTGCTACACTTGTTTTTATTTCTATGGTTGCAATTTTATAATTTTGACAGCTGATTGTTTGTCCATCAGTTCAATTCATTTGTTCCATTGTTGTCTTTTGGTGTTGCTAGTGCCCTATACGATTATATTCACGTGACGTCACAACGGCTAGGTATTTTGAATTTGACTATTTTAAGTTTCAACATCTTTGGGAATGTATGTTGATATTTTAGCTGTCAATGTAAGACGAATACGTTTACAGAAAACATGAGAGTTTCAACAAGTATAACGTCCAAAAACTTTACGAAACTGATTATTGTATGCCATTGTAACGATTACAAGGGTAATCAAGACAAACGGTTTTATGTATGCTCGTTTCAAGTAATAATAGCAACCAAAGTTAGAGAATGGTTGTATTTGATTGAAACGCCAGCTGAAACAAACATTGTAACAATGAACTACCAATCACATGCAAATGGATAATAAAGTATGGCCACCATGCGCTTTACGTGAATAAGCTTACACCCTATAGGTGACGTCACGTGGCGGTCATTTTGAGGTACACATTGCTTGTTTACATTTGTTCTGTCAATAGAAGACACATAGGTTATCCAGGAAATATCACAGTTTCAAGCCGTATATATCGATGTGTGCAGGTAAAAGTTCAAGAAAATGATAGCACACGCAAATGATGTCTTCAAACAGAGTTTACGCGTTCTTATTTTGTTTTCAGTCATAAAACGGAACCTTTGTTTGAAAACAGTTGATGTGTCAGTCAAAGGACATCTGCAATATTGCAACAATGCAGTGTCGGAAGACCGTAAACAAATGTTTACAGAGTGTTTCAGTATGGCCACCGTGCGATACCGGAAATGACGTTATTGCAAGCTCCCTATATACGGCGGTGCACAAATGTTGACAACATAGTTGACAAGGAGTTCCGAGAGAGGCGAGGACTGAGGATTCAGGACCCTAGCTGCTAATGGGATAAAGTTGCTGGTGTTATTTTGTATTCTTTGTATTAATTTTGTTCAGAGGCTTGAGATTATAGCAATGCATGCTCATTACTACATATTATTGTATTTTGAATATTAGTATACATTAGGCATATAACTCTACGTAAGTGTACACTATTATACACTTAAAAAAAAAAAAACGTAAACAATTTTGTATCAAAATAAAACTACATTTCTCCCCATTGCGACCTTCATTACGTTTGAATGTTGAGTAGACCAATACGATTAATTATTAACGGTCAATTCTTACGGATAACAGTAGGTTGTAATCTTCTGATATATGTTCAGTTATAATTTAGTTAAACATAAGTAATCTTTGTTTAATGCCACTATAAAACTAAAGGGTTCGTTTAGTTATTTACATTTAGGCTCAGAGTAATATTTAAGAACATAACTGAAGGTCAAATGAAATAATAAATTGTTATAGAAGGCATACGCATATGGAAAATCATAAGACATGTTATCTAAGTACAAAATAAGATGCGTTGCTAAGGATACGTATAAATGAAAGACGAGATGTAATTTCAAGTAAGAGAGATCCGACCTTAATGGTTCCGCCCTAGGTTGGAGACACCTACCCCGCCTCTTCTCTCATGGAGGTCATATGAGAGCCGACCTTAATGGTTCTGCCCTAGACTGAGGACACCTACCCCGCCTCTTCTCTCATGGAGGTCATATGAGAGCCGACCTTAATGGTTCTGCCCTAGACTGAGGACACCTACCCCGCCTCTTCTCTCATGGAGGTCATATTAGAGCCGACCTTAATGGTTCTGCCCTAGACTGAGGACACCTACCCCGCCTCTTCTCTCATGGAGGTCATATGAGAGCCGACCTTAATGGTTCTGCCCTAGACTGAGGACACCTACCCCGCCTCTTCTCTCATGGAGGTCATATGAGAGCCGACCTTAATGGCTCAGCCCTAAGTTGGAGACACCTACCCAACTTCGTATCTTATGGGGGTCATATGAGAGCCGACCTTAATGGTTCTGCCCTAGGTTGGAGACACCTACCCCACTTCGTATCTCATGAAGGTCATATGAGAGCCGACCTTAATGGTTCTGCCATAGACTGAGGACAACTACCTACTTCGTATCTCATGGAGGTCATATGAGAGCCGACCTTAATGGTTCCGCCCTAGACTGGGGACACCTACCCCACTTCGTATCTCATGGAGGTCATATGAGAGCCGACCTTAATGGTTCCGCCCTAGACTGGGGACACCTACCCCACTTCGTATCTCATGGAGGTCATATGAGAGCCAACCTCAATGGTTCCGCCCTAGACTGGGGACACCTACCCCACTTCGTATCTCATGGAGGTCATATGAGAGCCGACCTTAATGGTTCCGCCCTAGACTGAGGACACCTACCTACTTCGTATCTCATGGAGGTCATATGAGAGCCGACCTTAATGGTTCCGCCCTAGACTGAGGACACCTACCTACTTCGTATCTCATGGAGGTCATATGAGAGCCGACCTTAATGGTTCCGCCCTAGACTGGGGACACCTACCCCATTTCGTATCCCATGGAGGTCATATGAGAGCCGACCTTAATGGTTCCGCCCTAGACTGAGGACACCTACCTACTTCGTATCTCAAGGTGGTCATATGAGAGCCGACCTTAATGGTTCCGCCCTAGACTGGGGACACCTACCCCACTTCGTATCTCATGGAGGTCATATGAGAGCCGACCTTAATGGTTCCGCCCTAGACTGAGGACACCTACCTACTTCGTATCTCAAGGTGGTCATATAAGAGCCGACCTTAATGGTTCCGCCCTAGACTGGGGACACCTACCCCACTTCGTATCTCATGGAGGTCATATGAGAGCCGACCTTAATGGTTCCGCCCTAGACTGGGGACACCTACCCCACTTCGTATCTCATGGAGGTCATATGAGAGCCGACCTTAATGGTTCCGCCCTAGACTGGGGACACCTACCCCACTTCGTATCTCATGGAGGTCATATGAGAGCCGACCTTAATGGATCCGCCCTAGACTGGGGACACCTACCCCACTTCGTATCTCATGGAGGTCATATGAGAGCCAACCTCAATGGTTCCGCCTTAGACTGGGGACACCTACCCCACTTCGTATCTCATGGAGGTCATATGAGAGCCGACCTTAATGGTTCCGCCCTAGACTGGGGACACCTACCCCACTTCGTATCTCATGGAGGTCATATGAGAGCCGACCTTAATGGTTCCGCCCTAGACTGGGGACACCTTCCTACTTCGTATCTCATGGAGGTCATATGAGAGCCGACCTTAATGGTTCCGCCCTAAACTGAGGACACCTACCTACTTCGTATCTCATGGAGGTCATATAAGATCCGACCTTAATGGTTCCGCCCTAGGTTGGGGCACCTACCACACTTCGTATCTTATGGAGGTCATATGAGAGCCGACCTTAATGGTTCCGCCCTAGGTTGGGGCACCTACCCCACTTTGTGTCTCATGGAGGTCATATGATAGCCGACCTTAATGGTTCCGCCCTAGACTGGGGACACCTACCCCACTTCGTATCTCATGGTGGTCATATGAGAGCGGACCTTAATGGTTCCGCCCTAGACTGAGAACACCTACCCTACTTCGTATCTCATGGAGGTCATATGAGAGCGGACCTTAATGGTTCCGCCCCTAATAGATAAATGAATTAAAGAATGAATGAATGAATGAATAATACCACTTTTATAATAATAAATACACGTAGCCAACAGAGGACATGTAGCATAGCAATCATTTTGAGATTCAATTGTGACGATCAAAAATCACAATATCATCAAGAACATGTTTTTAAATAGGTAGTGAAAAGAGTCTTACCATTTCTCAGCGATTGTTGTTTCGAGCTGTTGTTCACTTGTCCAGGTATCCGTGATTTGTTCAGAGGTTTGCGTATCTGGTTGACTGGGTTTTCCAGACGTCGTTGCTACAAGGAAGCTCACTACTAGAAATATCTGGAATAACAAATTTTCTGTTTTAAAAACAAATATTTGGAGAAAAATTACATTCTAAACTTTTAGGTAAAACAAAATACAAAACAAATAAATAAATGTTAGCATAAACTGTATATATAGTATCTTTTTTTGTAGGAATTAATATTGGTGAAGAATTCGTAGCAGTAATAAAAGTAGTTAGTACTCGCATTTGATGCACTTGTATGGTTGGCAGTGCCCAGATTGTAGCAGTATGCGTAGTATTTGTAGTAGCCTTAATAGTAGTATAGTGTTGTAGTATAAGCAGTGAACGGTTAAATATAATACATGTGTCCGACATTGATATTGAAATGTAAATGGGGTTTACGGAAAAAATGTGTATTATACTCGAATAAAATTGGCAGCAATTCAGTTTTGCTTAGCTACATTTAACAACAACAAAAAAGAGTTTATACTAAATAGCATCGCAAAGATTTTTGGTTTTCCAACGACATTTTAGTATTGTTTGTACAAAGTTACATAAATCAGTTTTATTAGAAAAATACAAGAAACACAAAGTACAAGATTTTGTTTACAGAAATTCCTGAGAAACAGATTAATTTAAATAGTTGTGAATTAGAACGAATACAATATTTGAATTGTTGTGTAATATTTGATAAAATATTTTAATATTTGATTTGAGTTGGTACATAAAAAAATAAACGAATGCTGTTATTCACACTATACATAGACCCGAACCACCTGCGACACATTCCCTAATGACGTAATATAAAAATGAAACAATAATAGAGAACATGTGCAGAATTCGTTTTTAAATAATGCTTCTATGATGTTTACCGTATTCTGGTCTACGCATACAAATGACCATGATGCAATATCTTCCCTTACCCATCTGCCCGCCCGCTATGTACATCACGGACGCATACCTCATGCCAAGCCATACAAAAGATTCACGAATTACCGCTCAATCGTATAAATTTTGGTTCGCAAGGAAACAATTATTTAAATCCGCAATGTGAAATCAAATATTTTTTTAGACTGATGATGAGAAAAATCAGTTCCTTGTAATTGTTCAATTATAAGAAGTGTGGCTTATTTTATCAGACAACTGGGAGCAGTTTGGTTATATGCACATTTTAGTAAAGAACTCCATACGACGAAACTGATGAACTAAAATGACTGTGTTTGAAGTGACATAATATAGGCCGTCCTGATGAAAGAACCATGTTCCTACTTTTATGCCACTCATAATAATATATTTATATAATTAATAATACATACAAATAATAAAAAAATAATAAAAATATATAAAATAATATAATAATAATAATAATAATATAATATAATTAACAATACATTTACAACAAACAATAGCTTCTATGCTCAACATTATCACAAGAAATGGATTTTCTACTTTATTAAAACTTTTTTTTTTAATTTATCATTTAAAGTAGATACTTTGTCACATTGTATGTATACACTTTTGTGTTATACGAATGGTGCTCACCCTGCTAGCAATACCCGTAACTACTAACTATCCTTACAGATGTAGGTCTACATTGCTCATGTGAGGAAAAGTCCAAAGCTAAATAAAACAAAAGTTTTCCGGAGTGACCATTGGTCGTTTGGCTGTTAATGAAATATTTCCTTTATGTATTTCTGGATGTGGTTTGAATATATGCCATGTGGATTGATGCCATTTATATTTATTACTCCTGTAACAAACTTGCGTATAGAATCAGAAAAATAGTTTGAAACTAAAGATAACACTCTCAATTTAAAAAAAAAAAAAGACTGTTGAAGAATACTGTAATTTTATCTAAATTTTAGTAAATTATTATCACAATATCCCCTTACCTTACCCTCCCACCCCCCTCCACCCCACCTGCCATGGGCTTACTATCATGGACTGAATGTAAATAATAAAAATAAATACATTTCATCAATTTAATGGAAGTTGATAACTAATTGCAGTAGAACAAAACTTAACAAGTCAGAATTTGTACAAAAATGAATGCGTTTACCGATGTTTTTGTATAAATGCTAATTTTTGAATAGTGAATCCTAAATTATTTAGAAATTATTGATAAAAGCACATCTCTATTAAAAGTATTACAACTGTTGAACGTACCCATCTCATATTGTTGCGTACTCTCGGTCGTGTAACTTCAAGGACTGACATTGATGGTCATTCACAGATCTCCCCCCCCCCCTCCCCCCCCCCCCTCCCTCCCCCCCTCCTCCCCCTCCCCCGCCCTACGTGCAAGACATCTTCATAACCCCCACCAGCCGCTCTCATGTCAACTAAAAACTAGAATTTTAGCTACAGGGTGATAGATCATGAAGACATACATTTGTTTGTGTTGAACTCGGTAAGTAAACTGAAGGTACCTAATTCGCGTTCCGGTTCCTGTTTTGGAACCGAGGTGCAGTTCCGGTATATTTTGAGAATATAGGTACATCAATTGTGGTACGTTTTTTTTGTATTTAAAGTTAGAAAACTAGGGTGTGGCTAATGAGTCTTATGATTATATATTGAACATTTAGAAACAACTGTATAGAATGGAATAAATTAATATATAAAACATTTTTATCCTTTATACAAATTTTGTATAACAACTTAACATTATAACTTGGAAACTATGGGTTACAAGATACATTACATATTATCATATAATTATTCAAAAAATACATGTAAAGAATAGATTTACATCTTGTTTAAAACTTGATTAAAGTAATGTAACTCAAAGAAGTAACTTGTTAAACATGGGTACCGGTAACATAACATAAATGACATATTTAATTTATGATGTCTTATATTTGTTCGGTATATTAGGTTTTAAAATTTCGTAAATAAGAGTGTGGTATTTGTGCGTATTCTTGTAATTTGTGTTTTTTTTTTTTCTAGTTTCATTTCCATTAACCAGTGCATATTTAGGAGACGCAAATTGTTTTCAATATTTACTGTGTATGTTGATTTGTGCAAGTATAGTTGTTCCAGCTTAGATTGTAACTCGTTAGCAACGAGTGATTGACAGATTCTGTCTTCCATATCTGTTTTCTGAACGTACATCACTATACAAGTATCCAATACACAGCATTGTTGGTCATTGCAAGACAATTTGTATTGTTTGCTGTTAACATTAAAATATTACTAAACTTTTACAAAACTAGCACATACTTAATAATCTGTTTACTTAGATATTGAAAATTGTAACGGAATAAATATTGTTTTCGTCAGTTTATCTATGTAAATTTTATGTTCAATTTGTGACTTCCCTACAACACTACTAAAATGTGGGTATAGGTCTCACACAGCAAGAAGTAATATAGTATCAGGACCGCCTCCATTTATAGTTTCCAACGTAACAAGTGCGAATCACTAACGTTTTTCCCGATTATCTAGTGCAATTTGGTTGCGGTAAGTTTTTTGACGGTTACGTACAAGAAAAAGTGCAAACAGGTTTCCGTCAAAAAACTTAACGCAACCAAATTGTACTTGATAATCGGGAAAAACGTTAGTGATTCGGTCCTGACTCCTCTGACACTATCTTACTTCTTGGTGTGAGAGACCTTTAGTTTGTGTTTCTAAAAGTGATAGATGTGGCCAATACTTTGGCATTCGTGTAGTTTGGAACTAAATGCAAAGTCTTTGGTTTTTGCTGTACGATAATTATTTACAGTTAGTTAAGTGGGAAGAATTTGTGTATTAATTTTTGGTTCGGGGCTAAGGATGGTCGGCTTGTTTTTACCTTTCATCCGTGTGTAATGTTGGCATGCAGGATTTAGGGGGCACTGACTTGCATAGTAACACATTAATGTGTGTCGATATAATTAATCAGGCTAATCAGCTTAGGTTATAATTCATGCTGACAATAATTCTAATTATACAAAATATGTTGCGAAATTTCTGAAAATCAGAGTAAATAAGTTTTATTTTGAGGTATTATTACTATTAGCAATCAAATAGTGTTGTATTTTCAAATGTAACGTGTTGTCGCTACTTATTGTATTTTTCTACGGTTGTAGAATATATTGACATGGACAGATAAAACACGCACTTATATTTCTAAATATATTGATTCTTATTTCATGGCAACACAATAATAAAATACTAGCGAACCGAAATATGGGTCACAGTAAATAATACTAATTCCATTTTAAATACGAAAAAGTGAATGTTTGCCGACTGCAACATGTATTATATGTAATTATATTGAGGTCTTTATCGTGACCCTGATACCACGACTTTACCTCACTAAATATATTTTTATCAGCACTGTCCAACCCTAAATGGTAATAGTTTTCAAAGAAGACTACTAAAATGGGTAATTGTTTCATATAACTAATGGCATATTATAGCTTGTTCATGTTCATAACTGGTGTGCACCCATAACGGGTGTTTCTACGAAAACATTATTATTAAGTCAATGCACCCGAATTTTGAATGACAATTATGACGCACGTACGACAGGTAAAAACAAGCCTTGGGGCACTGTCCATAAACATAACACAAGTACCTAAATTAGCTCTAATTTAAGAAATATACCATAATCATGTTAGGGGCCTACAGTGTAAACGAAATTAAAATAAGTTAATTTCTTTTTCAAATGTACCCTAGCAACTACCGACTATGATAATCTGCCTATTGTGCAAACACGCAAACCCACTCACGTTAAATGCTAGGTAGTACATACGTGAAAATACATTTTAGAGTAATTGTTTCATATAACCGATGGCATATTATAGCTTGTTCAACACAACGGTATATGTTTCATATAACTGATATTACTATATTATATTAAAGCTCTCTCAACATAGGATCAACGGTAATTGTTTCATATAACTAATAAAATTTAAAGATTTTTAAAATCGGTCATGCACTTTGGTTTTTATAGCCATTAATGTGAATTATATAAAATCCAAGATGGCGGTGTGTTTAGCCCTTTTGCCAGCTAAGCACCTCATGAATTACAACTCAGGTTGTTTTATCATATTCCAAAGTCAAAATGCGTCGACTTTTTTTTGTAAGAAAAACGTCCTGGGCTGGTTTACTAGTGCGTTCGGCGCGTGAACGAGAGCGGCAAAACATGGCTTCACGTACAATGCATTATTGAAGCTAGACTAGAGCAATAAAATCAGCGACAAAATAAAGAAGAAAGGAATACCTTGATGAAATTACTTGAACATTTATCACGTTCCTTTGTGGACCATATAAATTAAATTCCTAAAAAAGTAGAATACATCAAGAAGTTTCCATTTCAATGTTTTGCTTTAATAGCATTTTTTTAGTGTGTTTTCGCCTGTAGAAGAGCTCTGATCAGGGCTCGAAATATTGCGTTTTAATTTTTTTTTATATATATGTGTGAGAAGGAACAGTGTACAGTCCAATTACTAGGTCTTATAACGTTTTTACCTGTTCTTCTATGTTTCCGTTTTAATTAGCATTGTTTTTAGTAACTATTAATCTTTGACCAATACAGTGCACATGATCGTGTAGAGAAAGGTTAGGTATATGATGCAATCTTTGATCCGTGTATTGGTTATCTTAAAACCACGAGTTGAGTATTGCATCATGCTTCTCGTTCGGATCTTTGGATCGCCGTAGCCACGCGGGAGAGATGTGTTCCAAACCGCTGCCGACAGCAAACTGACACCTGCTAGCTGCTCTTCACTACCGGCCACCCCTAAAAACCCGAATAGAGTCGACCCGGATGCGCGCGCATGCTTTACGTATGCACCTAGATAACAGAAACAAGAAAACCGAATAGCACAAGTACAAACAATGGTTTGTAGATAAATAAATAAATAAATAAATTCACATTTAGAGTCTACCCACTCAGTAATTAAACTGATTTGCAGTGGGGGATTTTAATTTAAAGTGACTAAACCAACCCTGTAGGCTTCGAACACCATCGACGAGAAGGCGATAACCAATCAATGATCGATATTTCAAATACGAAACATATGAATCAGTGATTGGACAGTGCGAACACCTGCGGACAAATGCCAGAATCAACAAGGCCGATTCAGAACAACTTTGAATTTATTGAGTGCTTCGTTGCTAGGACGGCTCCAAAGTCACCGTTTACTTATTCCTAAGCCAAGTAGTAATGGAATTGAATCCACATTAGAAGTTAAAAAACTTCTGCCTGAAGCGGGACTTGAACCCGGGACCTTCTGCATTGGAAGCAGTAAAGTAAATCATCTAATGTGTAGTAGATCTTCGGACTGTTGATCACAGACCTGTCGATCGTGTGGAGAAAGTTGCGTGGGAAGTTATGTGAAAGTAGCCCGGAAAGTTGTGTGTAAAAAAAAGAAAGTTTTTGAGTCAACACAATTTGGTTAAATTATAAATTTTGCAGGAGTATTTTTAAGAAGTGACGAAAGGAGAGTTATTGTATGAAATAAATGATCGCAGATTTTAACGACCGTGAACAACGCCGATAAAATAGGCACGTGACCCGGCGCTGTGCGAACCGTGAGCGAAGGTCATCTGAAGTCACCATGGATCCACCACATGACGTCACATCCGCTGCAGATGCATCACTAATTGGGTAATTTTGTCAACAGTAACGTTATAGAAATAAGTAACTCATTTAATAATGTTTAAATTGTTTTAGAAGGATAAATAAAAGGGGTAGAACTGGTACTCGCTTTGGACGCATCTCCGATGCCCCACTCTCCGATGCCCCACCTACCTGCTCAAGAAGCCCATGCTACACCACTTAAAATTACCCCCAAATATAATACTACCCTAAAATATAGTATAATACTACCCTAACCTAACCTAACCTAACCTAACCTCTATCTCTACCGCTTACCGCGCAGTGGACGTGCGATTAAATTTCGTGGTGTAGCATGGGGTTTAGAAAACATGTATAGCAGGTAGGTGGGGCATCGGAGAGTGGGGTATCGTAGACTAAAAAGGTTGGTGGGGCATCGGAGAGTGGGGCATCGGAGAGCGTCCCATCGCTTTGGGACAAAGACAAAGTAGGTATATATTGTGGAAATGATTATGTAATATAGTTCATATACTTGTAGCTATGTGTCTTGTATCATTAATTAATTTACTTAGCTGTCTTACTTTATTTACTTATAAGATTCGATAGTTCAGCATTGAACTTTGCTGGAACGCTCTCCTGGGCTGAGATCTTTAGAGCAGATGAAAGAATACATATGTAAAACGCGTAAGCTCGAGGGCTGGGGTGATAATAAAAATTGAGTGTGTGGATGAATGGGGGTAGAACCTGCTACAATGCTACAATAGAGTCAGTGTGACAAAACAAGGTGACTGAGCTTGTCCAGGCTTGCTTGTATCGCACGTGACAGCTTTGTGTTTCTATCCATTCCACGTCGTTCGTGTATACATCAATTTATCGACACGAACCTTGTAAATCATTTGTAAGAAATATGGGAGGTATTTTTTATTGTTATGTGTTGAGCTTGGCATGCAGACTTATTCCTGGGATGCCCAAGATCAATGGTGGAAACACCCCTTTAACCAACTAAATGACGTTGGAAGAAAGAGAAGCGATAGCGATATATATATATATATATATGTATATATATATATATATAAACACAATAATAATAAAACTGTTAATATAATTGTTGTTGCTTATTATGATTAATAATTTATTATCTTTGTTGTTTTTGTTCTTGTTCTACTGCGTATATATTAATAAAGTAGTATCATTTTATACAACAAATTAAAGCAAAGTGTAACAAAAGTATTAAAAACGCAGCAAAATAAGCATATAAAATCAACAAAACAAAACAGTAACTCGGCATTTTTGCATCTCGGTATGTGTACAATGTAGGTGCGTGTATCTAAGATAGATCCATCTTTATTTGGAAACAAAAATGGATCCCTTTTTTTAAATATTACAAAAAACACGTAGGTTTTTTATATTTTTTTTTTATAATACACATGTCTTCCGCGTTCCATGGTAATTAAATAAAATGCGGCGTCATAATCATATTTACCGCGAACAACACAACAAAGCATGAACTTGTTCTTTGGCGTTTTTTTTTTTTTTTTTTTTTTTAGCCACTTCAAACATATCATCACATAAACAGTTCAACATAACAAATGATCTAAGTATTGAAAAAAATGATGTTGAAATTGCGCTCGCGTGTACGAGTTAAGCCAAAAAAAGTTAATCTACCTAATATGTTGATTGTGATTGGCTGACCAGCATATTATTATCCATTTCTCAAGTGATACAGTTTTTCTAGTAATTTGGGGAATTTTCAGCTTCAGGCGAGATTGTTAATTGAGTTCTTCAGGTAAAATGTCATTACATGTGTGTGAAGCAATGAGCAGTTGTGAACCGTTTCAAGACAGCTGTAAAAACGTCATAGTGCTTATAATAACGAACACCTTTACTAGTGTAAGTGCATTTCGAATGTGGTCACTAATTAACGAAATCACACAAATTGTTTCGATCTCGTGTGTTATTGAAAAAACACGATATACAAGCCAATATTAAAACCCGCGAAATTAACGTATTTTCGTCATATCTCAATATAGCCACACAATATCGAAACAGTGAATCCTACGCATATTTTGGATTCGTGAGAGCTCAATACCGTATGAAAAAGATTTATTAGTCTGCAGTAATTATAATTATTATTTTGAATTTAATTAATTCACAAGTTAATTACAAATTACAACTATAATAACTACAATCTACGAAATCTTTTTCATTTGGTATTGAGCTCTCACGAATCCAAAATATGCGTAGGTGTCACTGTTTCGATATTGTGTGGCGTTATTGAGATATGACGAAAATACGTTAATTTTTGGGTTTTAATATTGGCTAGTAGTCCTTCCTCTTAAGAAGTAGTAGATTAGCATAGTCGAACGAAAATTCTTGTCATTGATAGTTCGCTAGGACTAGGAGCCATAACACCCCGTGGCTGTAATTATCAGTTGTTATTTTAATAGTTCCCCTCGAGTGAGGGGAAGAACTACGGGTTTTATAAAGAGGTCCATAGACCAACACAGTCAGTTTGTCAAGCTAACAATACGGACACCTTACAAGAATATGCAATGGGTATGTGTAACATATTATATTAAATATATAAGAAAAACGTAAGGTATTCAGTTAAAATTATACCTATCAGCTACCGGCTATCGGCAATCATTACTCATTGTAATTACAAGGCAAAATAATCGCAACTTAGAGAAAAAATCTGCCTTTTACCAAGCATAACGGGAGCATAGAATAAGGAAGGTTAAACGATGTTAAATAAAAAGCCTGTAAAAATATCATCTGCTAAACGCACGTTGATTTGTTTTGGTGGGCAACGTCCTTGGCAGGCCTAGGCCCTAAGAGATGGTATCATTATTATTTTATGTGATAGTGAAGGACTTACACACGATAAGGAATAGGTAAACGTTGACTTTGGAGCCGTCCTGGGAACGAAGCACTCAATAAATTCAGTGTTCTGAATCGGCCTTGTTGATTCTGGCATTTGTCCTCAGGTGTTCGTAATGTTCAATCACTGATTCGTGTGTTTCATAGTTGAAATATCGATCTTTGATTGGTTATCGCTCACTCGTCGATGGTGTTCAGTTCCGAGTCTATACAGGGTTAGATTAGTCACTTTAAAGTAAAATTTAGAAGTGCACTTTGTTTCTACGACCTCTGTCACAGCCTAGCGACAATCTTTCGTACCCAACCAACCCTAATCGGTAGAGCAAGAGCTGGCAAATGATGCATAGTTTTCTCAATTGTTAGCATATACCTGTCATAATATGCAAGGTCTACTTGATTGCCGCCTAGCACGGCGAGCGATCACGTAGACATTGATAATGATATGTAACTGTAATAAGGTTTCCGGTTTCCGTTTTCAAAAGGTTTTGATCAGCACATTTTTACGTGGCCACCTGTTCAATATTAATTAATAATAGTACATTGTGGTGATGTGATCTTATCACTAAAACAATGAGTGCTAGTAAAAATAAATGGGGTAGCAATTCTCTGCTCGCCTACTTTTATTTTTTTTTTTATTATTTTGTATTTATTTTCATATATTGAGTACACCCATCAGGGTTGGCCAGCCCATAAAATCCTAAAATCCAGGATAAAATCCTGGGTGCGCCACGGAGCCCACGGGTACACCTACTACCATATTGGTTGGGATACATGGCTTATCGTATCACAATATTTGTATTGTGTTTGTAAACAATTCCTTAGTAATATTCGGCGCCCCCTCAAATGTACATCCCCTCCACAGGCTACAGTGTTAGATTTAGTTAGGTGAAGATTTAGTATTTATTATTATTATAATTATTATTATTATTATTATTAAGCCTTTATTTGCAACAGAATGTACATTCCACAAGCGCAAATGAAATAGATTAAACAAACGACACAAAGAACATACAAATACTTATGAATACTTATAAATTAACACATATAATAAACTTAGTATGTACTCATTGTGTGGATTCAACCAGGATATGATTAATTTAGTAATTTTGTTCATTATTGTATACATTATATTTGTAATTCTTGTTATTGTAATATATTGTAGTAATAATTGTAATTGTTGTAAAAAGTGACTAGCTGAGCCAGTTAATAAATATACATACAAAGAGTCCGGGTCCCCGATACCCAAATCACCGCTAGGCCAATGACAGCCTACTAAAGAGTAACATTTAGTGTTTTATTAATTTTCTTTTCATTGCAGAATGCAGCAAAGATACTCCACGTAGTTTTATTATCAAGCAGTCTTCTAGTTATCATCAGCGGCAAACCCAGTCGGCCAATGAAAGTGATCCTCGAGGACGACACAGATCCTTCGTTGGAACAAGAAGAGATCAAGCCAATCCTCACGGAGAAATGGCAAGTGTTTACGCAACCTATTTCATTTACAGTCGGGCCCTCTTTTAAAGAACTCTCTTTTAACTAAATTCTGGATTTATCAAAGTCATTTTGATTAATCTTTGCAAAAATACATGCAAATTGGTTCTGTTTTAACAAAGTTATTTTTAACAAAGTAAAAATCAGACCCTTCAAGTTCGTTATAAGCGGACTAGACTGTAATAACATTCCCTACTGGCAGATGTCAGTACAATCTACATTCTGGCTCTAGAATGGCTTGTTTGGTAAAATAAAAAAATAAAAACTACATAGAGATTGGTGGAATGCTTTAACAATTGCTTATTCAGAGAATATCTGTGGTTGAAAAATCGAATGATGCGTACCTACATTTAGTGTGGTAGTTAGTAGTTCTAGGTGTAGGATAGAATGTGCAGAAGTGTTCGAAAATAGCATTATGGCTTCTACTGAACACAATACAAAAATACCAGTAAGGTGTTGGCGGTAAAGCGGTAAAGTTGAAATATAAAAAACTACTAAAGAACGAAAACATTTTTGTATCCACATGACTGTAGAACTTGTCGGAAGTTTTTGATTTTTATAAATTTCTTTCTATCGAAAACATACTCGAAAATAATGTTTGAGAATATGTCATCATGTTACCTATAACAATGGTTTATTGTAAACGAGATACGTTACTCCTTTTATAGTGACCCGTACCCGCAAAGAGGGCTCTCGATATATTTTAAAATTTCTTTATTCATTTCATATGACCATGCATCATCTTTCCGTTTCTAAATATACAATACTTGCCAGCCTTCTCTGCGATCTGAACGCCCACCAACTAATTCCCCTTACGACGACCCCGACGGTGTATGATGGATCTTATTCGGACGACGATATGACCCAGTGGCGTCGGAATAGTAGCATTAGTTAGTAGTTCTAGGTGTAGGATAGAATGTGCAGAAGTGTTCGAAAATAGCATTATGGCTTCTACTGAACACAATACAAAAATACCAGTAAGGTGTTGGCGGTAAAGCGGTAAAGTTGAAACATAAAAAACTACTAAAGAACGAAAACATTTTTGTATCCACATGACTGTAGAACTTGCCGGAAGTTTTTGATTTTTATAAATTTCTTTCTATCGAAAACATACTCGAAAATAATGTTTGAGAATATGTCATCATGTTACCTATAACAATGGTTTATTGTAAACGTTACTCCTTTTATAGTGACCCGTACCCGCAAAGAGGGCTCTCGATATATTTTAAAATTTCTTTATTCATTTCATATGACCATGCATCATCTTTCCGTTTCTAAATACAATACTTGCCAGCCTTCTCTGCGATCTGAACGCCCACCAACTAATTCCCCTTACGACGACCCCGACGGTGTATGATGGATCTGATTCGGACGACGATACGACCCAGTGGCGTCGGAACAGAGGGAGGCAGGGGGGGAATTGCCCCCACGTACTTTCATGCCATAGCGACAAGAGGGGGGAGGGGGCAGATTTTTTATTTAAAAACAGATATTATATATATGTGATTCTTGGCGCGCGCGTGCTCGAAAATCAATATTTCTACTTCTTGCGAAAACAGCGTCGGATAATTGTGTCTACTGTCAACAATTTGATTTTCAGGAAGAAACAACCCAACATTAGCAGGAATGTTTATCCGTTGTATAGTTTTTGTGATCAAATATCACCTCAACACACGTCTAGGCTATCAAACATAATGCAGGGTAAAATTCGTTTTGCACCTATGGCGAAATTACCTCCAGCGGCAGGGGCAATTCGCCCCTTGCTCCAGCTGTATCGCTCATTGCGAGTACAAATTAAACTATGCGAGTGGATAACTACTGGAGTTGTGGAGGGTTGATAGTTGATACATATATAAACGAACTATTGTATCCCGTTTTCTTTACCATTATACCATCTATTGTCTGGAATTTCCCCCCCTTATATCAAAAACGTTCCGACGCGACTGGACCTACCTGTCGAGTACGTTGTAAAACACCACATACTATCTAACTAACCAAATCTTGGCACTGCTGTATAATGGGTCCAAATCCAGAAATATATTCCCGTCACGGTATAGCTATCATTATAACAAGACTATAATTGTTCCCGCAATGTAAGGAATTCTTTCTTATATTGGACCAGAGAAGCAGTTGGTTCGGCAATTTAAGTCCTGCAGCCAATGGCGTTAGGCCAGTTTCTTTACACAGAGCTGACAGATTTGAAAGGTTTTATTTCATTTGTATTGCGTAAGGTATATAGTGCATCTTGTTTCAAAGTATTGACAACATTACTGACGCAGCTACAGTGTTAAAAGCAACAAGCTGTTCACTTCACCCGAATTTTAATATTGCATAAGGCTTGTTAAGCGAGCGAAGCGAGCGTTTCCACGAGACTCTTATGGAACTTCGTTCTGTTTTTTTTTTTTTTTTTCCGTACCGTACTAGACTCTAACGGCACTTCATTCTGTTTGTTTGTTTGTTTGTTTTTTGTTTTTTTTTGTTTTTATGTCCGTCGATAGCGGTCGAACGGAAAGTCCGATCAACTTGAAATTTGAACCATCCACAAGCCTCGATGTGGATTGAAGGTGTATAGTTTTGAGGCAAAATCGTTTGAAAAGTTACAAAGGTACACCATAGTTACTGCAAAATATTTTTCTGAAACAAAATGGCGGCAAAATGTGAGATAGCCATATTTTTTTAAAGCTTTTTCCGGTCACGAATATGTTCATTTAATGGCTATCTGATCAATATTGCCAAAGTTACACAAAAGGCACTCGAAAATATTTTTCTGAAAAACAGAACACCAAAATATGAGGTGGCTATCTTGTAGTACATTTTCATCCGGTCACGAATATACTAATTTAGACGCGATCGGATACGTATTAGAGGCAGAGATTACATTTCTATTGCTGTCAATAACTGTAAGTAACGGTGGCGGACCGCGGCGAAAACATGACAAAGAAAATTCTTAGCAACGCACATGGCACTGCATTCAACAATATCGGGAATTATAATAGCTATGGGAATTAGAACAATTTTTGCAATGTGCATTCTTGAATTTGTTGTTAATTGTTGTTTTTATTAGCTTTGAGATCTTTTCGCCAGAACGTTCGTAGATATGGACGCGCTCGCTTATCAACGCGTCAAACAGAGCGTTTTCCTAGTTTTAAATTATATTTGCAAGTCCTGAATCGCATCGTGTACAGTGGCCGTAGTAAATAGTTTCAGGTTCTGTTACTAAAACATAGTGTTCGTCCACTCAGGCAGGAGATCGTGATTTCCAGGAGGAGTTATTTTAATATAAATCCCCCCTATAGTCAGTTAAGATGCAAACAGAAAATACATAGCTTAAGTACGCCTAATACTGATGCTGAAAAAAAGTTCATTTCAAATGGTGGTCCAATATTTCTTTTATGCTCCAAGTAAAGCGCGTAATACGGTGTTGTCCGAAGAAAATCCGCACCCAAGTACCTGCACAAACATTACCACGCATACATTCTGCATTTTTCAGACACCGTGAAGAGGAAATTGAATTCACAATTGGAAGTGTCACAGATGAATATCCTTCGATATCAATTAATACCTAGTAGGGATGACATCGGGTACCCGGGTAGCCCGGGTACCCGGCTCCAAAGTATTACCCGGAGCCGTTTTTCGGGTCCGGGTAATGTTTTAGTCCGTTTCTAGGCTATATTTACGCACCAGTATTGCATTCGTTTTGTTTGTTCATTGTTTAACATCCTAGTGAACATTCTGGCTAACACTTGTTCTATTACTATTTATTTTACTTGAAATAGCATGTTTTAATACGTACTTCAGTTATGTATTGCGAAATGTTTTTTTTACTCGACGTGATTACTGCAGGCGTATTCCAAAGGGCTATTCGAGCGGGCGGTATGCATATCATTCGTCCCTCTTCTTCCCACCCGCGCACTTCACAAGGCCTAGCGACGACCTTCAAATCAAGCCTACACATCGAAAAATACGTTTTCAGGATCCGGGTACCCGGGTAATATGACAGCTGGAACCGGTTCCGAATTTTATTACCCGATGTCATCCCTAATACCTAGATAATGATGCATAATATGAATACTTTATGGATCACAATATTCATAGCTGTCGTTCGTTGTTTCAGTGGAACTCGGAGACGAGTGAGAAATGTTCTCAACGACACCAAAACTGAAGAGCAGAAGAAAATTCAAGATATTCTCACGGGCAAGAATGGTGATTTTAAACTTGACACGGATATATCTAAAGCGCTTAAGATGGTTTTCTCTCACTTTAACAATAGGCTCGAGGAAAGTGAGACATTTTCATGCGAGATGATCAAGCAGATGCAAGAAGCAGAAACTCGCTGCAAAGAAAAGATAGAGCACAGTGAAAGGGAGTCAATTGATCGACTGAAGGGCACGAAAATACATGTTACTGAGCTACTTAAGAAGTCTGAAAGTAAATGGTCTGATCGGCTGAAAGAAACGAAACAACAGCTAACTGATCTACTACAAAAATCTGAGAATGAATCGTCAGATCGACTGAAGCTTATGGAACGTCGGTTAGCTGATCGACTTGAAAAAACTGAAGATGCTTTACTAGAACACAAAGCAACTCAAGGTGATTTTATTGACGCTAGTCAGAATATGACAGTGAATGTTACCGTTATACTCAAAAGGGCTGAAAATAGTCATCTAGGTAATAAGATTCTCTTAAATGAAGTACATACTAAAGAACGGGGTGAATATACAGAAATGAAAAGGAGTGCCACATATAATACAGCAAACAATTGGCCAGACAAGGTACAACAAACTTCGGCAGCATCTTCAAGTTCCAACAATGTAGCAGTTGAGGAGTCCTCTAAAGGTAAACACAATAATAAATGATCTCGTTTGCATGCATGCGAACGGGACAAGTGAATAGTTTATTCACCAATCAGAAGGTGGAAATCTATCCAAAATCTGGAAAAGCTCTTTGCATTCCTTGACGCAATTTATTTAACAACTAGTTAGTGGCTTTGTGGCAAAAATGGAGAGTTAATTTGTAAAATTTTTAAACATATATTGTTTATACGTTTCTAACAAAGAAAGAACTAGCGTTGTCGCTCCTCGAAGTAAAAACGAGACTGTTAAAAACGGTTACGTCAAAACTATTAATTCAAATAATCAATTTCTTTCTGTTTCAGCTAACTTGTATGCTCATAAAACAAACATAAACTCCTCAACATATAATAATAGCAGCCAACTAAGGCCATCAATTGGACAATTGAACTCAAGTGTATTCAGTAACGAAAAAGTTAATTCCGTCGAGCAACAGGATGTTTTACATAAATCACAGGAGAACAGATCACATCCGCAAGATGAAAGTGAAGCGTTCGCAACAATAGGCTTAACAATAGAATTAATCAAGGGTGGTGTGTCGCAAAGAAACAGAGATCCTTCAATTCAGAATCTGACGGTTCAACTTGAAGGTCAGTCAAGGTTTTCGGATGCGATCGGATCAAACAACACCAACCAAGACGCACATGAAGATGAAGATTATGTTCAATGGCGCGTTGAACAGGCTCGTCTGGTGTATCATCGAGTGAACGATGGCGTTGAAGGCGAAAGCGACACAAGGAGACAAACAGGAGCTCCAGGTAAATTTGCACAAATTTATCCTTCTTGCTCTCAAAACATGTGTAAGTTGATTGAATGGGTGATGAAAAAATAATCAGTTTTATTGTAACTTCATCGTGATTTGTCCATCATATCAGGTAACAACGATGTTAGTAATCATAGCACTTACAATATTTGGTGAGCCATGGTTTTACGAATCCACTTTTTAATTTCGTTTCACATAGTGTTTCATTAGCAAATATTCATTGATGATTCAACAATTTGTCAAATAATTACCTGTTAAAGCCATGATATTAGCCATTTCAACACCTTCACCTTGACATAACGGTTATGGACCCTGTACAAGTGTTAGCGCGCAGAATGTATTTTCCATTGAAGTAGCACCCAAAGTTCTGCCTGATAACATTATAGTGATAGCTAACAATAAGCACAGTTACGAAGGTTCGTTCCAGCTTAGTGTAGGAGGAATGTCAGTTATTCTGATGAGAACGCAAGTGCTTATCCAGAAAGGAACAACCCTGTGAGGCTTATATACACGAATAAATGTATCAATTGAATGTTCAGACTGTACATGTACCAACTATATGACCAATAACCTATGAGGAATAATTTAGATTTGGAGAAAAAAATTTCGAAGATACCAGACAGAAGACATTAACTTTGTTAAATAAAAACCGCAGGGCATTTGCAAAGTCACAATTGTTGAGACTGATGTGTGGATTACGTACAGTTTCAAATAAAATTGATGAGAGTAATTACCCTGTGAAGCCAAAACCGTATCATCAATCATTGGACTGAAAGAAGGATACGAAAAACAGTATTAAAACATATTAAGAGGTGGGACTCTATATTCATGCCGCCTTAGTCATTCCCCTACGAATTCCAGTTCTTGTTAATAATGAGTGTAATTACCGATTGGTGATTGACTATCGGTAACTCAACCAACCGTTTATCAAATATTCTTATCCGTTATCTCGAATAGACAATCAGCTAGACCAGGAGATACATTTTTACGGTTCCAGATCAGTTTAGTGGTTAAACTGACAGTTATGTATAGATGACAATTTGAGGAAAAATACTTCCTTTGTACCTTTTAGATGGTTAACAATGGTTTCTTAGAGAGTCGCACTTTCTTTCTTTCTTTAATACTAAACAAATAAGTTGGCTGCATTTTACCGTTGAGATTATTACCTATTGTCTAAATTTTTGCGTAGTGATGTGCAACAAATAAAGGCAAACACAAGAATGGGCCACAGTAGCATTGCTCGTAAAGCCACACACACCCAGACATACACTACGTTTATCAAGCGGACTGAGCTCGCAATTGACGGTGCGAGCCGAGTTTAGTGCGCACCGAGTTCGACTGATAAACACCTCAGCTCGAGCTTATTTCAGTTCTGCTAAGAAGCCGATCCAGCCCGGTTTAATAGGACAGGGATAGGGTCTAATAGGAGGAGTCCGGATTGAAGTATGCTTGCTATTGGGTTCCGAACTCGGTGCGTACTGAAGTCAGTCCGAACCCAGTCCGCTTGATAAACGTAGTTGTTAGCGCGGGGAAGTAGAGAGAAAAGATTGTATAATAAGAACTGAAAGTGGACTGTATATTTTGAAATGAACTTACCGAAAATGCAGTGAAGTTGAGAATAGCGTGATGCCGAAGTGCAGAGACTAGTAGTTTGCTAGGTAAAGAAAAGAATAAAGAACCCAGGGTTGAAAGGAGAAGAAAGAAAGAGTAAGAAAAACGCCTCAAGAGAGGCTCGAACCACAAGCAGCAGCGGGTAGACAAAGTTGAGCTCGACGCTCGGAGTCCGCAAGCGGTTCGAAGGAGAGATGACACTCGTACGTGCCGTGCGAGAGATGAAACCAGACTGGGGACTGCACAATTGCAGCTCAAACACGAAAACATGCATACGTCACAAGGGGAGGGGAAATCGAGATAAGAGCGAAGGGCGAGGAAGGACGTGACGTAAACAACCGGAAGAGACTTAAACCTATATATGAAATTACAAACTAGAGAGGTAGGCGCGAACATACCGCCCACCAAAAAATGAAAAAAAATCATTTTTTCTAGAAAACGAGAATTCAAAACGAAACTGATATAATAAGTAAAAACGAAAGAAGAAACGATACGAGAAGCTCCTTCGCACCTAGGTGGAGGGGAGCGTGACCAGTTTATTGACTGGTCGAGTGTGAACCCCGGACGCCGTACGAACTGAGGCGACGCGGGAAACACCGTCACGACCGGGAAAGAGAGCTTCCACTCGGCCGATCGGCCAGGAAAGGGGGGAAGTAGATGCCGAGAGAGAGAATACGACATCTCCTACTTTGAGGTTAGGACTACCACGAACCCACTTGTTCCTTTGCATTAAAGTGTTGAGGTACTCCGAGCTCCAACGGTTCCAAAACGATTGATGAATTTGCCGAACACGGTGCCAACGAGCAAGGGGTCTGACATTGACGTCAGGGTCAGAGAGATGCTCGGGGGGAGCAAGCAAGGGAGCGCCTATAAGAAAGTGCCCGGGGCTGAGATAGTCGACACCTTCGAGGGGGTCCGCGGAGGGGGCGCATAGAGGGCGGCTGTTGAGCACGGCTTCAATGCGTGCAAAGAGGGTCGCATATTCTTCATGTGTAAGGGAGCTGTCTCCAATGAGACGATACAATAAAGACTTCGCGGATTTTACCACCGCCTCCCAGAGGCCTCCGAAGTTAGGAGCGTAGGGAGGATTGAAATGCCAGTGGACTTGGCGGACGGCGAGAGCACTGAAGAGGGGTTCTTCCGCGCGAGAGAGAAAGTCGTGCACTTCACGCAGATGTCTGGCTGCTCCCACGTAGTTCCGCCCGCAGTCGGAGTACACATGAGCAGGAAGGCCTCGCCGAGAAAGAAAACGATCGAAGCAGGCCAGGAAAGCTTCAGTGGATAGCTCAGATACCATCTCCAAGTGCACCGCTTTGGTGGCCATGCATACAAACACGCACAAGTAACCTTTGGTGAGTGGTGCGTTCCGACGCATGCTGGTTTTGACCATGAATGGCCCGGCAAAGTCAGTCCCGACATGGGAGAAGACCCTGGAGCACTGCACGCGAGGGGCGGGAAGATCAGCCATCTGAGGTTGCAAGGGCTTTGCACGGAACTTGTGGCACGAGAGGCAACGATGGATGCGCTGTCGAAGCAAGCCACGCAGAGACACGATCCAATAAAGTTGTTGAATCAGCGCTTGAACAGTTCTAGGGCCGGAATGGAGAGAAATCTTGTGGTAGTGATCGCAAATGAGCACCGACAAGTGCGCCTCCTTAGGGAGAAGGAGGGGGTGACGAGCTTCTTCAGCAAGGGAAGAATGACGTAGTCTACCGCCCACCCTGAGAAACCCGGAGGGGTCGAGAAAGGGCTTGAGAGAAGCGAGCTTGGAGGACACTTGACGCTCCTGGCTCAGCTGGCGAATTTCCGGGGCGTAAAAGTGATGTTGAGTGAGACGTAGAAAGAGATCCAGAGCGTCCTTGAGCTCGAGTGGAGTGACAGTACCACGGAGAGGGGAAGCATGTGAGCGTCTCGCGAGAAGGAGGCGAGCGAAGCGAAACGCCCAGGCGAACACACGCTGTGCCTTAAGAAGTGTGGAGTATTTCCGGAAGTTCTCTAGCAGAGGGTCCAAAGCGTCGACGTGTGCTACGAATGCGTGTACTGAAGGCTTCAGTTCGGGCAACTCCTCACAGGAGTCGAATGAGGGTGATGGCCGAGACCACAACTCTTGAACAGCATGCAGGAAGTTTGGACCAGAGAGCCACAGAGGGTGCTCAAGGAGCTGAGTCGGGGTCAAACCACGAGATGCGCAATCGGCAGGGTTTTCTGCGGACGATACGTGATGCCAGTCGACAGGAGAAGTGCTCTCAAGCACCTCGACGACGCGGTTGGCAACGAAGGTCTTGAGGCGATGAGGGGGAGTGGACAGCCAGGCAAGCACGATTCGTGAGTCGGTGAAGAGATGAACAGAGCTTGAGACGAGGGGAGCAGCGAGGGCAAGGTGTCACGTAGCAAACGAGTGAGCAGGAGAGCAGCCGATAGTTCCAGTTTCGGAATAGTCAGGGGTTTAACTGGGGCGACCTTGCTTTTCGCGCGCACGAGACGAACTTCACAGGTGGAAGGGCTGGTCTGTGATTGCAGATACAGCACAGCTGCGTAGGCTTTCTCGGAGGCGTCGCAGAAGCCGACGACACGATGAGAGTGGCCAACACGAGGGAAGGCGCGAGGGACATGAAAGTTGGCAAGGGCGGGAACTTCAGCGACTGCCGAGAGCCAGTTGTGAGAGAGAGGATCGGGAAGCGCATCATCCCACTGCACCTGGGACAGCCATAGTTGTTGGAGGAAGATCTTCATTGAGCAAACGAAGGGTGTGAGAAACCCCAGAGGATCGAAGATGCGTGCGATGTAGGACAATGCCGTACGTTTTGTGACAGTTCCTTGGAAAGGTACGGTGAGAAAAGAGAAATCATCCGAGTTGGAGCTCCACAGTAGGCCGAGGATCTTGATGCCTTCATCTTCGTTAGAGAACACGAGTGGAGTCTCGAGATGGTCTTCAGGAAGAGCGGCCAAAGCCATGCGATTGTTGCTCGCCCACTTACGAAGCTCGAAGCCGCCGCGCGCAAGGAGAGCTTGCAACTGTTTCTGGAGGGCGATGGCTTCAGAGAGAGTTTCAGCGCCAGACACGATGTCATCTATGTAGGTATGCGACGTGAGGGCATGTGCAGCCAGAGGGAACTGTTCTCCTTCGTCACGCACCAGTTGCTGCAAAACACGTTGGGCTTGGAAGGCAGAGGGAGTTAGCCCGTACGTGACTGTATTGAGCTCGTATTCTAGGACGGGAGAACTGGGGGAAGGTCGCCAAAAAATGTGTTGGACGGCCCGATCCGAGGAGCTGACGAGGATCTGGCGATACATTTGACGAATGTCCGCACAGATGACGATAGAATGGGTTCGGAAAGAAGTGATAACACTGGAGAGGTCACGTTGGAGTTTCGGTCCACTGAGTAGGAGTTGGTTCAGAGAGACGCCATCTTGGTCCGGTGAAGAGGCGTTGAAAACAACTCTCAGCTTGGTACTGGAGCTCGTGAGTTTGTGGACACAGTGGTGTGGAATGATATAGCTGGCAGGGGAAGAGACGTGCTGCATATGCTGGGCCTGTTCATAGTCTTGCATGAACACTTGATAAGCAGCGTTGTGCTGAGGATTGCGTCGCAAACGTCGCTCTAAACTCAGGTAGCTCTGGAGTGCGGCCTCACGGTTGCTTCCGAGTGAGGGACGCGACGGTTTGAAGGGAAGAGCTACTGAGTAGCGTCCACACGCGTCACGTGAGTGGGTGTCCTTGAAGTGACGTTCACACCATTGATCTTCAGGATCTTCTTCAGGGGGACGAGGAACTTCTTCTACCTCCCAGAATAAGCGCAAGTTGCGCTCGAGGCTAGAGCAACACACAAAGAGAGAGACAGGAGGGTCGGAAGGTGGTTCCTTGGACTGAGTTGGTCCCATGACAACCCAGCCAAACATGGTGTTGAAGGCCGTAGGGTTGTTGCCGCGGATCGTGTCACCTGACCTATTCAAGATTTCGGGGTAGAGATCGGCACCCAACAGAAAGTCTACTCGGTCTGGGGAGCAGAAACGGTTGTCTGCAAGACACATTCCTTGGAAACGTTGGAAAACGTCACAGGATACTTCACTGGTCGGCAGGTGACTGGTTAAGTTCGGCAGAACAAGAGCTCGAACCATGAGTGTTTTGAGAGAGGAGAGGCGCGAGGTAATGGAGCACTTTACAGTGCCACGTGCTTGAGTAGCAGCAAGGCCTATCCCCGATAACTCGAAGTGTGTAGGTTCAACTTTCAGGCCTAGCTTTCTGACCAGCGACTGAGATATGGCAGAGACTTGCGAGCCGGGATCCAGCACCGCGCGAAAGGGTTGAAATTGTCCGTGAGAATCTTGAATGAGAGCGCGTGCGGTGCCTAACAGCACAGTAGGTTGGCTGCGCGTGGTGTCTCGGAGATGACAGGAGAGAACGCGATTCGAGGAACCGGCTTCTTGAGAGGATGAGCTGACGTCATGAGAGGGATTGACGTCACGATCTAAGGGAACACTGCCATAAGAATTGTCCTGGTACGCGGAAGTATTCGTGGAGTGTAAAAACGAGTGATGATGCTTACTTCCGCAGGTGGAGCAGGCGTTCTTTGAATTACACTGCGACTTCATGTGAGCACCGAGACAATTGAAACAGCGTCGCAACTGGCGCAAGGTGTGATACTTGTCGTCAATGGATTGCTTTCGGAATGTCTCACACTTATAAAGCGTGTGACAAGATTTACACACGGGGCAAGATGAGTTGGCGTCGGAGCGCGAGGGTTCAGAGCGCTCACGTCCCGAGCCAGAAGAGGGGGTGGCTTCTTTAGTAGCGATAAATGAATTCAGTTTCTTCACAGGGGAAGAAACCTTGGTAGGACTGGCAATAGGTTTACCTACAGAGCATAATTCGAACGTGCGTGACTGTTCTTCGATAAATTCTATCACCGAACTGTAATTAGGAGTAGTGTGGGAAGACTGTTTGTTCTCGAATGCTTTACGAGTTGAACTGTCGAGCTTAGCCAAGGTCAACGAGAGTAACAAAAAATCACCTAGGTCGGGTAATTCTAATGCTTTCAATGCATCAATCGCGTTACGATGCACGCTGAGAAAACTTTGCAAGCTAGCATGTGACGCAGATTTCAGAGGTGTGAAGTCCAGCAGTTGCTGCACATACAAACTAGCCAGCAAACGTTTATTCTGATAACGGGATATCAGCGCCTGAAAGGCGCGAGGGTAGTTTTCATTGGAGATTTGAAAACCGGAAATAGTAGTCAGAGCAGCGCCTGACAACGAAGTTCTCAAGTAATGAAACTTTTGTATGTTGTCGAGTGAATCATTTCCGTCAATTAGGGATTTGAAAAGAGAATAAAATTCGGTCCATTGCGAAATATCTCCCGAGAAATTGGGAAGATCGATTGTGGGTAGATTAATATAATTCTTAGGAGACGCTGTAGCCACATCCGCGGGTGTAGCGCTATTTTCACTTAATTTGACAGCAGCAAGAAAACGAGATTGTGCTGCGTACAAAACTGTCTCAAAACTTTCAAACACCTTGTCAACTTCGACGGGTTTAGCAGGAGCAGTAAGTTGTGAATTTATGGCCGCGATGGCCAATTGTATCTGCTGAAAACTCGAGTCAAATGTCGACAACTTCTCGAACCTAGGCCTATTTAAGTGTAGGTTATCAGGTGTTAAATTAGCGAAGGCTTTGTACGTACGTTGGACAGACGCAAAAATGACTTCGCGCTGAGCAACAAGCTTTTCTTGTTCAGAAACAAGATCATCCATAATGAACAGAGGGGAAAACACAAGAAATTATGAAGGAAAAAAACGCGAGAGAAATCCGTCAACACAAGCAGTGTTATATGTAAACCCAGCTGAATGTAGTTGAGCACACTGACCTTACTGTCAAAACAACAACTTGTATTGTTGAATACGTCACTTGTATGACGAGTTGCAGCGCGAGGGAAGAGAGTGACGTGTCCGCGCGGGACGACGCAACTGACGAGAGAAAAAATAAAGAAAATGATAAAGATAGCTTTGACTGATGGAATAACTGGCTGAAGATTCGGACGACGGAGGACCAAAAAATGTTAGCGCGGGGAAGTAGAGAGAAAAGATTGTATAATAAGAACTGAAAGTGGACTGTATATTTTGAAATGAACTTACCGAAAATGCAGTGAAGTTGAGAATAGCGTGATGCCGAAGTGCAGAGACTAGTAGTTTGCTAGGTAAAGAAAAGAATAAAGAACCCAGGGTTGAAAGGAGAAGAAAGAAAGAGTAAGAAAAACGCCTCAAGAGAGGCTCGAACCACAAGCAGCAGCGGGTAGACAAAGTTGAGCTCGACGCTCGGAGTCCGCAAGCGGTTCGAAGGAGAGATGACACTCGTACGTGCCGTGCGAGAGATGAAACCAGACTGGGGACTGCACAATTGCAGCTCAAACACGAAAACATGCATACGTCACAAGGGGAGGGGAAATCGAGATAAGAGCGAAGGGCGAGGAAGGACGTGACGTAAACAACCGGAAGAGACTTAAACCTATATATGAAATTACAAACTAGAGAGGTAGGCGCGAACAGTAGTGATACACTAACCGATGCTCTGACCATCTGTTGCGTCATCTATGTTCTAGGTGTGAGGGGTCCTCCAGGAGTAAACTTCGCAGAATGGTCACGCGCTACCGTGGTTGGTCCCCCCGGCCCCCCAGGCCCCGATGGGGCACCTGGTCCTAAGGGTGATACTGGTGCAACAGGTGCAACTGGTGCAACTGGTGCAGCAGGTGCTGTTGGTGCAACAGGTGCAACTGGTGCTGTTGGTGCAACAGGTGCAACAGGCGCTAAGGGTGATACTGGTGCAACAGGCGCAACAGGTGCAACAGGTGCTGTTGGTGCAACAGGTGCTGTTGGTGCAACAGGTGCAACAGGCGCAGTAGGTGCAACTGGTGCTGCTGGGGCAACAGGTGCAACAGGCGATAAGGGTGATACTGGTGCAACAGGCGCTGTAGGTGCAACTGGTGCTGTTGGTGCAACAGGTGCAACAGGCGATAAGGGTGATACTGGTGCAACAGGCGCAACTGGTGCTGCTGGTGCAACTGGTGCTGCTGGTGCAACAGGTGCTGTTGGTGCAACAGGTGCAACAGGCGCAGTAGGTGCAACTGGTGCTGCTGGGGCAACAGGTGCAACAGGTGATAAGGGTGATACTGGTGCAACAGGTGCAGTAGGTGCAACTGGTGCTGCTGGTGCAACAGGTGCAACAGGCGATAAGGGTGATACTGGTGCAACAGGCGCAGTAGGTGCAACTGGTGCTGCTGGTGCAACAGGTGCAACAGGTGCTGCTGGTGCAACAGGTGCAACAGGCGATAAGGGTGATACTGGTGCAACAGGCGCTGTAGGTGCAACTGGTGCTGCTGGTGCAACAGGTGCAACAGGCGATAAGGGTGATACTGGTGCAACAGGCGCAGTAGGTGCAACTGGTGCTGCTGGTGCAACAGGTGCAACAGGTGCAACAGGCGATAAGGGTGATACTGGTGCAACAGGCGCAGTAGGTGCAACTGGTGCTGCTGGTGCAACAGGTGCAACAGGCGATAAGGGTGATACTGGTGCAACAGGCGCTGTAGGTGCAACTGGTGCTGCTGGTGCAACAGGTGCAACAGGCGATAAGGGTGATACTGGTGCAACAGGCGCTGTAGGTGCAACTGGTGCTGCTGGTGCAACAGGTGCAACAGGCGATAAGGGTGATACTGGTGCAACAGGCGCTGTAGGTGCAACTGGTGCTGCTGGTGCAACAGGTGCAACAGGCGATAAGGGTGATACTGGTGCAACAGGCGCAGTAGGTGCAACTGGTGCTGCTGGTGCAACAGGTGCAACAGGCGATAAGGGTGATACTGGTGCAACAGGCGCTGTAGGTGCAACTGGTGCTGCTGGTGCAACAGGTGCAACAGGCGATAAGGGTGATACTGGTGCAACAGGCGCAGTAGGTGCAACTGGTGCTGCTGGTGCAACAGGTGCAACAGGCGATAAGGGTGATACTGGTGCAACAGGCGCTGTAGGTGCAACTGGTGCTGCTGGTGCAACAGGTGCAACAGGCGATAAGGGTGATACTGGTGCAACAGGCGCTGTAGGTGCAACTGGTGCTGCTGGTGCAACAGGTGCAACAGGCGATAAGGGTGATACTGGTGCAACAGGCGCAGTAGGTGCAACTGGTGCTGCTGGTGCAACAGGTGCAACAGGCGATAAGGGTGATACTGGTGCAACAGGCGCTGTAGGTGCAACTGGTGCTGCTGGTGCAACAGGTGCAACAGGCGATAAGGGTGATACTGGTGCAACAGGCGCAGTAGGTGCAACTGGTGCTGCTGGTGCAACAGGTGCAACAGGTGCAACAGGCGATAAGGGTGATACTGGTGCAACAGGCGCTGTAGGTGCAACTGGTGCTGCTGGTGCAACAGGTGCAACAGGCGATAAGGGTGATACTGGTGCAACAGGCGCAGTAGGTGCAACTGGTGCTGCTGGTGCAACAGGTGCAACAGGCGATAAGGGTGATACTGGTGCAACAGGCGCTGTAGGTGCAACTGGTGCTGCTGGTGCAACAGGTGCAACAGGCGATAAGGGTGATACTGGTGCAACAGGCGCTGTAGGTGCAACTGGTGCTGCTGGTGCAACAGGTGCAACAGGCGCTAAGGGTGATACTGGTGCAACAGGCACAGTAGGTGCCACTGGTGCTGCTGGTGCAACAGGTGCAGTAGGTCCAACAGGTGCTGTAGGTCCAACAGGTGCTGTAGGTGCAACAGGCACTATTGGTCCTCCTGGTTTTACTGGTGATCCAGGATACCCTGGCCCAGCTGGCCCCCCTGGAGTTGTTCGATGGTGCAGGTGGGGACATTGGTGCAGCCATAGTGTGGTTCGAACCCCGCTCGTGTGTTGCTACCCGTCAGGTTTCTACAGTCAGGAACAGCTACAATAATCATGAGAACGCCTTTCACAGAGTTACGATTTGTCATAGCTCGCGTTGGTAACCACGAGTTACCATTGTAACAGGCAATAG
This sequence comes from Isoperla grammatica, assembly GCA_945910005.1. Lineage (NCBI taxonomy): Eukaryota > Metazoa > Arthropoda > Insecta > Plecoptera > Perlodidae > Isoperla > Isoperla grammatica. The sequence goes on from OX246738.1 coordinate 100,781,108, forward strand.
GGCACTAACAACACCGAAAGACAACAATGGAACAAATGAATTGAACTGATGGACAAACCATCAGCTGTCAAAATATAAAATTGCAACCATAGAAATAAAAACAAGTGTAGCAATAGTAACTGCTCGCCATTTAAAACTTTTAATGATAGACAACGACTAAGTGAAAGTTTTGTATGTGTATTTGTTTGTTTTTTGTTTTGTTTTCCAAATCAGACGAAATTATTTTTTGACAGCTTGTTGTTTGTCCATCGATTCAATTCATTTGTTTCATTGTTGTCTTTTAGTGTTGCTAGTGCCCTACACGTAAAATTAACACACCTTTTTCATGCGATATGTTTCTTGATTCGAAGTTTTCTTTTAAGATATATGTCAGTTCGCTATCGTGATAAATGTGTCTTGAAGTAACACATTTAGTATCTAGTGTGTTTAAAAGCCGAATCACATAAATGACTATTGACAGTTGTTTAAGCGATTTGAACCATAGGCGATACGTGCTGACGTTCACACAACTTTACTTTTGACTTTTGACTATTGACTATTGACTAACGAATTGAAATAATCTCATTCCTTGGTCAAGTCTTAGTCACAGCAAATCACTGAAATCAGCGCGCAGAACTCCCACTTGCAGCCAATGAAACGAGTCTTGTTGGTTTTGTGGCTTGACTAAGAAATAACCACGGAGGGTTTGTAGTCAATAATCACTAGTCATTTGTGTAGACGAGGCTTTATATGTATATGTTTTTGGTTTCAGTTTTGAGTATTTATGTAATTATTTATTTTTCTTATTTCATTGCATCGCGCTTGTGGTGTAATGCGCTGTTGCGGATAAATAAATGAATTGAATTGAAGATAATATAAACTCGAATTTTAGAAAATCATCCGTCATCCTAGAGGTCGGATATCTTATTGAAAAAAGGATTTGTGTAGAAGTCCACAATGAAGTTATTATGATGATAGAATGTGAAACGCTGACCCCGTTCGCAATCGAAAACGGGTCTCCCACTTGCCAGTCGGGCACTGTTAAAAGCAAAGGATACCTCTACGTCAAAACCCGCAAAACATGTTCATTTTTTAATTATATCTCAAGATTGAAACACATAATCGAAAATCTGAGTAATCATAGCACTGTGGTATGATAAACCCTACAGACTAAATGATAAATGTATTGAACATTATAATCAGTATGACTGTGATTTTTATTTAATTAAATTACTAATGATTAATGAAATAAGTATCACAGTCATACTGATTATAATGTTAGATATATTTATCATTCAGTCTGTAGGGCTTATTAAACCTCAAAGCTATGATTACTCAGATTTTAAATTTTGTGTTTCAATCATGAGATATAATTACAAAATAAATTGCAGAGATGACGGATGACAATTTTATTTATCTCCACTCGGGACAATGTTGTATTACAAATTGTTATATCTACATACACGTTATTATGGAGGGCAATGTGGAGTCATACTGCATATACTATTGGTATTTGTAGCTTGAGAAGACGCCATATAATTATTATATATGCTGATATTTGTTTATATAGTATTAAGTTTATCATATAAATGTACAAACATTACAACAGTTTCCTATGTCTTCAAATATGTATTGTGTTGTCTTTTACGTTATAATATGTATATGCCAATATATAAAATATCTACTTAGTATATCAAGAAAAAAGATGTTTATTATATATTACTACTGTACTTTACTATAATATATTATATATGTATGATTATACGGACTTTAAGCTTAATACAGATTTATGAATTATTTATGTAAGATCTAGCAATGGTAATAAAAGCACCGGCACCTCTCATTTCATTTAATTTCATGTTTATTTATCAGCCCCACAAGTGCGATGCCATAATACAAAATAAAATCACAATATATAATAACAAAAAACACAAGATACAAGATAATAACACTAGATACTAAATCACTGCCATGTCAAAACACAATATCACCACGAAATTGACTAAACACACTTTTTAAATAGAAGTAGAGAACCCCAAAAAAATGTCATAAGAAAAAGGCACATAAGTGTTAAACACTCTTAGATTCTGTTAAAACAATTAAATTTAAGGATATTAACACGGCACTTTGTTAAAATAAACAAATCTTGCTTACGCGTGCGCCTGGACGGAACACGAAACTGTACATAATTTAAAAGAGATAAAACATCAAACACGTAATGTACGATTTTAAATAAAAAAAATTACATGAGACACATTGCGTTGATTCTCCAGTGAAACGAGACCGACAGATTTGCACACTAGACGGGTTTTAAAACAAACAATTTTAAAATAATTACGTTGAACACTTGTGATTGTTTTCTCAACTTCAATTGGCAAAAAAAAAAAAAAAAAATGAGCGGATTTGAACGAGAGTTTCTTAAGAATACGCACCAATAAAGTGAGACAGTAGGGATGATGCGTCATTTTTTTGCACTTTACTAGATTAGTATTAACTTCCTGAGTACAAAGATATTTTATTTGGAAGACATAGAATAAAGTTTCATTTATAAAAACGAGCTGAAAGTTTCACACATATTTATGGCGGGAAAAAACGGGGCAAACGTCACTTTCCATGTATCAGTAATCAACCAATCATAAAATGATAAATAAATAACGCTTATCTGGAAATTATCTGATCCAAAATCATATAAAATCGAATTAATGTCTAGTACGCCTAATAATTAATTTTGAAGCTCAATTACTATTAAAAACAAAAATACCAAACTTATTTTTATAGAATATCAGTAAATATTGGGTGCCATTATTCATATAAAGCAGACTTGACAACGGCTCGAGTACAAATTTTGACAAGGTTGGTTGACTGACCTAGAAAAGTTGATTGTTTCGTCTAGGAGGCGGTGGCAAAGTCATTCATATAAACAGTGATTTACATGAATTGTGACGTCACATACCGTTTAAAAATAAAAGTGCGGGAAACAGATAATCAAAATCTTTGAACATTTATAGAAGTATAATGAGCTAATTTTAAAACTTTAAAATTAGGTTTCTGATGTCTTCAGATGAATAACAATATATTCCACGTACTTCTGTAGAGCTGTAGAAAATTCATGCAGATTCCCTATTATCAAATAAACTTGCTAGGTAGAATGTGCACCGAACGAAAATTCATAGCATCCACTAATATGCAGGGTGTAGCCACAGGCGCAGGTGCAGCAGTTGGAACTCAAAAGCAGCGGTTTGGACCGTGGAACTACGCACCCTTGTTAGTTTATGCTATGAATTTTCGTTCAAGGCACTTTCTATCTAGAAAGTTTATTTGTTTCGATGGATAGTGTGAAGGTTGAGGCGGCCGGGTATAGGGGGGAGCAAGTGGGGAAGAGTTAAAATAAATTGTTCGTGGAAATACCCGATGTACCCCTCTTTAAGTGGAAAAACCATCCCCTCTAAAAATAAAATAAAGAGAATTGCTGAGAAATACCTCGACAAAACCTTCAGTCATCAGGATTGCCGGTGGCCGGAAGCAAACTGGCGACATCCAAAGTTACACGTCTTAAGCTGCGTACACACGGCGGATTTTAGCCTCTCGACCATCTCAAGGCGGTCGGACGGATGGACTGATCGGATGAAAATTGGATGGAAATCTCTCGTGTGTACAGTCTTGAGGCGATCGTACGACGATCCGTTCAGTATTTTTAGTTGCGTACACACGGCGGATGTTGGCCTCACGACGGTCGTACGACCGCCTTCCTTGAGATCGTCGTAAGGCCAAAATCCGCGCTGTGTACGCCTTAGAGCGGAAATTAGCCTAATTTCTGCTCGAAGGTGTACGCAGCTTTACCGCTAAGCCACCTCTATCGGCAAGAAAAAATACATTCAATCTATATAGAAATAGAACGCCGATCTTTCCTCACACGGGCCACTAAGTTGTACAACTCGCTGCCTTCGGACGTTGATATCTCTTTTCCACTACGACCATTCATTAAATCCTTCATTTCTCATCTTGATAGACATTAATTGCTCCTGATATTGTTTCTTCTTTACACTATTTACAACACTACACTATTGTCTAATGCAGCTTCTTTGTTTCTATTTTTTGTTTTATTGTATTATTCTGGATCAAGTCCTATATGTATAAAGATATTATTACCTGTGTTTTTAACACTCTTTTACCTGTTTTAAACTTCATTGTGCTCATTGTCTCTTTCACCGGCATTTTTTTGTACTTTGTTTGTTTTTGTTATTGTACTCATTTTACGTAGTATTGACAAACACATGTGTAATATGTGTTCTTTGTGCTTGTTTCTGTGTTACAATTGTTATGTTTTTTATTTCACGCCAAATGGCAGAATACGCTGTATGTGAAATATTGAATAAATAAATAAATAAAAAATAAATATAATGAGCTGGACCGGCTCGATCAAACGACCCTTATCTTCAATCGAGTCACTATTTGAGATGATGCAATACCGTTATCCGCTCGTAATGTTATCCTCAGTGCCGCACGTAATGTAAACATGAACAAGACTGGTTTTCTTGGCTCTTCCATCGTCACTGGTCATCAATGTAACATCATATCTCAACACCTTTGGACTAAATACCAGAACAAAGCTTTGTCGGCGTGCAATGGCATCTACCAGTTGGGTGAAGACCAGACGAACATTGTGGTTGCGGTTAAATAAATAAATAAATAAATTCACATTTAGAGTCTACCCACTCAGTAACTAAACTGATAAGCAGTGGGGGACTTTAATTTTAAGTGACTTAACCAACCCTGTAGGCTTCGAACACCTTCGACGAGTGAGCGATAACCAATCAAAGATCGATATTTCAAATATGAAACATATGAATCAGTGATTGGACAGTGCGAATACCTGCGGACAAATGCCAGAATCAACAAGGCCGATTCAGAACAACTTTGAATTTATTGAGTGCTTCGTTGCTAGGACGGCTCCAAAGTCACCGTTCACTTATTCGTAAGCCAAGAAGACTTATTCGTTATTTGGCTGCTTTTAGATGGTTCAATCAACAAACAAACAGAGTAACGGAGTAACAAACTCAATGGTTCAATGTTCCGTTCAAGTTTCCTTCAATTCAAGGACATAAACGAATCAAAGAAAGTTGAGCTTTGTTGTATTTTACTATCGAAGTATTATAAACCTAGCTACGCCACTGTGAAGGTTCTTGACAGTGGTGTATTCAAAAAATATAAAGTGCATAGGCGGTCGAATGTTTGTGTGCACGGGGGGGGGGGGGGGGAGGGAGGGAGGGGAGCGATGGTGGTAAACGATTATACAGACATTTAAACATTACATGAAGAACTTGATGGAATATTTCAAAGGTTATACAAGGATTTAGAATTATTTTTGGATTTTCGATGATAATGAGCCCCATAGTAGGCCTGGGTGTCAGATAGAACGGTGAAATAAGATGTTTTGGATTATTTTTGTCAAACACAGGTCTCCCACTTGGAGGGCGGGCGCTCTGAACACTGAGCAGCAGAAGCGGCGAGCTATACTGTAGATGCATGTATTTTGATGTGAAGATGCCACATTGCACTGCCCATGAAAAACAACTTCAATTTTACAAACTCTCGTGAACTTAGGGTTGGGAACAGGATATTTGATGTGAAATATGTTGTTTTTTATAGTAAGCCACTATGGGGTTATTATAATGTGACATAAGACAGAAAGAAAAAACCAGACCCCGCTGGGAATCGAACCCAGGTCTCTCCCTTGCCAGTTTCAACTGGGTTCGATTCCCAGTGGGGTCGGGTTTTATACTTTCTGTCACTACGTGTATCAAGCGGATTGAACTCGCACTTGACGGTGCGAGCCAAGTGTAGTGCGCACCGAGTTCGACTGATAAACACCTCAGCTCGAGCTTATTTCAGTTCTGTTAAGAAGCCGATCTAGCCCGGTTTAATAGGACAGGGATAGGGTCTAATAGGAGGAGTCCGGATTGAAGTATACTTGCTAAACGGGTTCCGAACTCGGTGCATACTGGAGTCAGTCCGAACCCAGTCCGCTTGATAAACTTAGGGCGGGATGCACAGTCGTTAGTAAAACCTAACCGTTTTACTTAGGATTTCTACCATTGGCCGGATCTATAAAACGTCACCTGTCATTGGTTGGGCTAAGAATTGTAGGTGTTTCTTGTCACAAACACCAATCTTTTTTTTTGTGAAGGTTGACAATGAGAATATCTTTGTTTCACCCGATCCATTGTTGTTCCTCAAATTTTATCGTCCCACTGAAAACAACTAGAAGGCATTCTACATTTTACGTCCCCAGCAATAGAATTAATCTCTATAAGTATTGTGCCGTCAATAGATTACAATCTACATACAACCGGCTAGCAGAGCATTGAAGCACCGACATTTGTTTCGAAAGATATAATTGTTTTATTTAAAAAATAAAATAATCTACGTAGCCAAAGATTTTTTTTTTTTTTTTTTTTACTTTACAAATGTAATTTTCTCGTTGCTGTTTTTCTATACATGCTTATGTATTATGTATTATGTTTTATTTTTACTATAATTACTTTCTACTGTCTCCTGTGTGTATTATTGTATTGTATTATGTTTGCACTAGTGGGATTTTAATATCCTGTTTGCAAATAAAGGTATTATTATTTGTATTATTATTATCTCCTTAAACCTTGTTGACAGTGGTATCAAACTCAGATGACCCCCGCACTGAATGTAAAGGGCCTCCCTACTTACCGGAAATATTATAAAAATACATTGATATAATTATAGGTATAAATAAGTAGTTTACAGAAGTATGCCGTCGAAAATAAATGGGCGTTAATTAATACATTCAAACTTTGAAAAATAATGCAATTTTACTGTATGCTTTTAAAAAGAATAAGAATATTTATTAGAAATAGCAGTCTCTAAAGCCAAAACTGTTGTCAATCGACACAGATTAATGCAACAAAATGTATAAAAACGAAAATTAAAACAAATTTTACAGAATAAAAACAACAGCAAGAATACAAATGATGCTTAAAACTAAAAATACCCCAACGTAACATGCATAGAACAATTTAAACTCAGGTTGAATTACTTTCGGAAGGCTTCAAAAGACGCGGTATTGTACCCGTACACTTATCATAAGACCTATTACTCTGATATTCTTAAGGTCCTAAGAGGTTTAATAATAAATAATAGTCGGGTTATATATATATCTTGTATCTCACTAACTACATCCTCCGCTTCTCCCGCAGGAATAATACATACATTAATTAATAGTAATTGGCCTCGTAATAGTAATTAATAGTAGTTGGCAGTTGGCCTCGGTCTGAGGAAGGAGTAGGAACGGATTACTCCGAAAATTCACCGGTTTTTAAAAGTAAGTGACCTTGGTTTCGTTTTATATTTGTGTGTGTGGTTTTAACATTATTCCGGGTCAATAAGTTTCTGCGTGTGATACATTAATTAAAAGTTATATTTCAGTAGTTTATAAATCTTGATCTTTGGTCACACTGAAACGAGAAACTAGCGAGACTTCCATACTAAGTAAAGCGTGTTGCTCTACCACTAGTAAAATCAAAATGTTATGTGACAGGAAGTCCCGTTGTTTTTTCGGTGACGTCAAAAGGTCAGTGACGATAAGATAGAGCCTCGTTTCAAGAAGATTCATTGGAATGTCCTAGGTACGAGCATTGACTCCTTATTGAGAAATTAATGTATTGTTACAACAAACATTTCAAATTTCTAATCCAAATTTTAATCATTGAGTAAATTTTGTCCAGAACATTTGATTAGATAATCCTGAGTCCGTCACCCTAAGGTTCGATGTTGTCGAGTATCCACTTCATGTAGTGGCCGACGCGTGTGTAAACTCCGGGGACGCCTTCGGTCCCACAGTGTCGATGTCCGTAGGACACGACGCCATATTGGACCATGCTAAAACAACACATCTTATATAAGAAACACTGAAACAAAACAATAACATAGTTATGGCGCAAACATAGACTACAAGTTTCAATATTTATTTGCAGCATAAGAACAATATAATGGTTCTAAATAGGGAAGTCTCATCAAAAATAAATATTCCTCAAAGCTCCTAAAAATGGAAGATCATTATCTTAAAAAACGAGCTGTATTATTTTTATATCTGAGAAGCGTATATTTCCAATTCTATTAGCATTTTAAGTTGGAAATTTAGAACTTCCCGTTCCGTAATTGAAATACGGCTCTTGACGTCATAACTCATGTAAACAACTGCCTCCTTGAAGTATTCTTAATAATATCAACGATATAAAGTTGGACATTTTACAAGATCTAGGATGCAGTGACATTACAACTTTGCCTTTTATACCACTGTTTTCTTCAGAAAATGCATTTTGATACAGTATTTACCAAAACGTGTTTAAAATAATGCAATTATTTAACATATTGTTGTTAATTAATGTTGAGCAGTGTTCATTTACTAACTAGAAATAAACGTTGGTTCAGTTAAAGTCTTATGAGAGCAATCATCTACTAAAGTGTGGGATTTCAGTACTATTTGTATGATATAAAATTATTGTTTACTGAGATATGACGTCAGAACCATTTAATCGCGAGCAAGATGGCGCGGGTCCGTTTCTGAGCGTGTTTTGACAGGAATATCTTTGACTTGCTGTTAAAGCGATGTTAATGCACCTTTCGAGCCGAAACCAATTAGTTCCCGTTTATTTTAAATTGAGGTAAGCAGTAAGCAAATACAAAAAAATGTGTGAGCCTTCCCTATTATAAGGATCCCGATTGGAAAAATATAAAATGTGTTTCGATAGTCAGTGGGGCCCGAAGTGACTTTGCCAGTTGTAAGAGGCGACAGATGTGGTCCTATTCTTTTCTTTTTCTACTCTTAACCCCTTTAAATAGTCCACCTAGTCCACCTAATTATCGCTTTCGTATAATCAACCTGTCTCTCTCTCCCTCCCTCCCTTCCATCATCTTGTGACCTAAGGTTGAGTATGTCAATACAAAACTAGTAGGAATATCATGAACATTAGATTAAATAAATAACAAAAGACCCAAGATGGAACCTTGAAGTACTCCTGATGACATTTTCCATTGTTGATTTTCACACATCCATCACAACTTTTGGTGTATGTTCCCTGAGCTAAATTGTTCAAGTCCATTCAATTGACCACAGATGCATTGACTAGTTAATTTATGAAGAAGTCTGATGATTGACATGCTTGATCGAATGCTACGTGATGGTATATTTTCTTGTGATGAAGCTTTCCAAAACATCGGGAAGAATCATGCAAGTCGTCATAATAAATTGTATTACAATGAATGAGAGTTGTGTTTACCTAGGAAAAGGTAAACTGACTCTTCCGTATTTCATGAGCGGCCCCCCGCTGTCACCCTTGCACGAGTCTTGCCTAGACCCTCCCGCGCACAGCTGCCGTCCGGTGATGTTGAGGTTGTAGTTATTGAACACTGCTTGGCAGTCTGCGGTTGACACCACTGGTAACGTGACCTTCATCAATGTAGGACTGGCGACGCCTGGTATTGCACACGAAGAAATACAACATTCAGAACAGATAAGAAATTCACTTGATCTGTGACTTTAGATTCTTAGCAACCTAAAATCAATGGTTATACAGGTAATACACAGTCTGGTCTAATGTCCTCCTTATTTCACACAGTGTACATATAAAGTTAGTCCATAGCAACATTGTGAATGCTTACGAGTTATGTCACAGATGAGTGAGACGGAGCCAATCAGCGGATGGCTTTTTCAAAAACTGATATTTAGTTGGCCAATGCCTCCGTCATCTATGGCGTAAGCATCTACAAGGTTGATGTGGAACTACTTAAGCAATTTTGTGTTGTACCTGTTTCAGTTAGGCCCCAGCCAGCAGAAATTAATTCCTCTGTATCAAAATTCTTGTTCTGCTCAGCTGCACCTACGGGTAGGCATATTGGGTTGATTGTGACTGAAACATAATTAATGGGATATTTAAATAGAAACAAGTATATTTTCCATGGCGAGCCGACTAAACATAATATGTCTGGACTTTCCATACATTTTATGAAGTCAGAAATCAAATCACATACCAAAATCATTCTGAATTGTGATAATGAAGTGCAAAATAGAAAGACCAATGTTAAAACATAAAAAAATCTTTCTCCACTTGGACTCGAAACCAGATCTAATGATTTCCGGACAACTTCAAAAAGGGCTTTCAGATGAACAGTAAAAATAATAGTTTTCACTCCCCACCCACAATAAAAAATGAACGTTCCATTCCAATCCCAACTAAATAGGACATCAATAAATCGCATGAATCGCAAAATAGGGTACTTTATACCCTTTTAACATAATTAACATAACTGGATCTGCTACATGTCCTTGACACCCTATCTCCCTCCCCGACGTCACATGGCCTACCAATTATTGTCACTACACTAAACAAAAAACAAATCAAAGCATTAGATTTCGAATAGTTATAGATTGGGTCATACCCGACACCTACTTTTACTGACGTCAGCCGGCACCGCCAATCGAATGAGACCAATGTCGTCACTCAGAGCAGTGGCGGAATATCCTGGATGTCGCAAAAAACTCTCGACGTGTATGTCTTGTGGTGGTGGCAAACATACTCGGACACCCCTTACCAGTTCGCAGTCTTGCAGGGTGGAGGTGTCGTGCTCGCCCAGACGCACGCTCACTCTGGTGGCAAACAATACAAGCAAGACATGAACACATACTCGGACATCCGCCACCAGTTCGCAGTCTAGCGTGGTGGAGGTGTCGTGCTCGCCAAGACGCGCACTCACTTTGGTGGCAAACAATACAAGCATAACATGAACACATACTCGGACATCCGCCACCAGTTCGCAGTCTAGCGTGGTGGAGGTGTCGTGCTCGCCTAGACGCACGCTCACTCTGGTGGCAAACAATACAAGCATAACATGAACACATACTCGGACATCCGCCACCAGTTCGCAGTCTAGCGTGGTGGAGGTGTCGTGCTCGCCCTGACGCACGCTCACTCTGATGCAAACAATACAAGCAAGACATGAACACAGACTTGGACATCCGCCACCAGTTCGCAGTCTTGCGCGGTGGTGTTGTCGTGCTCGCCCAGACGCACGCTCACTCTGGTGGCAAACAATACAAGCAAGACATGAACACATACTCGGACATCCGCCACCAGTTCGCAGTCTAGCGTGGTGGAGGTGTCGTGCTCGCCCAGACGCACGCTCACTCTGGTGGCAAACAATACAAGCAAGACATGAACACATACTCGGACATCCGCCACCAGTTCGCAGTCTAGCGTGGTGGAGGTGTCGTGCTCGCCAAGACGCGCACTCACTTTGGTGGCAAACAATACAAGCATAACATGAACACATACTCGGACATCCGCCACCAGTTCGCAGTCTAGCGTGGTGGAGGTGTCGTGCTCGCCCTGACGCGTACTCACTTTGGTGGCAAACAATACAAGCAAGACATGAACACATACTCGGACATCCGCCACCAGTTCGCAGTCTAGCGCGGTGGAGGTGTCGTGCTCGCCTAGACGCACGCTCACTCTGGTGGCAAACAATACAAGCAAGACATGAACACATACTCGGACATCCGCCACCAGTTCGCAGTTTTGCGCGGTGGAGGTGTCGTGCTCACCCAGACGCACGCTCACTCTGGTGGCAAACAATACAAGCATAACATGAACACATACTCGGACATCCGCCACCAGTTCGCAGTCTAGCGTGGTGGAGGTGTCGTGCTCGCCTAGACGCACGCTCACTCTGGTGGCAAACAATACAAGCAAGACATGAACACATACTCGGACATCCGCCACCAGTTCGCAGTCTAGCGCGGTGGAGGTGTCGTGCTCGCCTAGACGCACGCTCACTCTGGTGGCAAACAATACAAGCAAGACATGAACACATACTCGGACATCCGCCACCAGTTCGCAGTTTTGCGCGGTGGAGGTGTCGTGCTCACCCAGACGCACGCTCACTCTGGTGGCAAACAATACAAGCAAATACCTTAATAGCAACATAGTAGTTAAGACGTTTATTTTTCAGAATATAATAAAACACTGTAAGCACTCGGATTTGCATGGTTATACTTCAATACTATACGGCCACTATTTCATTTACCTGATCCGAGTTGAATTGTCACTAGCTCTCTTTCTGTCTCTCAGAAGAAGATTTATAAAGGACAACTTTTCTTGTTACTAGGATCAGATAAACGTATGCGCCTTTAGTAGAGCGAAATCAATGTATACTTACAGGCTATACTCGGTTGTGTTCAAAATACAATGTGCTGCAGTCAATACGTAACGCCAATTTATCAACGACCCACCACACTTGAATCTTTCTGTCGTTCCTTTAAACAAAAATAAACACTTAACAATAAGGTACAATATTTTATGTCAATCTTAATTTATTACAATTTTCTTACTAAACAATCAAAATATTGCCAATTATGAGGCTTTAAGGCAATGAAACACAGTAGGCTTAATGTGTTAATGCTAAATGTACTGCACCCATAATAAGTTATGAGTAATTTTTGGTTACCAAACACGGTAGTGAGTTGCCTATTGCACTAAATTTAGTGTGGATCAGAAACCTGGTCTTCGTTAAAAATACTTTAATATTGACTCTGATTTTGAATGAAGTCTCTACATACAAATAGACCTTTGCATAACGAGAATGACGGTATAAAATTTGGGTCAAAGGATGACATATATCAAAAGAAAGCTTGAGACGAGTACTGTTCAAAAACTATGATATAGCTTTCTATGTCAAAACTAGGGTCAAAGGTCAAATTTGTAATTTTTTTAATAATTTTTAATTAAATAATGAAAAATGTTTGCAAGTTTAATCATAAACTTTTAGTAAGGTTAATGTATTATGTTTCTTTAAAAAAAATTAAATTAACCATTTAGCATTTTGTTACCTTAATTGATGTCAATTTCCTCAAAATGGGTAATTTTTAAAATTTTCTTCGATTTATTGGCCAATATTCATTATATCAACGTACTTACTCATAAATACGTTAAAATGAATAGTTCTTATTGTTATCACATTGTTTTCACGGTATTCATTCAAAATGGCGGTCAAAGGTCAATAGGTACGTATCGTCAAACTAGGTCTAGTAACTAAAATATTACTTGTGGGTACTCTAAAGACGCAGAATTTTAACTGCAATTACAATAACGCATAACAATATCATGTTTTAATCGTAAGAGAATGTTATTATCATATAACTAATGAATGTCCTCAGACATCAGGGTATTCTTGAATGGGTTTGCAACTGCAACAAAATACATTTTTAGAAAAGAACGTGACCATGCTCAGATACGTGATATGATATGATATCTGTCCTAGCAGTCACTGTCTAGTCGTCAAATTAATCAGAATTGAAGTCAAAATCACTCAAAATTGAAGTCGTCAGATTAATCACCTTCTGATTCACTGGAATTCTCATGCTGGGTACCGATATTTGTACAGTCCTTCAGCTTACACGCGTGGGTACACTTCAGCTGATTGGCCAAACACTCATAGGTCGGCGTCTTGCAAACACGGCAACAGTTACAGGCTAGGAGATCCATAACGGTCAAAGGTACTGGAGTTCCAATCATCCACTCGTTGCTCAGATATCCTTCTGCCGTGGTTTTCCAACCATAGCCACACAGATCAGGAACATCAGGGTTGGCTTCCAAGCAACGTATCAATAGATCGTGTTTGGTTGACAACTCACAGTCGCAGGATATGAAGCAGTAAGCAATCGTTACAAGGTGGTAGCTGATTAGACTTCATATCATCACACTTACTTCTAAAAAGCTCGTAGCGCAGCAGGTTGACGCATGACAGAGTCGAGGTCAAAGAGCAGAGTTTACAGACAAACTCTTCGAGTTTTTTTGATGACATCGATAGAAACTCTCCAGTCCTGACCCATCTTGCTTAGCTTGACACAGAAATGCGAGTTTTTTCTCATGATATTCAAAGTTCTCTTTTTCCTTTTACCACTGAATGAGCTCACTCAGGTTGGAACTCATAGTCGTCCCCTACACCTATAAATGCGCCCGTTGTTAACAAGGTAACAGTTTCATACATGTCATTTCCCATATAGAAAACATATCCATAGCAACATTGGGTGCCTCTTGGTGAAGTGGCCGACTATGAATTCCAGCCTTTGTCACAACCAGTGCATGGAGGTCAGGGAGGGTATACATGCTTCGAATCCCAACGAACTCGCTAGTTTTTGCACATCTTCGAAGTGTGTTTGATTTTTGGTAGTCAAGCGTCAACCAGCTGCCCTACGAGCTTTTTAAAAGTAAATGTGATGATATTAAGTCTAATAAGCTACTACCTTGAATCGATTGCCTACTGCTTCAAATCCTGCGGCTGCGAGCTAACCACCAAACAGCGGTCTGGATACGTTGTTTGGACGCCAACCCTGATGTTCCTGATCCGCGTGGCTATGGATGGGAAACCACGGCAGAAGGAGATCTGACCAACGAGTGGATGATTGGAACTCCAGTACCTTTGACCGTTATGGATCTCCTAGCCTGTTACTGTTGCCGTGTTTGCAAGATGCCGACATGTGAGTGTTTGGCCAATCAATAAAAGTGTACCCACGCTTATAAGCTGAAGGATTGTACAAATACCAGTACCAGTACTGTAGCATTACAGACAAGTGGGCTCAGGGCGCCAACCCATACTTGGAGTAAATTGACTAGCTCAAGTCAGCAGAATGAATTTATTAATGAATGTAACCAAAAAGGGTGAAATAAAAATCTAAATTGTTGAAAAGGAGGGTGAATGAATGAGAGTGAATGACCTTCAGGAACTAAGGTTAAATGTAACACATGATATCAGGTTAAATGCACTTGTATATTGTACCAAAACATAGACATGATGAACAAAGGAAAATTATTGTTGAAATATTAAATGACGTTAATGTTCTGAGAGCTCTTTTTGTTAACTAAGTGTTTTTAGGCCTTTAAAAGTATTGAAACGAATTTATGTGCACACGCAGGTAATACGTTACGGTTTTGACATTGTTGACGTTGACGGTTGATGATTGACGGTTGATGATTGACGGTTGATGGTTGGCGACTAGAAGTCCCGGAACAATGAAGCGTCCCCCATTGTCTCGGTAGTCGGTACTTAGTAGTTGGTTCGAAGACTCGGTGAATCAGGTAAAGTTGTTGTTTGTATGAAACTGTATGAAGCGGAAAGGGAGGCTTAGGTCTCGCCGATGGCCGACCTAGCCACCCCCTTTGTTCCCTGAGGAACCGAAGACACGAGTACGTCTGATGCGGTCGAGGAAGTCTGTTCGAGTGGTCAGCCGATGTCTTTGTTGTTGCACGTGTTGCCAGAAGACGCATATACTGGAGTGCGTGCGCATCTTGGATTGTGACATCAGTTCGCGCGTGGCGAAACCGCTCTTTGTTGTATCGCTTTACTCACATCCGCTAGATGGCCTACGTATTCACTTTTGAAAACAGTGCGTTATTGTATCGAAGATGCACGTGTGAGATATCGGTTTCACATTGGTTATGTTGGGCAATGTTCATGGTACACACAAGTATAAAAGTGAATGAAATAATGAAATAATAAGAAAAACATATGATAATAATAGTGAACAGGGTGGGTGCGCTACAGTACCAGTAGCCAGCATGAGAATTCAAGTGAGTCAGAAGGTGATTAATCTGACAACTTGGACAGTGACTGCTAAGGTAGATATAACATAATACTAGTATTATATCACGTATCTCAGCATGGTCATGCTCTTTTCTAAAAATGTATTTTGTTGCAGTTGCACACCCATTCAAGAATACCCTGATGTCTGAGGACATTAATTAGAAATTCAGTTACAATCTTAAGTAGTTTATAAGTTATATGATAATTACATTCTCTCACGATTAAAACATGATATTATTATTCGTTATTGTAATTGCAGTTAAAATTCTGCGTCTTTAGAGTACCCACAAGTAATATTTTAGTTACTAGACCTAGTTTGACGATACTTAGACCTACCTATTGACCTTTGACCGCCATTTTGAATGAATACCGTGAAAACAATGTGATAACAATAAGAACTATTCATTTTCACGTATTTATGAGTAAGTATGTTGATATAATGAATATTGGCCAATAAATCAAAGAAAAGTTTAGAAATAACCCATTTGGAGGAAATTGACCCCAATCAAGATCAAAAAAGGTAAGTAGGTAATTTAATTTTTTTTTTAATAAACTTTATACATTTATCTTACTTAAAGAGTGCTTTTAAACTTGCAAACATTTTTCGTTATTTAATAAAAAATTATTTAAAAAATTACAAATTTGACCTTTGACCCTGGTTTTGACATAGAAAGCTGGCATTTCTAGCTGTAAATCATGGTTTTTTGAAAAGTACTTGTCTCAAGCTTTCATTTGATATATGTTATCCTTTGACCCAAATTTTATACCGACCAGGCCTTTTTCGAGCGTTATGCAAGGACTAAAATGTACGTGATACATATTTAACCTCCCATCTGGGGGAGAATTTTGAATTGATTGATTCTGCTGGTCAAAAGAGCTGACTAAATTACGTTCATCCTTTCACCACCACCCAGAGAAAAGACCACAATCCTCCTTTATTGTCCCTTTATTCCAATTCCTTCCTTGACGTCATTAAGCGAGCGAAGCGAGCGTTTCCACGAGACTCTTATGGCACTTCGTTCTGTTTTTTTTTTTGTTTTTTTTTTTTGTACTAGAGACTTATGGCACTTCACTCTGTTTGTTTTTTGTTTTATTTTTATGTCTGTCGATAGCGGTCGAACGGAAAGTCCGATCAACTTGAAATTTGGAACATCCACAAGCCTCGATGTGGATTGAAGGTGTATAGTTTTGAGGCAAAATCGTTCGAAAAGTTACAAAGTTACACTCAATAACTGTTAGTAACGGTGGCGGACCGCCGCGAAAACACTAGTCAGAATGACAACGAAAATTCTAAGCAACGCAAATCGCACTGCATTCAACAATATCGGGAAGTATAATAGCTATGGAAATTAGAAACATTTTGAAATGAACATTCTTGAATTGTTGTTTTTATTAGCTTTGAGATCTTTTCGCCAGAACGTTCGTAGATATAGACGCGCTCGCTTATCAACGCGTCAAACAGAGCGTTTTCCTAGTATGATTGAACGGTTGAAGAGGTCTAGAAATAATTGGACACAAAAAAAATTTACATTTACTTAAAGCCCGTTACTTTAAATACATAACTAAGCGAGCGTCACCATAAGACCTTTATGGAACTTCGTTTTTTTTTTTTTTTTTTTTTTTATATCTGTCGATAGCGGTCGGACGAAACGTCCGATCAACTTGAAATTTGGAACATCCACAAGCCTCAATGTGGATTGAAGGTGTATATTTTTGCGGCAAAATCGTTTTAAATGTTACAAAGTTACACAGTATTACTGTAAAATGTTTTTCCGAAAAAATGACGGCAAAATGTGAGATAGCCATATTTGTATAAATATTTTCCAAATACGAATATGTTCTTTGTATGGCGATCTGATACGTTTTGGCAAAGTAACACAAAATTTACTCTAATTTTTTATCTGTAACCTCAGTAACTGCAAAATGTGAGGTGGCTATATTATAGTAAAGTTTCCTCCGGTCAGGAATATACTAATTTAAACGCGATCAGATACGTATTAAAGGCAGAAATTACATTTCTATTGCTGTCAATAACTGTAAATAACGGTGGTGGACCGTGTTAAAAACACTAGACGGAATAACAACGGAAATTCTTAGCAACGCACCATCCACTGCATTCAACAATGTTGGAATTATAAAAGCTATAGAAATTAGAAAAATGTTTGCAATGCGCATTCTTGAGTTGTTGTTAATTTTTGTTTTTATTAGCTTTGAGAAGTTATCGCCACAAAGTTCGCAGATATAGACGAGCTCGCTTATCAACGCGTCATGCAAAGCGTTTTCCGAGTAAGAGGGAATGTGCATGAATTTTCTACAGCTCTGAAAGTACGTGGAATATATTGTTATTCATCTGAAGACATCAGAAACCTAATTTAAAAGTTTTAAAATTAACTCATAATACTTCTATAAATGTTCAAAGATTGTGATTATCTGTTTCCCGCACTATTATTTTTAAACGGTATGTGACGTCACAATCCTTCAAAATCACTGCTTATATGAATGACTTTGCATATAACCTCCTTGGACTTTGCCACCGCTTCCTAGACGAAACAATCAAATTTTCAAGGTCATCAAGCTAACCTTGTCAAAATTTGTACTCAAGCCGTTGTCAAGTCTGCTTTATAGGCACCGTGTTTGGCCACTGAGCGCGCTAGTGAGATCGATTGAAGCGCTCATGTGTCAGACTGGCGCACCTCGGCTATGAAAACATTGCACCGTCGCAATGGAAAACCACGCGGGAGGTACGAAGTGTATCGTCATTAAATACGGATTTAATAAAATAAATCCAGGCTACGAGGCAAAGCAATCTTTTATTGAATGGCAAGGATTCTTTAAATTTGACCATATTTTGATTTAACGGAAACTCGAGATGGTGTGGTTAATTTTATAACGTCGAAAGTGGTAAGGCAGACGTCAGTGAGTTTGACGCCCTATGATGTTAAAATTGAAGTAAGTATTGTATATTTTATTTTATGTGTTGTGGTTTATACCTAGTAGGACTCTTTTAAGTACGCAATTGAAAGTTAGGTATACTGAAAGAAAAATCATTCTTGCATTCTGTGGGCAGACCGGGCCCAGCATAGGCCTAGCGTTGCTAGCATATGGGTAGGCCTAGGCTAGGCTCGTAAACTTGTAAAAGTGAGCGCCTATCAATGTATTTTGGTACCGATTTGTGCAGCCAACAATACAACAACCCTTGTTGCCACTTCTTGCTGCCCCTTCAGCCATAACTAATAATGTATCATACAATTACGCAACAATTATTGGAAGAAACAATCTCAATTACACGTAAACGCCATTTATTGACAGCTGGTAGGCCGAGGCGTGATCTTGTTTTGTTTCTTTCCACCCCGAGCTGCAAAGTTCTGCCACTGCACGCGCTGTATGTACTAACGCACGGTTCCTATATGAATAACAACACCCATTATTTACTAATATTCTATGAAAATAGGTTTGGTATTATTGTTTTTATAGAAATTGGGCTTCAAAATTAATTATTAGGCATACTAGGCATTAATTCTATTTTATATGATTTTAGATATGATAATTTCCAAATAAGCGTTATTTTATTTATCAGTTTATGATTGGTTGATTGCTTATACAGGGAAAGTGACGTATGTCCCGTTTTTCCCGCCATAAATATGTGTGAAACTTTCAGCTCGTTTTTATAAATGAAACTTTATTCTATGTCATCAAAATAAAATGTTTTTGTATTCAGGAAGTTAATCCTAATCTAGTAAAATGCTAAAAAAAGATGACGCATATTCCCTATTAATATAACAATCAAAATCAACGCCAGCCCCTGACTTTGGACAACACAAAAACATTCCACTTACTTTGACCGTTCCTGGACCGATATTTGAGCATCACCATCCAAGGCATTTCGAAGCCTCCGGCCCTTTTACCATGACGGCCGGCCTTTAAACTCTTTGAAGTCTGACCGCACCAAAGAGGGTTGATAAGGTCAACGTTTCGGTGGCTCGAAACGTCTATTGGGGTATACGTTTCTGGTTCATCACGGCAGCATACGAGATGTTGTCGATCCTGTAACAGTGTAGGCTCGTTCGTTGACCGTGCTCTATGTACACGAATCTGCTCCAACCTCCGTCTGGACCCGGAGGTAGAACCAGGGTAGCACCTATCGTAAAATGCGGCAAAAAGGTTTACATCATAATATGGGCTAACGGCTGGTTATGTCGATTAAAGTGAATTAATTTCAGCTTAATAACTGTGTCAGACGATCGAGTAACTCGCGCGAGCACCTCGCTACGAGTACAGTTGCACTTGATAACATGTAACACGGTCGAGCCAGCTCGCGCGAGCACCTCGATACGAGTACAGTTACACTTGATAACATGGAACAAGGTCAAGCCAGCTCGCGCGAGCACCACGCTGTGAGTACAGTTGCACTTGATAACATGGAACAAGGTCAAGCCAGCTCGCGCGAGCACCACGCTGTGAGTACAGTTGCACTTGATAACATGGAACAAGGTCAAGCCAGCTCGCGCGAGCACCACGCTGTGAGTACAGTTGCACTTGATAACATGGAACAAGGTCAAGCCAGCTCGCGCGAGCACCTCGCTGCGAGTACAGTTGCACTTGATATTATGGAGCTCGCCGGCAGCCCGATACACGGTCGAGCCAGCTCGCACGAGCTTGAAAAATGTCTTCTTGTTCAACTTCCTAGCAAGTCACATAAGTAAGCTCCAATCAAAACTCGTTATTTTAACACGTGTTCATTGTCAGATAAGAATCTTTTATCTTTCTATTATTGTCTATTATTAAAATTATTATTATCTATTATTCTTCTGTCCTGTATCGAAAACAGTAATAAGCTCGCGCGAGCCAACTCAGTGAGACCCACGATCGTCTGATACGGCTTTTACACAACTCAAATATGGCCAAGAGAAAAAGGAATGGCCTCAACAGACAATAATATTTTGTTTTTGATTGGGAAACGCTTTTCTCTAACTTCAGTAAAACTTAACGAACATTGTACCCAGCTTAATTGTAATGGGTTTTTTAATGGCCAAAGTGCACGTATTTCCCTACAATGTGATGCTTTGCTTAGGCTGGGCAATACTGAGATAGTCAACTGCTGACCTAGAGGCCGTAGATAAGTGTACGTATTTCCCTACTATGTGATGCTTCGCAACATCAAGCTACGTCATGAGGAGGGTGGGTGACTGCTCACTTCCGAGACACTATAGATACCGTTGGTTAGAGCAGATTGGAGGGTTCGAAAGCTTGTGTTACAGCTTTTTGCTTCTCATTTACTGTTCAGCAGTTGTCAAAGTTACGCGGCCTTTCAGATGGGACGTTAAGCCGATTGTCCTCTTGGTACTTTTCGACAGGAAGCTACGTGCCGGTACCAGCCCCCCCCCCCCCCCTCTCCAGGCCTTTCTCGTCACAATTCATCAATCATTAGGTCAAGAAGCCACGTGGCCTTCACTGGCCTGTTATTTCAATAAATTAAATTAAAACATATATTGGTCCACCCCACTTCCAAAAAAACGTGGCCAAAATATACAAAAATTAAGAATTTCTAACTTTCCTTTCACTCACGACTATAGTATTTCTAAGCTTGTCTAAAATGTCACGCTTGTCAAGTGCTCGCTATAAACACTGGCAATAATACTCACCATGAAGCCACAATGTTCGCCACGGAGAAGAAGGATTGTGGATTCGGGGAGGGGGCGGGGTCCCGAATACAATTTGAACAGCCGTGGGCACTCAGGAACAGGAACGCATGTGCCCCGAAGTGATTCCGTAGTGCGGCACTCGCTGTTTACTGCCGCAGCAACTGCAATACCAACAAAAATATTGCTATTATGATCACGCAACACTCTCTTCAACACTTATAGAGTTGACCTAAGTTAAGTATTCTGATTCTAACGAAAAAGCTGCATAATTAACATTTATTAATTTCAGGCATAGTAAATCAAGAATGTGGATATAAAATTTATCTGAATAAACCATAATAGAATACAAATAAAAACACATCACAACACGCCATGTCGTGAGCACGAGAGTAGTATAAGATGATTGTAAATGATGGGCTACGTACAATTACATTGTTTAATCATAATTATTCCTCGCTATCGCTTTCAATGCTTGGTTTCCGCGATAGAATGGTCCAGAGCACCTCAGTCAAATAATTTGTCACTTTCCTCTACTGGTAACAATGCTTGGTTCCCGGGATAGAATGGTCTAAAGCGCCTCAGTCAAAGTACTTGTCACTATTCCCCTACCGCTTTTAATGTTTTGTTCCCGAGATAGAATGATCTTGATCACCTCTATCAAAGTACTTGTCACTTTCCCTCCATCGCTGTCGATGTTTGGTTCCCGGGATAGAATAGTCTAGATGCTTAAGTCAAAGTAGCCTACTTGTCACTAATTCTCTACCGCTTTCAATGTTTAATCCCAAGATAGAATGATCTACAGCGCCTAAGTCAAAGAACTTGTCACTATTCCTGTACCGGTTTCAATAATTTGGTTCCCGGGATTGAATGGTCTGGGGGCCTAAGTCAATGTTCCTGTCACTGGCTTAGACGTTTATAATATTTGATTGCCGGGATAGAGTGGTAAAAAAATTGTCAGTCAATGTTCTAGTCACTTAACCTCAACCGGTTTGAATGTTCAATTTCTGGGATAGATTGGTCTAGAGAGTCTTAGTTAAAGTATTTGCCATCATTCCTCTTTCGCTTTATATTTTTGATTCCAGGGATAGAATAGTCTAGAAAGCTTCAATCACAGTACTTGAAGCTATGCCTCTACCGATTTCAATGTTTGATTCTTAGGTTAGAATTGTCTAGAGTGCTTCAGTCAAAGTACTTATCACTATTTCCCTACCGCTTTCAATATTTCATTGCGGGGTTAGAATGGTCAAAAGAGCCTCAGCCAAACTTCTTTTAACAATAAAATGTTAGTACGCCACTGGTCGTTAACAAGTAGCTACAAGCTTACGGGACATAAGCAACTTCAGAATAAGAAAAAAAGAAAACAATAACAGAAGAATGAGAAAGAGCTTTTACCTGCACAAGTTTCTCATAAGTAGTAGATAGTACTTTCACTTATTCTTTTTATTAGTTTCTTTTCTTAATTATAATATAATTGATTACTATTATAATAGTTTAATCATTCACCACTCAAAAAACGCAGCTAAATATTAGAAATACTATAAGAATTAGAAACCATCAAACTAACTTAATAGTAACGATATGTCTTGGGTAAGTGAAATACAAGAACTAACTGATATAAAAACTGAAACTATAAAGACATTTTGAGGTATAAGGAACTGTTCTATGAGCCTATGGGGAAGTGTTTAAAAATTTTCATGTGGAAATTAGAAGCCTAAATTGGATCTTTGATAGTCTGTTGGTAGTCCTACAAGGTCTAGAAACATATTTCTTTGTTAAAGTACTTAGTGAAGCCCATCTCCAAAACACAGTTAAAACCTTTGACCCCATACAAATTTTACTGCATACTTCTCTGCAAAACGTTTTGGTGGTTCGAAACGTCTATTAGGGTATCCGTTTCTGGTTCATCACGGCAGCATACGTGAGGTTGTCGATCCTGTAACAGTGTAGGCTCGTTCTTTGGCCGTGCTCTACGTACAAAAATCTGCTCCGACCTCCGTCTGGACCCGGAGGTAGAACCAGGGTAGCTCTGCCTATCGTAAGATGCGGCAAAGAGGCTTACATCATAATATGGGCTAACGGCTAGTAATGTCGATTAACGTGAAATAATTTCAGCTTAATAACTGTGTCAGACGATCGAGTAACTCGCGCGAGCACCTCGCTATGAGTACAGTTGCACTTAATAACATGGAACACGGTCGAGCCAGCTCGCGCGAGCACCTCGCTACGAGTACAGTTGCACTTGATAGCATGGAACACGGTCGAGCCAGCTCGCGCGAGCACCTCGCTACGAGTACAGTTGCACTTGATAGCATGGAACAAGGTCGAGCCAGCTCGCGCGAGCACCTCGCTACGAGTACAGTTGCACTGGATAGCATGGAACACGGTCGAGCCAGCTCGCACGAGCTTGAAAAATGTCTTCTTGTTCAACTTCCTAGCGAGTCACATAAGTAAGCTCCAATCAAAACTCGTTATTTTAACACGTGTTCATTGCCAGATAAGAATCTATTATCTTTCTATTATTGTCTAATATTAAAATTATTATTATCATTTATTCTTCTGTCGTGTATCGAAAACAGTAATAAGCTCGCGCGAGCCATCTCAGCGAGACCCACGATCGTCTGATACGGATTTAACACAACTCAAATATGACCAAGAGAAAAAGGAATATCCTCAACAGACAATAATATTTTGTATTTGATTGCGAAACGCTTTTCTCTAAATTCAGTAAAACTTAACGAACATTGTACTGGTTTTTTAATGGCCAAAGTGCACGTATTTCCCTACTATGTGAATCTTTGCTTGGGCTGGGCTATACTGAGAAAGTCAACTGCTGATCTAGAGGCCATTGATAAGTGTACGTATTTTCCTACTATGTGATGCTTCGAAACATCAGGGAGGGTCATGAGGAAAGTGTGTGACCGCCCTCTTCCGGAACACTATAGTTACCGTTGGTAAGAGCAGATTTGAGGGTTCGAAAGCTTGTGTAACGGCTTCGTGCTTCTCATCAACTGTTCGGCAGTGGTCAAAGTTACGCAGCCTTTCAGATGGGACGTTAAGCCAAATGTCCCCTTGGTACATTTTGGAAGGAAGCTACGTGCCGGTACCAGGCTCCCCCCCCCACCCCCCCTAGAGCCTTCCTCATCACAATTCATCAATCGTCAGGTTCAAGAGGGACATGTGGCCTTCACTGGCCTTTAATTCAATAAAATAAATTAAAAAATATATTGTTCCAGCCCACTTCCAAAAAAACGTGGCCAAAATAAACAAAAACTCAGCATTTTTAACTTCCCTTTCAATCACGACTAAAGTATTTCTAAGCTTGTGTATAGTGTCACGCTTGTCTAGTGCTCGCTATAAACACTGGCAATAATACTCACCATGAAGCCACAATGTTCGCCACGGAGAAGAAGGATTGTGGATTCGGGGAGGGGGCGGGGTCCCAAATACAATTTGAACAGCCGTGGGCACTCAGGAACAAGAACGCATGTGCCTCGAAGCGATTCCGTAGTGCGGCACTCGCTGTTTACTTCCGCAGCAACTGCAATACCATCAAAAACATTCTGATTCCAATGATAAAGCTGCATAATTTACATTAAGTTATTTCTAGCATAGTGAGTAAAGAATGTGAATATAAAACTTGCCTGAATAAAACATAATAAAGTACAATTAAAAACATAACAACACTCCATGTCGTGAGCACGGGAGTTGTAAATGATGATTGTAAATGATAAAAAATTACGTTGATCTATAATTATAAGTCCTCGCTATTGCTTTCAAAGCTTGGTTCCCAGGATAGAATGTTCTAAAGCGCCTCAGTCAAAGTTCTTGTCACTATTCCTCTATCCCTTGAATATTTGGTTTCCGGGATAGAATTGTCTAGAGCTCCTCATTCAAAGTACTTGTCACTATTCCTCTATACCCATATATTCGTGGTTCCCGCGATAGAATAGTCTAGAGCGCCTCAGTCAAAGTACTTGTCACTATTCCTCTATCCTTTCAATGTTTGGTTCCCGAGATAGAATGGTCTAGAGCGCCTCAGTCAAAGTACTTTTCACTATCCCTCTACCGCTTTTAATGTTTGGTTCCCGCGATAGAATGGTCTAGAGGGTCTCAGTCACAGAACTTGTCACTATTCCTCTATCTCGTTAATGTTTGGTTCCTGGGATAGAATGGTTTAGAGCGCGTAAGTTAAAGTACTTGTCACTATTCCTCTATCCTTTCAATGTTTAGTTCCCGAGATAGAATGGTCTAGAGCGCCTCAGTCAAAGTACTTTTCACTATTCCTCTACCGGTTTCAATAAAAGATTCTTAAGATTGAATGGTCTAGACTTCCTTTGCCAAAGTTCTTTTCACTATTTCTCTTCGGGTGGTAATGGTTGACTCTCCGGATAGAATGGTCTAGAGAGACTCAGTCAAAGTATTTTTTTACAATGCCTATACCACTTTTAATGTTTGATTGAAGGGATAGAATGGTCTGGAGGGCCTCAGTCGAAGTACTTGTCACTATTTCTCGCCCGGTAGAAATGGTTGACTCCCGGTATAGAATGGTCTAGAGTGCCTCAGTGAAGTTCTTGTTACTATTCTTATACCGGTTTTAATGTTTGGTTCCCGGGATAGAATGGTCTAGAGCGCCTCAGTCAAAGTACTTGTCACTATCCCTCTACCGCGTTCAATGTTTGGTTCCCGGGATAGAATGGTCTAGATGGCCTAAGTCAAAGTACTTTTCACTATCCCTCTACCGCTTTTAATGTTTGGTTCCCGCGATAGAATGGTCTAGAGGGTCTCAGTCACAGAACTTGTCACTATTCCTCTATCTCGTTAATGTTTGGTTCCTGGGATAGAATGGTTTAGAGCGCGTAAGTTAAAGTACTTGTCACTATTCCTCTATCCTTTCAATGTTTAGTTCCCGAGATAGAATGGTCTAGAGCGCCTCAGTCAAAGTACTTTTCACTATTCCTCTACCGGTTTCAATAAAAGATTCTTAAGATTGAATGGTCTAGACTTCCTTTGCCAAAGTTCTTTTCACTATTTCTCTTCCGGTGGTTATGGTTGACTCTCCGGATAGAATGGTCTAGAGAGCCTCAGTCAAAGTTTTTTTTTACAATGCCTATACCACTTTTAATGTTTGATTCAAGGGATAGAATGGTCTGGAGGGCCTCAGTCGAAGTACTTGTCACTATTTCTCGCCCGGTAGAAATGGTTGACTCCCGGTATAGAATGGTCTAGAGTGCCTCAGTGAAGTTCTTGTTACTATTCTTATACCGGTTTTAATGTTTGGTTCCCGGGATAGAATGGTCTAGAGCGCCTCAGTCAATGTCTTTTTACTATTCCTCTACCGTTATCAAAACAAGTTTCCCGAGGTAGAATGGTCTAGACCGCCTCTGTCAAAGTACTGGTCACTATTCTTCTACCTATTTCAATGTTTGGTTCCCGGGATTGAATGGTCTAGGCGGTTCTATGGCACTACCGGTTGCAACGTTTCAGTTCGTGGGATAGAATGGTATATAGAGCCTAAGTCAAAGTATTTGCCACAATTCCTCTTTTGCTTTTAATGTTTGATTCCAGGGATAGAATGGTCTAGAGCGCCTCTGTCAAAGTACTGGTCACTATTCTTCTTCCAATTATTTCAATGTTTGGTTCCCGGGATTGAATGGTCTAGGCGGTTCTATGGCACTACCGGTTGCAACGTTTCAATTCGTGGGATAGAATGGTATATAGAGCCTAAGTCAAAGTATTTGCCACAATGCCTCTTTTGCTTTTAATGTTTGATTCCAGGGATAGAATGGTCTAGAGCGCCTCAGTCAAAGTACTATCCCTCTACCGCGTTCAATGTTTGGTTCCTGGGATAGAATTGTCTGAAGAGTCTCATTCGAAGTACTTATCACAATTTTTTTACCGGTGGTAATGGTTGACTCCCGGGATAGAATGGTCTAGATGGCCTAAGTCAAAGTACTCGTGTCTATTTTTCTACTGGTTACAATGCTTGGTTCCCGCGATAGAATGGTCTAGCTAGAGCGCCTAAATTAAAGTATACTTGACACTATTCTTCTAGCGCTTTTTATGCTTGGTTTCCGGGATAGAATGGTTTAGCTAGAGCGCCTCAGTGAAAGTTTACTTGACACTTTTCTTTTTAGCTTTTTCAATGCTTGGTTCCCGGGATAGAATGGTCTAGCTAGAGCGCTTAGTGAAAGAATACTTGACACTATTTTTCTAGCGCTTTCAATGCTTGGTTCCCGGGGTAGAATGGTTTAGAGAGTCTCAGTCAACTTCACCTTGTCTCTAGGTATACACCCATTAATCGAATAATACACAATAAATAAATAAATAAATTTACATTTAGAGTCTTCTCACTCAGACGCTCAACTGATTTGCAGTGGGGGACTTTAATTTAAAAGTGACTGAACCAACCCTGTCTGCCTCGAACACCATCGACGAGTTAGCGATAACCAATCAAAGATCGATATTTCAAATACGAAACATATGATTCAGTGATTGGACAGTGCGAACACCTGCGGACAAATGCCAGAGTCAACAAGGCCGATTCAGAACAACTTTTAATTTATTGAGTGCTTCGTTGCTAGGACGGCTCCAAAGTCCCCGTTTACTTATTCCTAAGCCAAGAAGTAATAGAATTGAATCCACATAATTAGATAAAAAACTTCTGCCTGAAGCGGGATTTGTACCCAGGACCTTTTGCATTGGAAGCAGGGATGCTGATCACTGGACCAACGAGCCACCTTAAATCTACTTGAAGTACTTACGTGCAATAGTGAATAGGCTGCACGACAGCCATAGTCTAAGTATAACAGACGTAGTCTTCATGATAAGTTTCTTCTGAGTCTAAGCTTCTGTGTGATCGTCAGGCGGTTCAGACAACTTACAGACCACAAGCAGCAGCTGATAACCTCTGCCATGACGTCAGCTGATCTCGAACTCTGTCGGCATTGGGTTTTCCCTATATTTGAAACCCAATGGTGTAGTAGATCCTGTTGCGTATATGTTAGTTAGTACCTTTGCTGTAAACGAGCATAATGAGCAGACAATAATTCTCAATACTTATAGTCGTTACTCACATTAACATTGCTTCGACTATTAGTAGAAGATTATCAAACGGCTAGCTCTTCAAATGGCGAAGTTTGTTGCATTTGTTCTACAACAAGCTACAAATTTCAGAATATGTTTGTAACACTATGACACATTTATGATGCAAAGTTAACCAAAATTAGCTCACCGGAAGTTGGTCAAAAAAAATGTCAAAGTCAAATATTTGAAAATAAAATAAAAATCGAAATCTCTCAATATCAAATTCCATTTCGAACTTACAAAGTTGGGTGTGGTATTAAAAGTCGTGCATTTGAACTGCCTTTTAGCATAATTTGGAGAAATGTGGTATTTTTGTATTTTGATGGTCGTTAAACAATAAAAATAGACCAAAATATCCACACAAAAGTATTTACCGCACTTTAGTCACATAAAAATGATAGAAGTTAATAATATAAAACAAATATGTTTACACGCTTGTATAGGTTAAAGAACTAGCTAAAACTTTGTTGCTGGTCAAACTTCGAGACGGGAACTTCATAGCATCGTTTTTCTTATTTCCCTAGTCGCGGTGCGCCGGCCGTGGTCGCTCCCGCGCGCTAACCAGCCATAAGGCCCGTGCTATTCCCGCCCGAGGCGAGCGTGTTTGATTAGACTTTACCACAAAATGAGTACACAACACTTCTTTAGAAAGTTCTATAGTTGAAAACATTATTTTATTGTATTTATTCTTTTGTGATTTACATTTTTATCTAAAAAATCTTAAAGAGGCATAAATATTTCTATCCAGGCTTCAAATTACAAACAAATAAAATGCTGTCATTGCATTTTTCCATTCTACTAAATAAGAGAGTACATTTTGAAGAATAACACAAAGTTATTGAGCATATGATAACATAATTTTAGTCAGAAAAGTAGAATGTATCACTTCATTATGGCTAAAAAAACATTTCATCACATCATGGTTAGATAATCAATCACAAACTAAGGAACTTAAATTTTTTATTAATTCGCTTAAAGTAGTATATTCGGAATAAAATTTCACAAAAATAATGGGGTTAAACTTTAAATTGATTTTCTGGAGTGACCATCAATTATCAGTGCGTTATTTTTTAAGAACATGCGTAAAAAATGCACGCATAAAAACATTGTTTATAGAACGTTTGCGCAACATGCCTTATTAACAGGAAATATGGTGTCAAACTTATTTTGAAAATATAATATTCCTGGTATCTCTAAGTATTCTGAGTGCATAAAGTTACATCAATATTCAGTTGTAATAATCTCAATTAGTATTATTTGTAGGAATTTATGAATGTATGATCAATTTTGGCATTGCTAGCTTCGTAATGTACTACGTATTTGCACATAGTATTTACAGCAGGATGAATAAACACCGTAGTTATTGTGTACACAACTGAAAAAAACAAAGAATACCGGTGTTTTGTAAGGTAGTACCTATTTACATTTTTGTACTGTTTTTAAACTTTATGCTCGATACCATCCGTTCTTCAGTGTGATTGCTTATATTATAACAATCCTTGGCACATCGGCACACTTCAGAACACCCTATTCCACTCTTCATACAAGGACAGAGAGTTGAATTACTACAACCCTCCTTAGATTTGCGTGCACAAAAAAACATTTCAGCATCTCAAGTGCGCAAAAAAAACTCGAGTTGGGAAACTGCATTTTCCTCACCACCCGCTTTTTAAAGGGCCTGAAGAAAACAATCCCGTGATATTTGGCTTGTGTATTTTTTCTTCCTGCCAAGTGTCTACAGCTAGATAATAAGTATAATTTCGCAATAAAATGAAATGCAACTTCCGTCAATATCAGGGTTTTGTTTGTGAGCTGAAGTCCAGATGTTCAATTTTCAATTTATTGAGGCTCAATACATAGTATACAAGAATAATATTTCTTGGGTGAGCGACTGACACCGTACAGACACTTCAGTCAGTCTGCACTGAGCACGTTCTCTACATAATATTATAAGGCATAGTTAAAGTTCGTACATAAAATAAGTTCAATTTTTACGTAAAATTACTTACTAAATCTAAACTACTACTACTAGGTACTTCAAACAAAAATGCTCCTAAACCAACATGCAGCTCAACTATTTAAACTATACGTGAGATGTAATTTCAGAGGCGTACTAGGCCTATATCTTTACCAGTTTGCCATTATAATAAATCATTTCACGTATTTAGAATACTGATAACAAAGAAACAGGAATACTAGCAAGTTAAGAATTTGCGGTATTGAATGTTCATATTTATCTTTGTTGTATTTTCTATTTACTGCTTCTATTTCTATGATATCTTACATTTTCGGTTCCAATGTATATGCAATGCAAGTGCAACAACCATCATTGTAAAGCTATTTTAAATATATGCACATTATAATATTGTATTATCTTCTCTGGGATTGCATTGTATATTGTAGAACCAAGGTATGTGATTTATTTTTGTATGGCACGTTTCATCACATATGGTATAGTTATATTTTTATTTAAATTAGTTGTGGTATTTTTAGTGGCTAATCGAGTGAAATAAAGTTTTGCGTTTTACAACGTATAAGAAAACTATTTTAAAATATAATTTTCGTACGGACAATATTTGTTTATCTTGAAAAACTTAACACGAACATAGTTTTGGGTTTGCGAAGCATGTTGCATTGCCAGACTGCGTTACATACGTGTAGAATGAAGGATCCCTTACAAGGGGGAAGGTTTGCAACTGATGCAACTGATGTCGTCTTCTTGATATACATATGATATCTTAATTCGTTTAGTGAAACCTGGTATTTTTTTAAATGAACCCGATGAATTGTACAGTTTGGATGCAAAATTTCGAGCTACCACCAACGCGTTTTCGTTTCCTCCTTCGTGAAAAACTCCGAGTAAAACAAATTCCTCGCTCGAAATACATTCACATATTTGACGAAATACTTCTTATTTCTTTATACCAAACAACGGGGAGAAAGTGTCACACCCGGATAGCGCATGTGCTGGGGGCAAGCAACTGCATAATGCACACGGGTGTTCCGATTTGTGTTCCTATTTGAAGTATTCCATATACCTTGTGCACTCGTTAGTTTGCATAAGTAGGGCCTAATGCAAAAGCAGTATCATCACATCCATGTCTATAAAATAGAAATATGCTTATGTAGATGCTGATAAATGAAAAATAAAAGTACTATAGTTACATCTAAATACAATTTATATTTGCTATTTTTATCTGGAGTTTGCACGACAAAACGTCCAATCAGATCTAAAGATTTATTGCGCTCGTCTAAGTCAGTGTAAAATCATCCGGGTGTCTGCTTCTTTCTGACTGCTGTTCGACGAAGTGGCAGCAGCAATGCGATTGGTGTTCAATATGTTGCACAAT
The DNA here is from genome assembly GCA_945910005.1 of Isoperla grammatica. Classification (NCBI taxonomy): domain Eukaryota; kingdom Metazoa; phylum Arthropoda; class Insecta; order Plecoptera; family Perlodidae; genus Isoperla; species Isoperla grammatica. The sequence continues at coordinate 100,812,831 of OX246738.1, forward strand.
CCATTCTTATGATCTCCACTCACGTACAAAGTTTTATCTGCAGGAATTTAATTTGCGTGACTTCAAGATATTCAAACAGGAAGAAGGTCAATTTCAAACACATTTTTTTTTTGTAAAATTGGATTTCGAATATAGGCCTGATAATTAATCAAAACTTTTAAGTTCCATAATTTATGATTGGTCATCTAACGATGATGAGATGATGAAATGTCTTTGATCCATAATAAGTGATACATTTTACTTTTCTGACCAAAAATATGTTTTCAAATACTCATGAAAAAATGAAGTATCTAATTTAGAAGAATGGAAAAATCGATGAGAATATTTATTTGTTTTTAATTTGAAGCCTAGAGACATATTGAGCCTCTTCATGACTTTTTTTGTTAAAAATGGAAATCACAAAAGTATAACCACAACAAAAATACAGTTTTCTAATAAAGAACCGACAAAGAAGTGTTGTGTGCACATTTTGTTGTCAAGTCTAATAAAACACGCTTGCCTCGGGCGGGAATAGCACGGGCCTTATGGCTGGTTAGCGCGCGGGAGCGACCACGGCCGGCGCACCGCGACTAGGGAAATAAGAAAAACGATGCTATGAAGCTCACGTCTCGAAGTTTGACCAGTGACAAAGTTTTAGCTAGTTCTTCAACCTATACAATCGTGTAAACATATTTGTATTATATTATTAACTTCTATCATTTTTATGTGACTAAAGTGCGGTAAATACTTTTGTGTGGATATTTTGGTCTATTTTTATTGTTTAACGACCATCAAAATGCAAAAATACCACATTTTTCCAAATTATGCTAATAGGCAGTACAAATGCACGACTTTTAATACCACACGCAACTTTGTAAGCTCAACACGGAATTAGATATTGGTAGATTTCGATTTTTATTTTATTTTCAAATATTTGACTTTGAGATTTTTTTTGAGCAATTTCCGGTGAGCTAATTTTGATTAACTTTGCATCATAAATGTGTCATAGTGTTATAAACGTATTCTGAAATTTGTAGCTTGTTGTAGTACAAATGCATCAAAATTTCAAATCTGAGTCGATAATCTTCCACTATATAGAATATATTTTTGTCAGAGAATTGTACACGTGAACGCAATAATCGTTTTTGTTCATAAATAAATTTGGTTGTTGTTTTGTTTGGTGCTGTGCTGTGCTATGACTATTTTTTTTTTTTTAATTTTAACCCCCTTTTCCCCCGCGGTAGTATTAAGCTTAATGTGAGCCTGCTGATCCTACGAGAAGTGATTAAATAAGATTTTTCTCTTCCCTGTTTCCCCTACTACCGTCCCTCTCCCCCTGATATCATACGACCTAACGGAGATTGAAGATAGAAAATTTAAGGTTTATGATTTTATATGTTATAAACAGGATTTAATATCTAAGATTTAATATCTAAGATTTAAGAATTAAGATATAAGATATAAGATATGATATATAAGATATAAGATTTAAGATTTAAGATTTAAGATTTTAAATTTTTGGTGTAGATTTTAGATTAAGATTTTAGATTTAGATTTTTTTACTTTTAATTTTTGATTTTAGATTAAGGATTCTAGATTTTTGATTTAGATTTAGAATTTAAATTTAAAATTTAAGATTAATGGTTTTAGATTTTAGGTTAAAGATTTGGTACTAGCACGTATTTTCCTTACCTTTTTACTTAGGATTGCTACCATTGGCCGGATCTTTAAAACGTCGCCTTTCATTGGTTGGGCTAAGAATTGTAGGTGTTTCCTGAAATCTTTAAACGTTCTGTGAACGCAATTCAACATTATCTTAAATAAGTGTGTAAACCGACCTTAATGCATGCACCCGTCATGCAATCAATACTTCTGCCATCCAAAACTATGAATAAGCGGAAATACGCGGTAAGGAATATTACGGGTTTTATTACCCAACCATAGTCGCAAAGGCCATCAGATAAACCGCCATGATGGCGAACCAAGAGCTATGGCCCGGACCAGCGCTGTGCTAAACCTAGCCAGCCCAAGGTCCACTAGATCGCTTGTAGCGCGCGCGCAGCGTGCGCTTCGCAATTACTCCGCTAGGAGTAAATCCAGTAGACCTTAAGCCAGCCAAGCGTGCTGCTAAGCCAAACCAAACAAAGCCAAACAGTGGAAACTCGTCAGCACCGCCATGTTGATTTGTATCTCGTTTCCGTTCCAGATGTCAAAAGTGGATGCAAGGAACGTCTTTTGAATTTACTACGAGTTTCTTGGTATCACGTGCACAATAACAAGGTCAAAAAGACAATCAAATTGTGCAGTACGCACTGACAAAGGAGTTACCAATAGGGCACTAGCAACACCAGAAGACAACAATGAAACAAATGAATTGAATCGATGGACAAACAACAAGCTGTCAAGAAATAATTTCTTCTGATTTTGAAAAACAAAACAAAAACAAACAAATACACATACAAAACTTTCACTTAGTCGTTGTCCATCATTAAAAGTTTATAACGGCGAGCAGTTACTATTGCTACACTTGTTTTTATTTGTATGGTTCCAATTTCATTATTTTGACAGCTGATTGTTTGTCCATCAGTTCAATTCATTTGTTCCATTGTTGTAGTCCTGGTGTGACGTCAGTCACACCCCCCCCCCCCCCACCCCCCAACAATCACTCACATTAAATTCCGAGTTGTAGACTTGTGATATATTTACAAAAAATCGAGGTTGTATTTTCAAAATGCACATTCAAATAAAAGTGCGCTAGGCGCTTCTGAAAGCCGTACCGGAAGTCTGCGACAGAGTGTTCTCATTCTCGGTTTTTATTTTCCAAGTCCTGAAATGTTTCTTGAATTACATTATAAAATTGATTTTAAAAATAATAACTTGTCGAATTTTAACCATTATTGCTTTATAGTACGTAATATTATAAATATATTACCCAAAGCCAAATTGCAAATTCATCGGCCAAGCTTTTAATTATAAATACAGTGTGTTCATTTCTTTTTCCCACCTCGAAATGTTTCAATAAGTTAATTAAATTTTGTTATTCATGTTATTATATTTATTTATCAATTATTAAGTTATGTAAACATTTATATATTTGTTTATTTAATAATAATTTCTTTATTTATATATTGGAAATAAAATAATTGGCTTGGCCACAATTTTAGATATCACTTCTTTAAATTTTGAGCCTCTTTTAAAATTGGCGTTTTTGTACGTGTGCCCTCTTTGGTTTGTAACGGTTTGTCTTCTCCGTTTTGGGTTTGGCCTCTCTTTTGCAAATTTTTTGCATTTTTGTTTGGTATATCAATGCTTTATTTAAATAGACTAATCTTGGCATGTATCCAAGTCAACTTTATCTCAACCTAGCGGAGGATCGTCGAACTCCAATTTGCGAGTTCGAAGAGCCTCCGCTAATAATGAGTTAATTTTAAACTTTAAAATTAGGTTTCTAATGTAGTCAGATGAATAACAATATGTTTCACGTACTTTTAAAGCTGTAGAAAATTCATGCAGATTCCCTATTATCAAATAAACTTGCTTTGTAGAATGAGCACCGAATTAAAATTCATAGCATCCACTAATATGCAGGGTATAGCCACAGGCGCAGGTGCAGCGGTTGGAACTCAAAAGCAGAGGTTTGGACCGTAGAAACTACGCACCCTTGTTAGTTTATGCTATGAATTTTCGTTCAAGGCACTTTCTATCTAGAAAGTTTAGTTGTTTCGATGGATGGTGTGGGGGTTAAGGCGGCCGGGTATAGGGGGGAGCAAGTGGGGAAAAGTTAAAATAAATTGTTCGTGTGAATACCTGATGTACCCCTCTTTAAGTGAAAAAACCATCCCCTCTAAAAATAAAATTAAGAAAATTGCTGAGAAATACCTCGACAAAACCTTCAGTCATCAAGTCTTGAGGCGATCGTACGACGATCCGTTCCAATCTCTGCCTGGTCAGTATTTGTAGCTGCGTACATACGGCGGATTTTGGCCTCACGACGGTCGTACGACCGCCTTGAGATCGTCGTAAGGCCAAAATCCGCCGTGTGTACGCAGCTTTACCGCTAAGCTACCTCTATCGGCAAAAAATAATACATTCAGTCTATATAATGAGCAGGACCGGCTCGATCAAACGACCCTTATCTTCCATCGAGTCACTATTTGAGATGATGCAATACCGTTATCCGTTCCTAGTGTGAACATAAACAAGACTGGTTTCCTTGGCTCTTCCATCGTCATTGGTCATCAACGTAAATTCATATCTCAAGACCTTTGGACTAACTAAATGGGCGTTAATTAATACATTCAAACTTTGAAAAAGAATGCAATTTTACTGTATGCTTTTCAAAAGAATAAGAATATTTATTAGAAATAGCAGTCTCTAAAGCCAAAGCTGTTGTCGATCGACACAGATTAATGCAACAAAATATATAAAAACGAAAATTAAAACAAATTTCACAGAATAAAAACAACAGCTAGAATACAAATGATGCTTAAAACTAAAAATACACCAACGTAACATGCATAGAACAATTTCTTAATGAGACTTAAACACAGGTGGAATTACTTTCGGAAGGCCTCAAAATACGCGGATATTGTACCCCTATACTTATCATAAGACCTATTACTCTGATATTCTTAAAGTCCTAAGAGGTTTTATGATAAATAATAGTCAGGTTATATAATATCTTGTATCTCACTAACTACATCCTCCGCTTCTCCCAGGAATAATACATACATTTATTAATAGGTATTTTCAGTAGTTTATAAATCTTGATCTTTGGTCACATTGAAACGAGAAACTAGCGAGACTTCCATACTAAGTAAAGAGTGTTGCTGTACCACTAGTGAAATCAAAATGTTATGTGACAGGAAGTCCCGTTGTATTTCGGTGACCTCAAAAGGTCAGTGACGATAAGACTAGAGCCTCGTTTCAAGTAGATTCATCGGAAAGTCCTAGGCACAAGCGTTGACTACTCATTGAGAAATAAAATAAATGTAATGTAACAACAAACATTTCAAATTTCTAATCCAAATTTAAATCATTGAGTAAATTTTGTCCAGAACATTTCATTAGATAATCCTGAGTCCGTCGCCCTAAGGTTCGATGTTGTCGAGTATCCACTTCATGTAGTGGCCGACGCGTGTGTAAACTCCGGGGACGCCTTCGGTCCCACAGTGTCGATGTCCATAGGACACGATGCCATATTGGACCATCCTGAAACAACACATCTCATATAAGAAACACTGAAACGTAACAATAACATAGTTATGGCGCAAACATAGACTACAAGTTTCAATATTTATTTACAGCAAAAGAACAATATAATGTTTTTAAATTATAAGGATCTCGATTGGAAAAATATAAAATGTGTGATAGTCAGTGTGGCCCAGAGTGACTTTGCCAGTTGTAAGAGGCGACATTTGTGGTCCTATTCTTTTCTCTTTCTACTCTTAACCCCTTTAAATAGTCCACCTAGTCCACCTAATTATCGTTTTCGTATAATCCACCTCTCTCTCTCCCTCCCTTTCATAATCTTGTGACCTAAGGTTGAGTATGTCAATACAAAACTAGTAGGAATATCGTGCACATTAGATTAAATAAATAACAAAAGACCCACAATGGAACCTTGAAGTACTCCTGATGACATTTTCTATTGTTGATTTCCCACATCCATCACAGCTTTTGGTGTATGTTCCCTGAGCATAATTGTTCAAGTCCATTTAATTGACCACAGATGCATCGACTAGTTAATTTATGAAGAAGTCTGATGGTTGACATGCTCGATCGAATGCTAGTTGATGGTATATTGTCTTGTGATGAAGCTTTCCAAAACATCGGGAAGAATCATGCAAGTCGTCATAATAAATTGTATTACAATGAAAGAGAATTGTCGTTACCTTCTCCACGGTCTGACTAACGCGTAGGCTATGAGCGGCCCCCCGCTGTCTCCCTCGCACGAGTCCTGCATAGACCCTCCCGCGCACAGCTGCCGTCCGGTGATGTTGAGGTTGTAGTTATTGAACACAGCGTGGCAGTCTGCGGTTGACACCACTGGTACGAGGACCTTCATCAATGTCCGACTGGCGACGCCTGGTATTGCACACGAAGAAATACAACATTCAACACAGATAAGAAATTCACCTCATCTGTGACTTGAGATTCTTAGCCACCTATAATCAATGGTTATACAGGTAAGACACAGACTGGTCTAATGGCTTCTATATTTCACACAGTGTACATATAAAGTTAGTCCATATCCACATTGTGAATGCTTACGAGTTATGTCACAGATGGGTGAGTCGGAGCCGATCAGCAGATGGCTTTTACAAAAACTGATATTTAGTTGGCCAATGCTTTCCTCATCTATGGCTTTAGCATCTACAAGTATGATGTGGAACTACTTTAGCAATTTTGGTTGTACCTGTTTCGGTTAGGCCCCAACCAGCAGCAATTAATTTCTTTGTATCAAAATTCTCGTTCTGCTCAGCTGCACCTACGGGTAGGCATATTGGGTTGATTGTATCTGAAACATAATGAATGGGACATTTTAAAAGAAACAAGAATATTTTTCATGGCAAGCCGACTAAAAATAATATGTCTGGACTCTGCATACATTTTATGAAGTCAGAAATCACAAAGCAAAAACTTTCTGAATTGTGATATTGAAGTAAAGAATAGAAAGACCAATGTTAAAACTGTAAATATCTTTATCCACTAGGACTCGAAACCAGATCTAATGATTTCCGGACAACTTTTTAAAAGAGCTTTCAGATGAACAGTGAAAATAATAGTTTTCTATCCCCACTCACAATAACAAAAAGAACGTTCCGTTCCAATCCCAACAAAATAGAAGGAATCGATAAATCGCATAAATCGCAAAATATGGTACTCTCTTTACCCTTTTACCACTGAAATCAAATTTACATAACTAGATCTGCTACTTGTCCTTGACACCATATCTCCCTCCCCGACACCATATGGTCTACCGATTATTGTCACAACACTAAACAAAAAACAAATCAAAGTATTCGATTTCGAGTAGTTATAGTTTGGGTCAACTATACCCGATACCTACATTCATTGACGTCAGCCGGCACCGCCAATCGAATGAGACCTATGTCGTCACTCAGAGCAGTGGCGGAATATCCTGGATGTCGCACAAAACTCTCGACGTTTATGTCTTGTGGTGGTGGCGAACATACTACGACATCCTCCACCAGTTCGCAGTCTTGCGCGGTGAAAGTGTCGTGCTCGCCCAGACGCACGCTCACTCTGGTGACAAACAATAAGAGCAAGACATGAACACAGACTCGGGGCGTGTCTGATTTGGAGGTTCACGTATTTGCCAACTTGTACTTGTGTACTCGACTCGTGAACTTCCGAACTTGACTTACTTGGATTCAGACAACTCTTGGAGGGGATGACAGTCCTTAAAAATAAATGGACAGAAGTGAGGTTAGATTTGTCGCTTCGCTTCGTAAAACGTCCGTAGTGGCGGCCGCAATCAATAAAATTAGGCATAGTTTATGTTATACATTAAAGATCAAAGGAAGAACAATTACTTCAACTTAAATGATGTTCAAGCTACAAATACAAGTAATAATTTGATAATTTTGCATTTCCAAACAGTGCCTGGTTTTCTGACAGCCATTTTAAGTTTGTAAGTCAGGTTCACGAGCACGCATAATTTTGTACTCGTGAACTTCCATACTTGTCTCGCAAACTTTGCATTTCAGACATCAACAATAACGTCACTTCCGTACTTAAAGGGGTTCTCACCCGCTACACCAAAAAAATGTGTTTAACTAAGGCTAATTAGCTATGAAATAAGCGACTAATTAAAAAAAATCGAGTTCACCATAACCCGGGAAAATAATATCAAAGTTAGTAATTTTCGAGCTAGGTCCTATCGGCGAAAATCTCCCATAAGAAATACCATTGGACGACCTGTATGCCTTGGGACCTTGGAGGATTCTGCTCCAAAACAAAAATGATTTAATACTTTTCGCTGCGTCTTTCTTTTCTACGTATGTCTTATATTTTGGTTTTGTGATCGGAGCTTCAATTCAGGTACAAAATGAAGATGTGTAAAGATGTGTAATCGGGTGCTGCATTTCGCTTAAAGCGTTTTTGTGCGCATCAGTACTTCGTGTCACACGATACTCGAACGAGTGGAAGGAGGTGCAGGTAGCGTGTGTAAGTCAGTCAGAGTCTGGGTGACGGGTTTGCATTGCATCGTCGCGTAATCACTTTGCGTAGCATAATTCTCGATGGCTACGGTTGGGTACCAGTTTGAGCCCGAATATTCTGCAGAAGAATTTACAGAAATGGAGAAGGCCAAAGAGTCTATTGAAAGTATTAGCGATAGCGATAGGTACGAGACACACAGTTGCACACCATACACGAGAACGCACGCACATGGGAAAACTAAGCTGAGAGAGAGAGAAAGAGAGAGAGAGAGAAAGAGAAAAGGAGAGAGAGAGAGAGAGAGAGAGTTGTATTGGGAGGGGTAATAGTCAAAGCATGCGCAATGAACGCGGTCTGCTAAGCGGTGTCATGTGGAGTACAGCCGCACCAAAAGCCGGCTAACACCACGCTCGTGCAACAGTCGCCGTGGCAGTTAACCAGAAATTTCATTAATTAATAACAATTCACGGGTTTCATCTCACGATGTTAAATGGTCCATTATCGATTCGTGTGGTGCAGTAGACCATATGGTAAAAAATAAATCTAGCGGGTGAGAACCCCTTTAAGACAAGGTCAAGTTCGTACTTAGCAAGAAGTACGCATTTATTGCCCAATTCAGACACGCCCTCGGACATCCGCCACGAGTTCGCAGTCTTGCGCGGTAAAGGTCTCGTGCTCGCCCAGACGCACGCTCACTCTGGTGGCAAACAATACAAGCAAGACATGAACACATACTCGGACATCCGCCACCAGTTCGCAGTCTTGCGCGGTAAAGGTCTCGTGCTCGCCCAAACGCACGCTCACTCTGGTGGCAAACAATACAAGCAAGACATGAACACAGACTTGGACATCCGCCACCAGTTCGTAGTCTTGCGCGGTGGAGATGTCGTGCTCGCCCAAACGCACGCTCACTCTGGTGGCAAACAATACAAGCAAGACATGAACACAGACTTGGACATCCACCACCAGTGCGCAGTCTTGCGCGGTGGAGGTGTCGTGCTCGCCCAGACGCGCGCTCACTCTGGTGGCAAACAATACAAGCAAGACACGAACACAGACTTGGACATCCGCCACCAGTTCGCAGTCTTGCGCGGTGGAGGTGTCGTGCTCGCCCAGACGCGCGCTCACTCTGGTGGCAAACAATACAAGCAAGACATGAACACAGACTTGGACATCCACCACCAGTGCGCAGTCTTGCGCGGTGGAGGTGTCGTGCTCGCCCAGACGCGCGCTCACTCTGGTGGCAAACAATACAAGCAAGACACGAACACAGACTTGGACATCCGCCACCAGTTCGCAGTCTTGCGCGGTGGAGGTGTCGTGCTCGCCCAGACGCACGCTCACTCTGGTGGCAAACAATACAAGCAAGACATGAACACATACTCGGACATCCGCCACCAGTTCGCAGTCTTGCGCGGTGGAGGTGTCGTGCTCGCCCAGACGCGCACTCACTCTGGTGGCAAACAATTCAAGCAAATAGGTTAATAGCAACATAGTAGTATAGACGTTTATTTTTAAGAATATAAGAAAACACTGTTAACACTTGGATTAGCATGGTTATACTACAATACTATATGGCTACTATTTCATTTACCTGATCCGAGTTGAATTGTCACTAGCTCTCTTTCCGTCTCTTAGAAAGAAGATTTATAAAGGACAACTTATCTTGTTACTAGGATCAGATAAACATACGCGCCTTAAGTAGAGCGAAATCAATGAATACTTACAGCCTATACTCGGTTGTGTCCAGAATACAATGTGCTGCAGTCAATACGTAACGACTGTTTATCAACGACCCACCACACCTGACTCTTTCTGTCGTTCCTTTAAACAAAAATAAACATTTAACCAATGATTTTCAACATCTATAGTAGGCTAGATCGCCAGGCTAGCAGCAGCAGGCGTAGCACTTTGATGCCATCTTGAAATGGGCAAATAACACAGGCGGGGATAGGAGTTTCTAATGCGACTTTCTGCCATTCGCAGCGCTAGCAGTACTAAAAGGTCCAAATTAGCATGTAAATTGCCAGTTTCAAGATGGCTTCAATTCGCTACGCTTGCTACTGAGTGGAAGGTTGGGGGACTAGCGATCTAGACTTCTGTAGATGTTGAAAATCATTGCATTTAACTGTAAGGTATAACATTTTTTGTCAATCTTAATTAATTACAAATCTCTTACTAAACAATCAAAATATTGTCAATTATGAGGCTTTAAGGCAATGAGACATATTAGGCGAAATGTGCTTATGCTCAATGTACTGCACTGATAATAAGTTGTGAGTAATGTTTGGTTATCTAACACGGTAGAGAATTGCCATTTGCATTAAATTTAGTGTGGATCAGAAACCTGGTCTTCGTTAAGAATTTTATAATATTGACTCTGATTTTGAATGAAGTCTCTCCATACAAATGTACGTGATACATATTTAACCTCCCATCTGGTGGAGAATTTTGAATTATTGATTCTGCTGGTCACAAGAGCTGACCAAATTAGGTTCATCCTTTCACCACCACCCAGAGAAGAGACCACAATCCTCCTATATTGTCCCTTTATTCCAATTCCTTCCTTGACGTCATATGACCAAACGGTTGAGGACGTCTAGAAATAATCGGACATACAACAAAATTCACATTAACTTAAAGCCCCTTACTTTAAATACATAATTAAGCGAGCGTCACCATAACACGGCATTAGATGGCACTTCGTTGTGTGTTTTTTTTTTATTTTTTTATTGTTTTATGTCTGTCGATAGCGGTCGAACGAAAAGTCTGATCAACTTGAAATTTGGAACGTCCACAAGACGCAATGTGGATTGAAGGTGTATAGTTTTGCTGCAAAATCGTTTCAAACATTACAAAAATACACAGTAGTTACTGTAAAATTGTTTTCTGAAACAAACGACGGCAATATGTGACATAGTTATATTTTAATAAATATTTTCCAAACACGAATACGTTTATTGTATGGCGATCTGAAACGTTTTTGCAAAGTTACACAAAAAATACTCGAATATTTTTTTTTGTAACACAGAAACTGCAAAATGTGAGGTGGCATTATTATACTTAAGTTTCGTCCGGTCACGAATATTATAATTTCAACGCGATCTGATACGTATAAGAGGCAGAAATTACATTTCTATTGCTGTCAATAACTGTAAGTAACGGATGTGGACCGTGTTGAAAACACTAAACGGTATGACAACGAAAATTCTTAGCACCACACATTGCATTGCATTCAACAATGTAAGAAGTATAAAAGCTATGGAAATTAGAAACAATTTTGCAATGCGCATTCTTGAAAGGATAAAATAAATAAAATAAATTCATATTAAGAGTCTACCCACTCAGTAACTAAACTGATTTGCAGTGGAAGACTTTAATTTAAAGCGACTAAACCAACCCTGTAGGCTTCAAACACCATCGACGAGTTAGCCATAACCAATCAAAGATCGATATTTCAAATACGAAACATATGAATCAGTGATTGAACAGGGCGAATCCCTGCGGACAAATGCCAGAATCAACAAGGCCGATTCAGAACAACTTTAAATTTATTGAGTTCTTCTTTGCTATAGGACGGCTCCAAAGTCACCGTTTACTTATTCCTAAGCCAAGAAGTAATGGAATTTGTTGGAGAAAGTGCGCTATATCACTCTTCAAGTGGTTTGGAATAATCCAAGTGGCTTTGCCTTCAAGTATTTGCAAAGCACTTGGAGAACAATGATTCTATTTAGTTTGTTGATTTTGCTTGTCCCTAGCAACTGTATAGCAACCATTACACAAGACGTAGAGATTGTTCTTATGAAGTTAATTGTTTAATAAAATAACTCTACGCGTTATTTAAAAGCAGTTTTTGCAGTTTATTTCATCAGGTTATGGGCCCAGTACGGTTACAGTGCGCATAATACTAGTTTCTGGTTATATAAGAACTAGGAGGCTCTTGTGGTGAGTACTAAATACAAGTTTTTCTATTTCCTGTAAGTAGGCCTAGACCTACTAGGCTTTAGTAGACATGGCTAAAGCAGGTGATCAGGTGATCACAAAGTTGAACAGTTCTAATTATAAACTTTGGAAATTAAAATTAAAAGTAGTGCTCATGAGGGATGGCTTATGGGAAGTAGTGAGTCAGCCCAAGCCTGAGCCTGAACCCAATGACTGGGATAAACGCGAGTGCAAGGCCATTGCAGCCATATGTCTCACTGTGGAGGATGACCAATTGTTACACCTCGCACAGCTTGAGACGGCACGGAGCATGTGGATAAGACTGCAAAGGTTGCATGAGCGCTCTACTATCGGGAGCCGGCTGTACCTCATGCGGAAGCTGTATGGCATGAGGTTCACCCAAGGCACCATGCAGGCACACCTCAATTCTATGTTGAAGGTTGTGTCGCAACTGCGTGGTATGGGGAAGAAGGTCGAGGATGATGACCTGGTAGCCGTTATGTTGTGTAGTTTGCCAGAATCGTATTCCACGCTAGTCACAGCGTTGGAGGGGAGGGATGAGAGAGATTTAAATGTCGAATACGTCTCCGGTAAGTTGGTCGATGAGTACCAACGTCGTATCGAGTCGACGCGGGACCAGCGCGACAACGAGGTAGCACTCCAGACAACTTCTTACGCGCAGAAAGAGGGGAGTTCATCCGGCAAGTCAGGTAGGCCTAAGCCTAAGGAGGAACGCCAGTGTTTCTTTTGTAAAAAGAAAGGTCATCTGAAGGCTGACTGTTACAAATATAAAACACAATGAGCAAAACTAAGGAGAAGGCTAACTGCACGGTGGGCAGCCAGGATGTTGGCAGCAGCGCTGCACCGCAGCACTCCTTTGCCGTATCTAATACTGCACACAGGCATCAAGGTAAGGGTTACTACTGGTATGTTGACTCTGGAGCTACGAGCCACATGACAAGCAACAAACAGTTTTTCACAGCGTTGCAGGATGTAAAGACCCAGGTTTACCTAGCAGACAACTCTACGATCTCTGCAGAAGGCATCGGTAGCGGTTGGTTGACGTGCAGCTTGCCAAACGGTAAGGTGGAACAAATATACCTTAAGGATGTTCTGTACGTTCCGGAACTTGATGGCGGGCTGTTATCGGTTCAATGTACAGCTCGTAGTGGGTACAAGGTGACGTTCGAGGGCGCCACGTGCAAAATAATCTACAACACCGCTGCAATAGCAATAGCTGAACTGGACGGGACACTATTTAGGCTGAAGTGCAAGACAGGTAACGAAGCAGCGTTGAGTGCACGCAGTGAAGAGTGCATGCACCGATGGCACCGTCGCTTGGGTCATTGGGACCCAGCTGCGATTAAGAAGCTGTTGACAGAGGGACTAGCTCTAGGCATCCACATTGGTAAATGTGATGCACAGGTGGACTATGACTGCTGCATTAAGGGGAAGTTAGCTGAACTGCCATTCCCAACTAGCGAGACCAGAGCCACCAGGCCAAGTGAATTAGTGCATAGCGACGTCTGTGGACCAATGCCTACCACAACGCCGAGCGGTAATCGGTACATGATTACGTTTGTTGATGATTACTCACGTTTCACGTTCGTTCGTCTGCTGAAGTCCAAGGATGAAGCAGCAGATGTTGTAAAAGAGTACGTTGCTATTGTTCGAGCGAAAGACGGACACAGGCCCACTATCTTTCGTACTGACAATGGAAAAGAGTTCAACAAGGATCTCAAGAATTTCTTCAAAAAAGAGGGAATTCAGCACCAGTTTACGGTGCCGTACACACCTAAGCCAAATGGTGTGGCAGAAAGAAAGAATCGCTTTTTAGTTGAGATGGCAAAATGCATGTTATTAGATGCTGGACTTGCTGAGAGATTTTGGGGAGAAGCAGTGTGCGCTGCGGCGTACCTTCAAAGTCGTCTACCGAGCCGAAGCGCAGACAAGAGACCAAGCGAACTTTAGGATGGTATCAAGCCCGACATAAGTCACATCAGAGTTTTTGGGTCCAAAGTATATTCGCTTGTCCCAAAACAAAAACGCAAACAATGGGATGACAAGGCCATCCTGGGCGTGCTCATTGGTTATGACACTGCCACTAAAGGTTATCGCCTGTTGGATCCAAACACCAACAAGATATGGATAATTCGTTCAGTACGCATCATCGAGAAGGACGACCCATACATTATAAAAGAAAACTGTGAAATTAGTTTTCAGCCAGAAGGGGTGGCGGATGAAAACTTCGTCAGCGTTCATGAAGACACTGAGGTGGACTCAGAGGAGGTCACCGAGTTGACTCGGCAAGAGCCTACAGCTACAGAAGTAACCGCCGACGATCAGCAGATTGTTCCTCCACGACCACGTCGGTCACAGAGACATAACAAAGGGATTCCACCAAGGAAGCTTTCCTACAAGGTCAAAGTGGAACAAGTTCGTGAGCCTTCGTCGTGGAAACAAGTAATGGAGTTACCTGAACGTGAAAAGAAGATCTGGGTGTCAGCAGCTGAGGAGGAGATGTCATCTCTTATGGAACGTGGAGTGTGGCAGCTAGCTAAACTCCCTCCAGGACGCTCAGCCATATCATCGAAGTGGGTATTCAAGGCAAAACTGGATGCGAAGGGTGAGGTACACACTTACAAAGCGCGGTTAGTGGCGAGAGGATTCTCACAGCGCTATGGGGAGGACTACGACGAGACATTTGCGCCGGTAGTCAAGCATGAGACAGTACGTGTGCTATTGAGTGTGGCGGCCATTCGCCAACTTCATGTACGGCACCTTGATGTTAAATCAGCCTATCTAAATGGAGACCTAAAGGAGGAGCTGTATACGGAAAAGCCCCCTGGTTTCGTGGAACCTGGTCTTGAGCATATGGTGTTGCGCTTAAAACACAGCATTTATGGGCTTAAACAATCTGCTCGCGCATGGAACAGAAAGGCCACCGAAGCGTTGGCCAGCCTGGGTTTCGTGTCCGGAAAAGCAGATTCATGTTTGTTTATGAAAAAGGAAGCTTCTGGTAGCACTACATACGTGCTAATATATGTAGATGATCTGCTGGTTGCAGGAGAATCTGCAGGTGTCGTGCTGGGTATTTGCACACAACTAAACGAGCACTTTACGACCAAGGACTTGGGCTAAGTAGCTCACTATTTGGGGATCCAGATCGAGCGAGAAGCAGACAGTTCATTTCTCATCCACCAACGAACCAAGATAGCTCAGTTGTTAGAAGAGCAAGGAATGTTGGAGACGAAGCCATCGGCCACGCCAATGAAAACAAATTATGTATCTGCAGTGGAAGAACCAAGTGCCATGTTGCCAAATAACAAGAAGTATCGTCAATTTATTGAATCACTTCTGTACATTGCTACTGTGTCTAGACCGGACATTGCGGTAGCAGTCAGTTTCCTGAGTCGTCGTGTGGAGTCACCCACAGAACGAGACTGGAAGTCGGTGAAGCGGGTAATGCGTTACCTGTCTGGAACCATCAATGCCAAACTGCGTTTGTCAGCAAGAAGCAAGATCGAGCTGCAAGGGTACGTGGATGCTGACTGGGCTGGTGACAAGATTGACCGGAAATCGACTAGTGGATACATTTTTTCAACTGGGCGAGAGCACCGTATCGTGGTCGAGCAGAAAACAGACAATCGTTGCATTGTCGTCCACCGAGGCAGAGTATGTTGTGGCTGCACATGTTTGCCAAGAGTTGCTATGGTTACATCAACTGCTGGAAGATATCGGAGCACCAGCTGTGGGTGCTACACCAATTTACGAGGACAACCAAGGCTGCATTCATTTGATCAAGTCTGATCGTTGCAGTGCCAGAACAACGCACATCGATGTCAGGCATCATCTAATCAGAGACCTACGAGAGCAAGGGATCATCGAGGCGGAATATGGTCCTACGGAGTACATGACTGCGGACATGTTTACGAAGCCCGTGTCAAAAGAACTTTTAAATCGTTTTGCCTCGCAAGCTCAGCTAGTTTTTAGCGACGAGTGAACATAGCGAGAAGGGGTGTTGGAGAAAGTGCGCTTTATCACTCTTCAAGTGGTTTGGAATAATCCAAGTGGCTTTGCCTTCAAGTATTTGCAAAGCACTTGGACAACAATGATTCTATTTAGTTTGTTGATTTAGCTTGTCCCTAGCAACTGTATAGCAACCATTACACAAGATGTAGATATTGTTCTCATGAAGTTCATTGTTTAATAAAATAACTTTACGTGTTATTTAAAAGCAGTTTTTGCAGTTTATTTCATCAGAATTTAATCCACATTAGAAGTTAAAAAACTTATACCTGAAGCGGGATTAGAACCTGGGACCATCTGCATTGGAAGCAGGGAAGCTAACCACTTGACCAACGAGCCACATAAAATTGAATTGTTGTTAATTGTTGTTTTTTTTAGCTTTAAAAACTTATCACCACAAAGTTCGTAGATATGGAGGAGCTCGCTTATCAACGCGGCATACAAAGCGTTTTCCAAGTTATTATAATATATCAAACAAAATTAACGCAAGCCCCTGAATTTGGACAACACAAAAACATTTCACTTACTTTGACCGTTACTAGACCGATATTTGAGCATCACCATCCAAGGCATTTCATAGCGTCCGGCAATATTGCCATTTGCGGCCATTGCTCCCCCCACTATAACAATACCGCACCCTTTAAAGTTGATAAGGTAAACGTTTCGGTGGTTCGAAACGTCTATTGGGGTATCCATTTCTGGTTCATCACGGCAGCATACGAGACGTTGTTGATCCTGTAACAGTGTGGGCTCGATCGTTGACCGTGCTCTAAGTACACAAATCTACTCCAACCACCGGCTGGACCCGAAAGTAGAACCAGGGTAGCTCTGCCTATCGTAAGATGCGGCAAAGAGGTTTACATCATAATATGGGCTAACGGCTGGTTATGTCGATTAAAGTGAAATAATTTCAGCATAATAACTGTGTCAGACGATCGAGTAACTCGCGCGAGCACCTCGCTACGAGTACAGTTGTACTTGATAAAATGGAACTCGCCGGCAGCGCGATACACGGTCAAGCTAGCTCGCACGAGCTTGAAAAATGTCTTCTTGTTAAACTTCCTAGCGAGTCACATTAGTAAACTCCAATCAAAACTCGTTATTTTAACACGTGTTCATTGTCAAATAAGAATCTATTATCTTTCTATTATTGTCTATTATTAAAATTATTACTATCTTTTATTCTCCTGTCTTCTATCGAAGACAGTAATAAGCTCGCGCGAGCCATCTCAGCGAGACCCTCAATCGTCTGATACGGCTTTAACACATCTCAAATATGGAAAAGAGAAAAAGGAATGTCCTCAACAGACAATAATATTTTGTATTTGATTGGGAAACGCTTTTCTCTTACTTCAGTAAAATTTAACGAACATTGTACCCAGCTTAATTGTAATGGGTTTTTTAATGGCCAAAGTGCACGTATTTCCCTACTATGTGATGCTTTGCCTAGGCTTGGCAATACTGAGATAGGCAACTGCTGACCTAGAGACCATAGATAAGTGAACGTATTTCCCTACTTTGTGATGCTTTGCAACATCGGGCTAAGTCATGAGGAAGGTGGATGACCGCTCTCTTCTGAAACACTAAAGCTACCGTTGGTAATAGCAGATTGGAGAGATCGAAAGCTTGTGTAACAGCTTCGTGCTTCTCATTTACTTTTCGGCAGTGGTTAAAGTTACGCGGCCTTTCAAATGGGACGTAAAGCCGATTGTCCCCTTGGTACTTTTCGATAGGAAGCTACGTGCCGGTAGCAGGCTCCCCCCCCCCCCCCCAGCCCTTCCTCATCACAATTCATCAATCGTCAGGTTCCAGAGGGCACATGGGGCCTTCACTGGCCATAAGTTTCAATAAAATAAATTAAAACATATATTGTTCCACCCCATTTTCAAAAAGACATGGTATTAAATATATAAAAATTTAGAAATTTAATTAAGAATTGCTTACTTTCTTTTTATCACTACACTCACGACTAGAGTATTTTTGAGTTTGTGTAAAATGTTACGCTTGTCAAGTGCTCGCTATAAACACTGGCAATAATACTCACCATGAAGCCACAGTGTTCGCCACGAAGAAGAAGGATTGTGGATTCGGGGAGGGGGCGGGGTCCCGAATACAATTTGAACAGCCGTGGGCACTGAGGAACAAGAACGCATGTGCCCCGAAGTGATTCCGTAGTGCGGCACTCACTGTTTTCTTCCAAAGCAACTGCAATACACACAAACATTTTGTAATTATGATCAAACAACACTCACTTCAACATTTAAATGTTAACCAACGATACAGCTGCATAATTTACAGTAATTAATTTCTGGCAAAATAAGTCAAGAATGTGCATAGAAAATTTCCCTGAATTAAACATAAGAGAACACAAATAAACACACATCACAACTTCCATGTCGTGAGCACAGGAGTAGAAAATGATGATTGAAAATAATATAAAATTGCATTGATTTATAATTTATTATTCCTCCCTATCGCTTTCAATGCTTGGTTCCCGGGATGGAATGGTTTAGCTAGAGCACCTCAGTTAACGTTTACTCGACAATATACTTCCTGCGCATTCAATGTTTGGTCTATGCGATAGAATGGTCAAGAGAGCCGCAGTCAAAGACTTTGTCACTATTTTTCTACCGCTTTCAATTCTTGGTTCCAGAGATAGAATGGTCTAAAGCACCTTTGTCAAAGTACTTGTCACTATTCCTCTACCGGTTTCAATGTTTAATTTCTAGATAAGAATTTTTTAGAACGCCTCAGTCAAAGAACTTGTCACTATGTCTCTACCGGTTTCAATGCTTGAGTCTTAAGATAGAATGGTCTAGAGCGCCTCAGTCAAAGTACTTGTCACTATTCCTCTACCGGTTTCAATGTTTAATTTCCAGCGTAGAATTTATTAGAACGCGGTCAGTCAAAAAACTTAACACTATGCCTCTACTCTCTACCGGTTTCAATGCTCGAGTCCCAAGATAGGATGGTCTAGAGCGCCTCAGTCAAAGTACTTGTCACTACCAGTGGCGGCTCGTAACATCCAAATTGCAGGGGGCACAACGTAATTTACCCCCCCCCCCCCCACTCATCACTAAAAAAGTAGAATTTTACTAAGGAAATGTAAGAACGACACGTTACTCACCCATCGGTAGCGGGTATAGATAAAACCATTCTTCTGTTTTTGTCTCGAGCAAACCTCTCGATTACGACGTTATTGAAGTCAGGAATCGTATTCATAAGTATTTTTTTCAATTGTCAGCACGGCTAAGGCAGAGAGTACCGGTACCTAGCTAGTTAGGAATTTTCGGCAATAAGTTCTATTTTTTCCCTTCGTAGTTTGCTCCAAATTAAGATGAGGTACTGGAGGTCCCAGTTTTTTAATATCTAGTTTTTGATCGTAGCTAATTTGATGTTCACAACTTAAAATATGCGCCACAGAATTCATGTTTACGAAAACACTACAATATTACGACACAAACATAATACACAAATGCGAACACGGCAGTAACACAACTCACTCGTACGATAACCGAATACCTACTGACTGACAATTCTGTGACAACAACACACTTCGCCAGTAAAAATTTAGTTTTTAAAATAGCATAAATGACCGTTTTTTAGTTACCACTCCTTGTTGTGTATCCGCTTATTGAATGAAAGGAGTGCCATGTCTTTCTAGCCAGGTACACTTCAAAACTAAAAAAAAGGAGACTTTGAATTTAAGTAACATTTTCTACCATTTGACTCCCTAATAAGTCCGTGCCGAGGTCTATATTATCGTTCTTGGTGTTTACTCAAATATAACCACTTGGATATTTCTTAGAAAAGGTCTTCTGCCTGGTTGGGTTTCTTTTCTCTCTCAGCTTCGGTGTCGGTGGTGGCTACGCGTTAGATGTGCCCCCTGCCAATGTATTTCGTCCATAAGGGTCTAGCTCCAAACAGTGCCTGGGGGTCTGAACTGTTGAAATACGAGGGCACAACGCTGTTTAGCCTGGACAGTGGACACTGCAGAATCGTAGCTGGCGCAAGCAATTAAATTACTTCTACGACCAATATTCTCCCAAATATAAACAAAGTGCACAAAAAAATGAATATATGTTCATCGAAATTTAAATTAGAAAGTTGCCACAACAACGTATTTGATGTACCAAATAATAACTTATAAAGTTATAATTAAAGATATTTCCGTGAGCCCCAGGAGGGGGGCACGTGCCCTTGTGCCCTTACGCTAGAACCGCCACTGGTCACTACTCCTCTACCGGTTTCAATGTGTACTTTTCCTGGTTAGAATTTATTAGAACGCCTCAGTCAAAAAACTTAACACTATGCCTCTACTCTCTACCGGTTTCAATGTTTGGATACGCAAATAAATATAAGATATACTAATAATAGGAAACTATCAAACTAACTTAAAAAGTAAACTTATGTCTTTGGTTAGTGAAACACAAGAACTCTATGATATAAAAACTGAAACTAAAAATGACATTTGAGGTGTAAGGAACTGTTAAATGAGCCCATAAGAAACGGTTTAAATTTTTCATATGGACATTAGAAGCATAAATTGGAACTTTGATAGACTGTTTGTACTCCTACAAGGTCAAGAAACAGATTTCTATGTAATAGTACTAAGGGAAGCCCATCTCATAACCACAGCTATAACCCTTAACTTCATAAACAATTTTACTGCATACTTCTCTGAGAAACGTTTCGGTTGTTCGAAACGTCTATTGGGGTGTCCGTTTCTGGTTCATCACGGCAGCATACGAGAAGTTTTTCATCCTGTAACAGTGTAAGCTCGTTCTTTGGCCGTGCTCTATGTACACTAATCTGCTCCAACCTCCGTCTGGACACGGAGGTAGAAACAGGGTAGCTCTGCCTGTCGTAAGATGCAGCAAAGAGGCTTACATCATAATATGAGCTAACGGCTGGTTATGTCGATAAACGTGAAATAATTTCAGCTTTTTAACTGTGTCAGACGATCGAGTAACTCGCGCGAGCACCTCGCTACGAGTACAGTTTCACTTGATAGCATAAAGCACGGTCGAGCAAGCTCGCGCAAGCACCTGGCTATACGAGTACAGTTGCACTTGAAAACATAGAACACGGTTGAGCCTGCTCGCACGAGCAATTCGCTAAGAGTACAGTTGCACTTGATAACATTGAACACGGTTGAGCCTGCTTGCACGAGCAATTCGCTAAGAGTACAGTTGCACTTGATAACATAGAACACGGTCGAGCAAACTCGCGCGAGTTGAAAAGTGTCTTCTTGTTCAACTTCCTACCCATACAGCACAACCATATTCATAGAATATGCTATACATATTGGCCCTGGATATTTCAAATATTCACACAATGTTCAAAAATATTGAGAGATATTCAATACATATTGTAGGAATATCCCAATGTCACCAAATTTATCATTCAATGAATGCTCACAGAATATCATTTTATGACCAAGTGAATCTTAAAATAACATTAATACAACATTACTTTATGAACATTGTTAGAATGTGAAATGAACATTTACAGAATGTTAAATAAATATTCATATAACTGCAATAAATATTCAAATTATGTTCTTCGAACATTAAATAAATGTTCATATTACTAGGGCTAAATGTTTAAAGAATGTTTATTGAACATTCAAACAGGATGGATATGGATATAGTATATTCATTAAAACTAGACCACATGGAGCTGCTGCATTTATTGAATATGCTATTCTTAGGTAAACTGGATATGGACAGTCCAATTTCCATTATACCTAAAATGGACTACGCAAACAGCAGAACAAATCATTATAAAGGCAAATGACAAAATGTAGCAGCTCAAATCTAGTTTTAAAGAATTACCAGGTCATAAAAGCAGTTGGATAAGAATGATTAAATGATTGCTTCAAATTAAATTATTCTCAAAAGTTTAATTTGTCCAATGATATACATACACAATAATTAAAAGGCTATGCACTCAACACGTTTCAAATTACAGATAATCGTTACGGTTGCCATTTATACCCCGTTTCCACAAGTCATTTCGAAAGCAATAGACAACATGGGTTGTGGTATAGACAATTGATTAACAATGTTTTTCCTTGTTTCAAGTTATTTCACGTTATGAGTTACGACCAACCAATCAGATTGTTTAAGCACCTACATGTAATAACAGACAAATCACACACTTAACTCGACTGTGCATATGGTAGGAGATTCACGCTGTCTACGACCTAGAATGCATCCCTGTGAATCTATACTTCAACAGTTAGGCCTAGGCGCCAAGTTGACCATGGCATCACAGTATAAAGATATCCTCCTTATACTATGATGGCATATCCCAAAGGGATCAGGCCCTATCTACTGGCCAAGCAGTTATCCTAGCTAGGCATAGTAATCTTGTTTCACTCTAAACACATATTATCCTTCCTTGGACTAGATCACTTTAAATGTGTAGATATCAATAATTACAATTGTACTTACCACTATTTGACGCTGAGATATCAAGCCATCACTTCACTTCAACACCGCTAGCCTGACTGAGCTTGTTGAAACTTGTTGAGTCGAGAGACGCGTCGATTGTTTGCGCAGGCATGAGCGCAATGTTCAAATAATAGTTTCGACGAATATTCATAGAATATAAATACAATATTGTTAACATATTGTAATTAAATGTTCTATGAAAATGCCAAATCGAGTGTTGAATGAAAATTTTACAACGAATGATCTCAGAACGTTTTATGAATATTTATCTTTTAATGTTAAGTCAGAAATATTCTGTTAACGTTCATACAATGCAAATATCGTAATATTAACATTGTGAACTTGAAATGAATATTAAGAGAATATTTTGTGCTGTATGGGTAGCGAGTAACGTTAGTGGGCTCCAATCAAAACTCGTTATTTTTACACGTGTTCATTGTCTGAAGATAATTGTTTATCTTTCTATAATTGTCTTTTATTAAAATTATTATTATCTTTTATTCTTCTGTCGTGTATCGAAGACAGTAATAAGCTCGCGCGAGCCAACTTAGTGAGACCCACGATCGTCTGACACGGCTTTAACACAAGTCAAATAAGTAATAAAAGAGATAAAGGAATGTCCTCAACATGACAATATTATTTTGTAATTGATTGGGAAACGCTTTTCTGGGACTTCAGTAAAACTTAAACGAACATTGTACCCAACCTTATTGTAATGGGTTTTTTAGAGCCAAAGTGCACGTATTTCCCTACTATGTGATGCTTTGCTTAGGCTGAGAAATACTGAGATCGTCAACTGCGGACTGAGTGACCACAGATTATTGTACGTATTTCCCTACTACGTAATGCTTTGCAACATCGGGCTAGGTCATAATGAGGGTGGGTGACCGCTCTCTTCAGAAACACTATGGTAACTATTGGTAAGAGCTGATTGGAGGGTTCGAAAGCTTGTGTAACAGCTTTGTGCTTCTCATTTACTGTTCGGCAGTGGTAAAAAATGTGCGACCTTTCAGATGGGACGTAAAGCCGATCGTCCCCTTGGTACTTTTCGACAGGAAGCTACGTGCCGGTACCAGGCTCCCCCACCCCCTAACTTCAGGCCTTCTTCATCACAATTCATCAATCATTAGATCAAGAGGGCACATGAAGCCTTTACTGGCCTTAAATTTCAATAAAATAAATTTAAAAATATACTGTTTTACACACTTCCAAGAAACGTGGCCAAAATATACAAAAATATCGAATTTCTAGCTTTATTTTTACTCACGACTATAGTATTTTTCAGCTTGTGTATAATATCTCGCTTGGTTAGTGTTTGCTATAAAAACTGGCAATAATACTCACCACGAAGCCACAAAGTTCACTACGGAGACGTCGGACTGTGGAAGCAGGCAAGGGGAGGGGTTTCAAAACCAATTCGAACAGCCGTGGGCACTGAGGAAAATGAACGCATGTGCCCCAAAGCGATTCCGTAGTGCGGCACTCGCTGTTTACTTCCACAGCAACTGCAATACCAACATCATATTTTTTTTTTGATCCAGCAACAATCTAGTCAACACTTATAAGGTTGACATAACTTACATATTCTGATTCAAGATAAAAAGCTGCATAGTTTAAATTAGTTAATTTTGGGCAAAGTAAGGCAAGAATGTGAAATTTTTTTTAGAATAAAATATAATAGAGTACAAATAGAAAACACATCACAATACTCCATGTCGTGAGCACGAGAGTAGTAAATGACTATAAATGATATAAAATAACATTTATTTATAATTTTTATTCCACGCTATCGCTTTCAATGCTTGGCTTCCGGGATAGAATGGTCTAGAGAGCCTCAGTCAAAGTCTCGTCACTATCCCTCTACCGCTTTCAATGCTTGGTTTCCGGGATAGAATGGTCTAGAGCGCCTCTGTCAAAGTACTTGTCACTATTCCTCTACCGATTAATGTTTGATTTCAAGGATAGAATTTTTAAGAACGGCTCAGTCATAAAACTTAACACTAACTTTTCTCTCTACCGGTTTCAATGTTTGGTTTCCGCGTTAGAATGGTCTAGGCACAACTATTCCACTACCGGTTTGAATGTTCAATTTCCGGGATAGAATGGTCTAGAGAGGCTCAATCAAAGAATTTTTTGCAATGCCTCTTTCGCTTTTAATGTTTGATTTCGGGGATAGAATTGTCTAAAGGGCCTCAGTCACAGTACTTGAAGCTATGCATCTAAGGGTTTTAATGTTTATTTTCCGGGATAAGATCAGTCTATTCGCTTTAGTTAAAGAACTGGTCACTTTTCTCTTCTGGTTTCAATGTTTGATTCTTGGGCTAGAATTGTCTAGAGAGCCTCATTCTTTGTACTTATCACTATTCCCCAACCGCTCGCAATATTTCATGATGGCATAAGAATGGTCAAAAGAGCCTCAGCTAAAGAACTTGTCACTATTCGTTTACCGGTTTCATGCAAGGTTTCCAGAATTGAATGATCTTGATGCCCCAGTCAAAGTATTTTTAACAAAAGTATGCAAGAACGCCACTGGTCGGCTACGAGCTTACGGGACATAAGGAACTAAAGAATAAGAAGACAAGAAAAAATGACAGAAAAATGAAAAAGAGCTTTTACCGGCACAAGTGCCTCAAAAGTGGTAGATACTATTAGCACTTATTCTTTTTATTACTTTATTTTCTTAATAATAAAAGATTGTTATACTATGATAAAAGTTTAATCTTGACTCGCTCAAGATACAAAGCTTAATAGTAGATAAACTAATAGAAAAGGAAACTAACAATCTAACTTTAAAGGGATAGTCAGATGAAGAACTAAAAACTCCCCAATTAGTCATTAGTCGATGAAATTCAGTTATGTGTAAAATACAATTGATATAGGTTGCTTCAATGCAAGAAAAAAAAATAGTGAACAATTAGCTATTCTACTAGATTCCCTTCGGCAGCTTTGCTGCATTTTTCTTCTAAAGCGTAGTGCAACTGTATCGGTTCTGAGGTTGCTGGCGCCTTCCTGATAGACAGAGGACTCATTGTGTTATACGAGACCAGCCCGCGCTCCGCGAAACGCTTGGCGACTGCGGACAGTACCGCTCAAAACAGCTTGCAACTTTTCTACACATCATTACACAAAAAAATTATTTGCATGGTATTTTGTAGAAGTACACGTTCGTACTAAAAAGCATGTTATCGGTAGAGAAACAATGCACATTAAACCTCATGATCGAGTTTTGATCAGTGCCCTATTTTAGCGGTGGTTTTACTTTCTCGAGGCAACATTTTTTTTATATGGGAATTACCATGAGAAAAGTTGCTCGGTGCTACTTGGTAGCAACAAACCAAAAAATCGCGTTTTCTTTAATTTTTTAACCGCCTGCTTTTAAAGTATGGTATCTTTTAGTCATGTGTTTTATATTTAAAGGTGGACATCTACAAATGGTAGTTCTTTAGTTTTTCACCCGACTTTCTCTTTAAAGTAACAATATATCTTGGGTTAATGAAGAACAAGAACTAAATTATATTAAAAGTAAAACTCAAAATTACCATATGAGGTGTAAGGAATTGTAAAATGGGCCTATGAGGAAAGGTTTAAAAATTTTAATTTGGACAATAGAAGCAAAAATTGGAACTTTGATATTCTGTTGGTACTTCCACAAGGTATAGACACAGATTTCTATGCAATAGTACTAACTGAAGCCCATCTCAAAACCACAGCTCAAACCCTCTACTCCATACACAATTTTACTTCATACTTCTCTGAAAAACGTTTCGGTTGTACGAAACGTCTATTGAGGTATCCGTTTCTGGTTCATCACGGCAGCATACGAGAGGTTGTCCATCCTGTAACAATGTAGGCTCGTTCTTTGGCCGTGCTCTACGTACACAAATCTGCTCCAACCTCCATCTAGACACGGAGGTAGAACCAGGGTAGCTCTGCCTATCGTAAGATGCGGCAAAGAGGCTGATATCATAATATGGGCTAATGGCTGGTATTGTCGATTAACGTGAAATAATTTCAGCTTTATAACTGTGTCAGACGATCGAGTTACTCGCGCGAGCAATTCGCTACGAGTACAGTTTCACTTAAAACATGGAACACGGCCGAGCCAGCTCGCGCGAGCACCTCGCTACGAGTACAGTTGCACTTGATAACATGGAACACCGCCGAGCCAGCTCGCGCGAGCAATTTGCTACGAGTACAGTTGCACTTGATAATATGGAACTCGCCGGTATCCCGATACACGGTCGAACCAGCTTGCCCGAGCTTGAAAAATGTCTTCTTGTTAGACTTCCTAGCGAGTCACGTTAGTGGCCTCAAATCAAAACTCGTTATTTTTACACGTGTTCATTGTCAGATGAGAATCTTTAATCTTTATATTATTGTCTACTATTCAAAATTGTATTATTTATTATTCTTCTGAGATGTATCGGAGACAGTTATAAGCTCGCGCGATCCAACTCAGCGAGACCCTCGATCGTCTGATATGGCGTTAACACAACTCAAATAAGGAAAATAGATAAAGGAATGTCCTCAACAGACAATCACATTTTGTATTTGATTAGGAAACGCTTTTATGGGACTTCAGTAAAACATAAACGTTAATTGTAGTAAACTTAATTGTAATGGGTTTTTTTTTGCCAAAGACAACTTATTTACCTACAATGTGATGCTTTGTTTAGGCTTGGCAATTCTGAGAACGTCAACTGCTGACCTTGAGGCCATAGATAAGTTTACGTATTTCCCTACCATGTGATGCTTTGTAACATCGGGCTAGGTCATGAGGAGGGTGGGTGACCGCTCTCTCCCAAAACGCTATAGTTACCGTTGGTTAGAGCAGATTGGAGGGTTCGAAAGCTTGTGTAACAGCTTCGTGCTTTTTATCAACTGTTCGGCAGTGGTCAAAAGTTACGCGGCCTTTCAGATGGCCGATTGTCTCCTTGATACTTTTCGACAAGAAGCTACGTGCCGGAACCAGGCTCCTTCCCCCCAGCCCTTCCTTATCACAATTTATTAATCGTCAGGTTCAAAGGGCACATGTGGCATTCACTGGCCTTTTGTTTTAATAAACTTAATTACAAAATATATTGTTTCACCCCACTTCCAAAAAAAACTTGCCTAAAATATACAAAAATTTAGAATTTTTATCTTTGCTTTAACTCACGACTACAGTATTTTTAAGCTTGTGAAAAATATCACGCTTATCAAGTGCTCGGTATAAACACTGGCAATAATACTCACCAAGAAGCCACAGTGTTCGCCACGGAGAAGTCGGATTGTGGAAGCCGGAAGGGGGCGGGGTTTCCAATACAATTCGAACAGCCGTGGGCATTGAGGAACAGGAACGCATGTGCCCCGAAGCGATTCCGTTGTGCGACACTCGCTGTTTACTTTCGCAGCAACTGCAATACCAACAAAAATATTGTTGTTATGATCCAACACCACTCTCTTTTACACTTATCAGGTTGAATCAACTCAAGAATTCTGATTCTTACGATACAGCTGCATAATTTACATTAAATAATTTCGGGCATAGTAAGTCAAGCATGTGATACTAAAATTTCTCTGAATAAAACATAGTAGAATCCAAATAAGAACAAATCACAACACTCTATGTCGTGAGCACAAGAGTAGTAAATGATGATTGTAAATGATATTAAAATTACATTTATTTATAATTATTATTCCACGCTATCGCTTTCAATGCTTGGCTCCCGGGAAAGAATGGTCTGGAGATCCTCAGTCAAAGTTTCGTCACTATCCCTCTACCGCTTTTAATGCTTGGTTCCCGCGATAGAATGGTCTAGATCGCTTCAGTCAAAGAACTTGTCACTATCCCTCTACCGCTTTCAATGCTTTGTTCCCGAGATAGAATAGTCTAGAGCCCCTCTGTCAAAGAACTTGTCACTATTCCTCTACCGCTTCCAATGCTTTGTTTCCGAGATAGAATAGTCTAGAGCCCCTCTGCCAAAGTACTTGTCACTATCCCTCTACCGCTTCCAATGCTTGGTTCCCGAGATAGAATGGTCAAGTGCGCCTCTGTCAATGTGCTTGACACTATTCCTCTACCGGTTTCAATGTTTGATTACCAGATAAGAATTTTTTTAAATGCCTCATTCAAAGTACTTGTCACTATATCTCTACCGGTTTCAATGTTTGGTTCCCGCGATAGAATTGTAGAGAGCCACAGTCAAAGAACTTGTTACTATTTCTTCTGCCGGTTTCGATGTTTGGTTCCCGTGATAGAATGGTCTAGGCGAAACTTTTCCACTACCGGTGTTAACGTTTAAATTCCCGAGATAGAATGAACAAGGTTCCTCAGTCAATGTTCTTGTAACTGGCTTAACCGCTTTCAATATTTCATTGCAGGGTTAGAGTGATCTTAAATGTCTCAGTACATGTTCAAATCACTTTTCCTCTACCGGTTTAAATGTTTAATTTCTGGGATATAATAGTCTAGAAAACCACAGTAAAAGTATTTGCCACAATGCGCCTTTTGCTTTGATGTTTGATTCCAGGGATAGAATGGTCTAGAGGGCCTTAGTCACTGTACTTGAAGCAATGCCTCTACCGGTTTCACTGTTTAGTTCCCGAGATAAGAATGGTCTAGTCGCTTCAGTTAAAGACCTGGTCACTTTCCTCTACCGTTTTCAATGTTTGATTCTTGGGTTAGAATTTTCTAGAGCACCTCAGTCAAGGTACTTTTTACTATTCCCCTACCGCTTTCAATATTTCATTGCGGGGTTAGAATGGTCAAAAGAGCCGCAGCCAAAGTTTTTATCACTACTCCTCTACCGGTTACATGCAAGGTTTCCGGGCTGTATGGTCTTGGCGCCCCAGTCATAGTACTTTTAACAATAGTATGCAAGAGCGCCACTGGTCGTAACAAGTAGCTACGAGCTTACGGGACATAAGACACTAAAGAAAAAGAAGAAAAGAAAAAAATAACAGAAGAATGAAGAAGAGCTTTTACCAGCAAAAGAGCCTCATAAGTGGTAGATACTATAAGCACTTATTCTTTGTATTAGTTTTTTTTCTTATAAATAATAATATATTTTTATACTATAATAATAGTTTAATCTTGACTCGCTCAAGCTACGCAGCTTAATATTAGATAAACTAATAGAAAAGGACACTAACAAACTAACTTAAAAGTAACAATATGTGTTGGGTAAGTGAAATACAAGAACTTAATGATAATTATAAATACTGAAACTATAAATGACATTATAAGGTGTAAGGAACTGTTAAATGAACCTCTGAGGAAGTGTTAAAAAAAATTTCATATGGACATAAGAAGCATTATTGGAACTTTGATAGTCTGTTGGTATTCCTACAAGGTCTTAAACAGGTTTCTATGTAATAGTACTAAGTAAGGCCCATCTCAAAAACACAGGTTAAACCTTTTACTCCATAAACAATTTTACTGCATACTTATCTGAAAAACGTTTCGGTGGTTCGAAACGTCTGTTAGAGTATCCGTTTCTGGTTCATCACGGCAGCATACGAGAGGTTGTCCATCCTGTAACAGTGTTGGCTCGTTCGTTGACCGTGCTCTACGTACACAAATCTGCTCCAACCTCCGTCTGGACCCGGAGGTAGAACCAGTGTAACTCTGCCTATCGTAAGATGCGGCAAAGAAGTTTACATCATAATATGGGCTAATGGCTGGTTATGTCGATTAACGTGAAATAATTTTTGCTTAATAACTGTGTCAGACGGTCGAGTAACTCGCGCGAGCACCTCGCTACGAGTAGAGTTGCACTTGATAACATGGGACACGGTCGAGCCAGCTCGCGCGAGCACCTCGCTACGAGCACAGTTGCACTTGATAACATGGAACTCGCCGGCAGCCCGACACACGGTCGAGCCACCTCGCATAAGCTTGAAAAATGTCTTCTTGTCCTACTTCCTAGCAAGTCACGTTAGTGAATTCCAATCAAATCTCGCTATTTGAGCACGTGTTTATTGACGGTTGACAATCTTTTGACATTGTCTATTATTAAAATTAATTTTACCTATTATTCTTTTGTCATGTATCGAAGACAGTAATAAGCTCGCGCGAGCCAACTCAGCGATCCCCTCGATTGTCTGACACGGCTTTAACACAATTTTAATAAGGAAAAGAGAAAAAGGAATGTTCTAAACAGAAAATCTTATTTTGTCTTTAATTGGGAAATGCTTTTCTGGGACTTCAAAAAAACTTAAACGAAAATTGTACTCAACTTAATTGTTATGGTTTTTTTTTAGCCAAAGTGCACGTATTTCCCTACTATGTGATGCTTTGCTTAGCTCCCTTCCGATACACTAGTAACCTTTGGCTAGAGCAGATTGGAGGACTTGAAAGCTTGTGTTACAGCTGCGTGCTTCTCATCAACTATTCGGCAGGGGTCAAAGTTACGGTGCCTTTCAGATAGGACGTTTAGCCAATTGTCTTTTTGGTACTTTTCAACCGGAAGCTACGTGAAGGTAGCAGGCTCCTCCCCCCCCCCAGGTCTTTCTCATCAGAATTAATCAATCATTCATTCAAGAGGGCACATGTGGCATTTTTTGGCCTTAAATTACAATAAAATGAACTAAAAAATTCATTGTTTCACCCCACTTTCAAAAAAACGTTGCCAGAATATACAAAAATTTAGCACTTTAAACTTTTCTTTCACTCCCGCCTATAGTATTTCTAAGCTTGTGTAAAATGTCACGCTTGTCTAGTGCTCGCTATAAACACTGGCAATAATACTCACCTCGAAGCCACAGTGTTCGCCACGGAGAAGTTGGATTGTGGAAATGGGGAGGGGGAGGGGTTTCCAATATAATTCGAACAGCCGTGGGCATTGAGGAACAAGAACGCATTTGCCATGAAACGATTCCGTAGTGATGCACTTGCTGTTGTCTTCCGCAGCAACTGCAATACCAACAATAGTATTGTTATTATGATCCAACAACACTCTCTTCAACACATAAGTTGACACAACTTAAATATGAAAAGTTTAACGATACAGCTGCATATTTTACTTTTATTAATTTCGGGCATAGTAAGTCAAGAATTTGAATAGGAAATTTCCCTGAATAAAACATAATTGAATACAAATAAAAACACATCACAACATTGCATGTCGTGAGCACGAGAGTAGTAAATGATGATTGTAAATGATATCAAAATTACATTGATTTATAATAATTATTCCTCGCTACCGCTTTCAATGCTGAGTTCCCGGGATAGAATGGTCTAGAGCGCCTCAGTCAAAGTACTTGTCACTATTCCTCTACTGCTTTCAATGTTTGGTTTCCGTGATAGAATGGTCTAGAGTGCCTCAGTAAAAGTACTTGTCACTTTTCCTCTACCGCTTCTAATGCTTGGTTTCCGGGATAGAATGGTCTAGAGCGCCCGAGTAAAATACTTGTAACTATTCATCAACCGCTTTCAATGCTTGGTTCTCGGGATAGAATGGTCTAGAGCGTCTCAGTCAAAGTACATTTTACTATTCCTCTACAGCTATTAATGCTTGGTTCCTGGAATAGAATGGTCTAGAGCGCCTGAACTGGTTTCAATGCTTGATTCCCTAGATAGAATGGTCTTGTGCGCCTCAGTCAAAGTTATTGTCACTTTTCCTTAACCGGTTTCAATGCTTGGTTCCCGATATAGAATGGTCTATAGCGTTTTAGTCAAAGAACTTGTCACTATTCCTCTTCCGCTTCCAATACTTTGTTCCCATGATAGAATGGTCTAGAGCGCCTCAGTCAAAGTACTTGTGCTTATTCCTCTATCGCTTTCAATGCTTGGTTCCCGGGATAGAATGGTCTAGAGCGCCTCAGTCAAAGTACTTGTCACTATTCCTTTACCGGTTTCAATGCTTGGTTCCTGGAATAGAATGGTCTAGAGCGCCTCAGTCATAGTGCTTGTCACTGGCTTAACCGCTTTCAATATATCATTGCTAGGAAAGAGTGGTCTTAAAGGCTCAGTCAATGTTCGTGTTACTATTTCTCTTTCGTTTTAAATTTTTGATTCCAGGGATAGAATGGTCTAGAGGGCCTCAGTCACAGAACGTGAAGCTATGCTTCTACCAGTTTCAATCTTTAGATCCCGGAATAAGAATAGTCTTGTCGCTTAGTTAAAGAACTGGTAACTTTGTTCTACTGGTTTAAATGTTTGATTCTTGGGTTAGAATTGTCTAGAGCGCCTCAGTCAAAGTACTTATCACTATTCCCCTACCGCTTTCAAAATTTTTTTGCGGGGTAAGAATGGTCAAAAATGCCTCAGCTAAAGTATACTTGTCACTATTCCTCTACCGGTTTCATTCAAGGTTTCTGGTATTGATTGGTCTAGACGCCCCACTCAAAGTACTTTTAACAATAGTATCCAAGAACGCCACTCGTAAACAAGTAGCTACGAGCTTACGGGACACCCGCACCTCAAGAATAAGAAAAAAAGAACAAAAGAACAGAAGAAAGATAAATAGCTTATACAGGCACAAGTTCCTCATTAGTGGTAGATACTATTATCACTTATTATATTCTTTTTATTAGTTTTTTTTCTTAATAATAATACCAAACAAAAACTCATTAAAATTTAAAAAAATAAAAGAGGCAAAGCCCAAAACGGAGAAGACAAGTCCTTACAAACCAAAGAGGGCACACGTTCAAAAAACGCCAATTTCAAAAGAGGCTCAACATTTTAAGTGGTGATATTACAATTGTGGCCAGGCCGATTATTTTATTTCGAATAAATAAATATAGTTATTAAATTTAAATAAACAGATATAAATGTTTGCATCACTTAATAATTAATTTGTTTATATAGTAGAATTTACAAAATTAAATAAACTTCCTGAAACATTTCGAGGTGGGAAAAACAAATTGATTATACTTTTTTTTATAATTAAAAGCTTGGCCGATGAATTTGTAATCTCAGTCTTATTTTCCAAGTCCTGAAATGTTTCTTGAATTACATATTAAATTGAGTTTAAGTGTATTTTTTTGATGAGTTATTACCATTATTGGTTTATAGTTCGTTATATTAATAATATATTACCGAAAGGCAAATTACAAATCCATCGGCCAAGCTTTTAATTATAAACACAGTATGTTAATTTTGTTTTTCCAACCTTGAAATGTTTCAATAAGTTAATTTAATATGGTAAATGTAAATATATTTATTTTTTAATTAATTAGTAATGGAAACGTTTATTAATTTGTTTATTTAATTAAAATAACTATATTTATATATTGGAAATAAAATAATTGGCTAGGCAATTTAATATCACCCCTTTAAATGTTGAGCCTCTGATGAAATTGTCGTTTTTTGTACGTGTCCCCTCGTTAGTTTGTAACGGGTTTTCTACTCTTTTTTGCGTTGGCCTCTTTTTTTAAATTGTTTTGCATTTTTGTTTGGTATATCAATGCTTTCTATTTAAAAAGACTAATCTTGGCATGTATCCAAGTAAACTTGGTCTCCGCCTAGCGGAGGCTCGTCGAACTCCCACCTTGCGAGTTCGGCGAGCCTCCGCTTGTCGGAGATCAAGCGACCAGCAGGGGCTCGCCGAACACGCAAGTTGCAGTTCGACGAGCCTCCGCTTGGTGGTGATCAAGCGGACCTTGTCATTTTGTTGGTGATTTTCTTTCCCGAAATTAAAGTTTATTATTCTGTTACATGGTCACTGTTCAAGATAGGATTCTGAAAATTTACTCTGTTGTCTACATCAATGGCAAGATCGTTGTAGCACAAATTTATTATTTTTCTTTGGTTACTTTTGAAAATAACTAATTTTTTGGGAGTATTTATATTTTTCGGGTTGATTTCTGTCCAATTACATTTTTTTGTATGACAAAGGATGCCCCGGGAGGTAAACAAAATCAGCGCAAAATTTAATATTTACATCTTAATTCGTTTGGAGCCCAAAGACAGATAAGGAATAAGCCAGTAGTTGTATGTAGTTAACAGAAGAATTTTTTAATTTTTTAATGATGTTTACGGCCTCATATCTTCTATACGCAACATCCGATCGGAAAAAAATTTGAAATGGGTAGTCTCGTGATGAAAGCCCACCGATTAATGAAACTTTTGAGGTTTTCATCTATTATGGTTTTGCGTCGGCAACATCGTGTTAAGTGCACTTCGATGCTTGCAGTAAGAGTCGCGTAGTGGAAGCTCGCACATGGCTTGGCCCGGCGCGCTCCCGCGCGACTAGATGTATTTCTGTACTAAAATAATAGTAAAATCTTGATTCGCTCAAGATACGCAGCTAAATATAAGATGAACTAATAGAATAGGAAACTATCAGCTAACTTCAAATTAACAATATGTCTTGGGTTAGTGAAATACAAGAACATAATGATAATAGGAACTGTAACTATAAATGACATTATGAGGTGTAAGGAACTGTGAAATGAGCCTGTGAGGAATGCTTAAAACATTTTCATAAGGACATAAGAAGCATAAATTGGAACTTTGATAGTCTGTTGGTACTCCTACAAGGTCTAGAAACAGATTTCTATATAATAGTACTAAGTGAAGCCCATCTTAAAAACACAGATCAAACCCTTTACTCTATAAACAATTTTACTGCATACTTCTCTCATTATCGTTTCGGTGGTTCGAAACGTCTATTGGGGTATCCGTTTCTGGTTCATCACGGCAGCATACGAGAGGTTCTTGATCCTGTAACAGTGAAGGATAGTTCTTTGGCCGTGCTATATGTACACGAATCTGCTCCAACCTCCATCTGGACCCGGAGGTAGAACCAGTGTAACTCTGCCTATCGTAAGATGCGGCAAAGAGGCTGATATCATAATATGGGCTTATGGCTGTGATTAAAGTGAAATAATTTCAGCTTTATAACTGTGTCAAACGATCAATTAACTTGCGCGAGCACATCGCTACGACTACAGCTGCACTTGATAACATGGAACACGGTCAAGACAGCTCGCGCGAGCACCCCGCTACGAGTACAGTTGCACTTGATAACATGGAATAACACGGTCGATCCTGCTCGCGCGAGCAATTCGCTACGAGTACAGTTGCACTTGATAACATGGAACACGGTCGAGCCAGCTCGCGCGAGCACCTCGCTACGAGTACAACTGCACTTGATAACATGCAACTCGCCGGCAGCCCGATACACGGTCGAGCCACCTCGCGTGAGCGTGACAAATGTCTTCTTGTTCAACTTCCTAGCAAGTCACGTTAAAGGGCACCAATCAAAACTCGTTATTTTAACACGTGTTCATTAAAAGATGAGAATCATTTATCTTTCTTTTATTGACTATTACTAAAATTGTCGTTATTTATTATTCTTCTGTCGTGTATCGGAGACAGTAATAAGCTCGCGCGAGCCAACTCAGCGAGACCCTCGATCGTCTGACACGGCTTTAAACACAACTCAAATAATGCAAAGAGAAAAAGTAATGGCTTTAACAGACAATAGTTTGTATTTGATTGGGAAACGCTTTTCTGGGACTTCAGTAAACTTAACTGAACATTGTACCCAACTTAATTGTAATGGGTTTTTTATGGCCAAAGTGCACGAAACTGAAATAAATAAAACTAATTCACATTTAGAGTCTACCCACTCAGTAACTAAACTGATTTACTGTGGGGGACTTTAACTATAAGTGACTAAACCAACCCTGTAGGCGGCGAACACCATCAACGAGTGAGCGGTAACCAATCAAAGATCAATATTTCAAATACGAAACATATGAATCAGTAATTGGACAGTGCAAACGCCTGCGGACAAATACCAGCATCAACAAGGCCGATTCAGAACAACTTTGAATTTATTGAGTGCTTCGTTGTTAAGACGGGTCGAAAGTCACCGTTTACTTATTCCTAAGCCAAGAAGTAATGGAACTGAATCCACATTAGAAGTTAGAAAACTTCTGCCTGAAGCGGGATTTGAACCCGGGACCTTGTACATTGGAAGCAGGGATGCTAACCACTGAACCAACGAGCCACCTATTTACGTACACGTATTTCCTTACTTTGTGATGCTTTGCTTAGGCTGGGCAATCCAGAGATTGTCAACTGCTGACCTAGAGGCCATAGATAAGTGTACGTATTTCCCTACTATGTGATGCTTTGCTTAGGCTGGGCAATACTGAGATAGTCAACTGCTGACCTAGAGGCCATAGATAAGTGTACGTATTTCCCTACTATGTGATGCTTTGCTTAGGCTGGACAATACTGAGATAGTCAACTGCTGACCTAGAGGCCATAGATAAGTGTACGTATTTCCTTACTTTGTGATGCTTTGCTTAGGCTGGGCTATACTGAGATAGTCAACTGCTGACCTAGAGGCCATAGATAAGTGTACGTATTTCCCTACTATGTGATGCTTTGCTTAGGCTGGGCAATACTGAGATAGTCAACTGCTGACCTAGAGGCCATAGATAAGTGTACGTATTTCCCTACTATGTGATGCTTTGCTTAGGCTGGGCAATACTGAGATAGTCAACTTCTGACCTAGAGGCCATAGATAAGTGTACGTATTTCCCTACTATGTGATGCTTTGCTTAGGCTGGGCTATACTGAGATAGTCAACTGCTGACCTAGAGGCCATAGATAAGTGTACGTATTTCCCTACTATGTGATGCTTTGCTTAGGCTGGGCTATACTGAGAAAGTCAACTGCTAACCTAGAGGCCCTAGATAAGTGTACGTAATTCCCTACTATGTGATGCTTTGCTTAGGCTGGGCTATACTGAGATAGTCAACTGCTGACCTAGAGGCCATAGATAAGTGTACGTATTTCCCTACTATGTGATGCTTTGCTTAGGCTGGGCTATACTGAGATAGTCAACTGCTGACCTAGAGGCCATAGACAAGTGTACGTATTTCTCTACTATGTGATGCTTTGCAACATCGGGCTAGGTCATGAGGAGAGTGGATGACTGATCACTTCCGAGATACTATAGTTACCGTTGGTAAGTGCAGATTGGAGAGTTCGAAAGCTTGAGTAACAGCTTCGTGCTTCTCATCAACTGTTCGGCAGTGGTCAAAGTTACGTGGCCTCTCAGATGGGACGTAAAGCCGATTGTCTCCTTGTTACTTTTCGACAGGAAGCTACGTGCCTGTACCAGCCTACCCCCCCCCCCCCCCCCCCGCCCCCCCAGGCCTTTGTCATCACAATTCATCAATCATTAGGTCAAGAGGGCACATGTGGCCTTCACTGGCCTGTAGTTTCAAAAAATTAAATTAAAACATATATTGGTCCACCCCACTTCCAAAAAAAAGTGGACAAATATACAAAAAATTAGCATTTCTAACTTTCCTTTCACTCACGACAAAAGTATTTCTAAGCTTGTGTAAAATGTTACGCTTGTCTAGTGCTCGCTATAAAAACTGGCAATAATACTCACCACGAAGCCACAGTGTTCGCCACGGAGAAGTTGGATTGTGGAATCGGGGAGAAAGCGGGGTTCCGAATACAATTCGTACAGCCGTGGGCACTGAGGAAGAAGAACGCATGTGCCCCGAAGCGATTCCGTAGTGAGACACTCGCTGTTTACTTCCGCAGAAACTGCAATACCAACAAAAATATTGCTTTTATGATCCAACAACACTCACTTCTACACTGATAAAAAGACTCGACTTAAGTATTCTGATTCCAACGATAAAGCTGAATAATTTAAATTAATTAATTTCGGGCAAGGTAAGTCAAGAATGTGAATAGACAATTTCCTTGAATGAAACATAAAAAATTTCAAATAAAAACACATCACAACTCTCCATGTCGTGAGCACGAGAGTAGTAAATGATAATTGTAAATGATAACAAATTACACTGATTTAAAAATATTTATCCTCGCTATCGCTTTCAATGCTTAGTTTCCGCGATAGAATAAAATAAAGCGCCTCAGTCGAAGTACTTGTCACTATTAATCTATCCTTTCAATGCTTGGTTCCCGGGATAGAATGATCTAGACCGCCTCTGTCGAAGTACTTGTCACTATTTCTCTACCGCTTTTAATGCATGGTTTCCGAGTTAGAATAGTCTAGAGCGCCTCAGTCAAAGAACTTGTCACTATTCCTCTACCGGTTTCAATGATTGGTTCTCGGGGAAATGGTCTAGGCGTCCAGTTAATGTTCTTGTCACTGGCTTAACCGCTTTTAATATTTGATTGCTGGGTTAGAGTGGTCTAAAAAGTCTCAGTCGATGTTCTAGTCACTTTTCCTCTACCGGTTTGAATGTTTAATATCCAAGATATAATGGTCTCGAGAGCCCTGGTTTAAGTATTTGCCACAATGCCTCGTTCGCTTTTAATGTTTGAATCCAGGTATGAATGGTCTAGCGGCCCTAAGTCACAGCACTTAAAGCTAGCCGAGTACTTGAAAGCCGAGATAAGAATGGTCTAGTCGCTTTAGTTAAAGAACTGGTCACTTTCCTCTACCGGTTTCAATGTTTAATTATTGGGTCAGAATTTTCTAGAGCACCTCAGTCCAGGTACGTTTTGCTATTCCCTTACCGCTTTAAATATTTCATTGCGGGGTTAAAATGATCAAAAGAGCCTCAAACAATGTACTTGTCCTTATTCCACTACCGGTTTTTATGCAAGGTTTCTGGTATTGAATGGCTAGACGCCCCAGTCAAAGTACTTTTAACAATAGTATACAAGAACGCCACTGGTCGTGAACAAGTAGCTACGTGCTTACGGGACATAAGCACCTAAAGAATGAGAAGAAAAGAAAAAAATAATAGATAAATGTGAAAGAGGTTTTACTGGAACAAGTGCCTCATTAGTGGTAGATACTATTGCCACTTATTCTTTTTATGAGTCTATTTTCTTTAAAATAATATATGTTTATACTTTAATAATAGTTTAACCTTGACTCGCTCAAGATACGCAGCTAAATATAAGATATACTTAAAGAATAGGAAACTATCCAACTAACTTAAAAGTAAGAATATGTCTTGGGTTAGTGAAATACAAGAACTTAATGATATAAAAACTGAAACTATAAATGACAATATGAGGTGTAAGGAACTGTTAATGAGCCTATGAGAAAGGGTTTACAAATTTTCATATGGACCTTAGAAGAATAAATTGGAACTTTGATAGTCTGTTGGTACTCCTACAAGGTCTAGAAACAGAGGTCTATGTAATAGTACTAAGTGAAGCCCATCTCAAAAACACAGCTCAAACCTCTTACTCCAAACATAATTTTACTGCATACTTCTCTGAAAAACGTTTCGGTGGTTCGAAATGTCTATTGGGGTATCCGTTTCTGGTTCATCACGGCAGCATACGAGAGGTCCTTGATCCTGTAACAGTGAAGACTCGATTATTGGCCGTGCTCTACGTACACGAATCTGCTCTGACCTCTGTCTGGACCCGGAGGTAGAACCAGGGTAGCTCTGCCTATCGTAAGATGCGGCAAAGAGGCTAACATCATAATATGGGCTAACGCCTGGGTATGTCGATTAACGTGAAATAATGTTTGCTTAATAACTGTGTCAGACGATCAAGTTATCGCGCGAGCAACTTGCTACGAGTACAGTTGCACTTGATTACATGGAACACGGTCGAGCCAGCTCGCGCGAGCACCTCGCTACGAGTACAGTTGCACTTGATAACATGGAACACGGTCGAGCCAGCTCGCGCGAGCACCTCGCTACGAGTACAGTTGCACTTGATAACATTGAACACGCCGGCAGCCCGATACACGGTCGAGCCAGCTCGCGCGGGCTTGAAAAATGCCTTCTTGTTCAACATCCTAGCGAGTCACGTTAGTGGCCTCCAATCAAAACTCGTTATTTTCACACGTGTTCATTGTCAGATGAGAATCTATTATCTTTCTATTATTGTCTGTTATTAAAATTCTTATTATTTCTTATTTTCCGTCGTGTATTGGGGATAGTAATAAGCTCGCGCGAGCCAACTCAGCGAGACTCTCTATCGTCTGACACGGCTTTAACACAACTCAAATAAGGAAAAGAGGAAGCGGAATGTCCTCAACAGACATGAAAATTTTGTATTTGATTGAGAAACGCTTTTCTGGGTTTTCAGTTACACCCAAACGAACATTGTACCCGACTTAACTGTTATGGGTTTTTTATGGCCAAAGTACACGTAATTCCCTTCTATGTGATACTTTGCTTAGACTGGGCATACTGAGATAGTCAACCACTGACCTAGAGGCCATAGATAAATGTACGTATTTCCCTACTATGTGATGCTTTGCTTAGGCTGGGCAATACTGAGATAGTCAACTGCTGACCTAGAGGCCATAGATAAATGTACGTATTTCCCTACTATAGTGGACCCAAGATTACTTTACACCTGCTTTCGTCACATCCGGAGCAGTCGTAGCCAACCGGCAAACCGCCCAAGACACACCAGCGCCAATGCCGATCGCTGATTGGCTACGAACCAGTCGCCTGTGACGAAAGCATGTGTAAGGTAGTCTTGGGACAACTATATGTGATGCTTTGCTTAGGCTGGGCAATACTGAGATAGTCAACTGCTGACCTAGAGGCCATAGATAAGTGTACGTATTTCCCTACTATGTGATGCTATGCAACATCGGGCTAGGTCATGAGGAGGGTGGGTTACCGCTCTCTTCCGAAACACTATAGTTACCGTTGGTTAGAGAAGATTGGAGAGTTCAAAAGCTTGTGTAACAGCTTCGTGCCTCTAATCAACTGTTCGATAGTGGTCAAAGTTACGCGGCCTTTCAGATGGGACGTAAAGCCGACTTTTCGACAGGAAGCTACGTGCCGGTATTAGGCTCCCCCCATCCCCCCCCCCCACACCGCCCTTTTTCATCATAATTCATCAATCGTCAGGTTACAGAGGGCACATGGGGCCTTCACTGGCCTTTAGTTTCAATAAAATAAATTTAAAAAAATATTGCTCCACCTCACTTCCAAAAAAACGTGGTCAAAATATACAAAATTTAGAATCTCTAACTTTCTTTTTATCCTTTTACACACGACTTTAGTATTTTTGAGCTTGTGTGAAATGTCACGCTTGTCTAGTGCTCGCTATAAACACTGGCAATAATACTCACCACGAGGCCACAGTGTTCACCACGGAGAAGAAAGATTGTGGATTCGGGGAGGGGGCGGGGTCCCGAATACAATTTGAACAGCCGTGGGCACTGAGTAACATGAACGCATGTGCCACGAAGCGATTCCGTAGTGCGGCACTCGCTGTTTACTTCCGCAGCAACTGCAATACCATCAAAAATATTGTTATAATGATCCAACAACAGTCTTTTCAACGCTTATAAAGTAGACCCAACTTAAGTATTCTGATTCCAATGATAAAGCTGCATAATTTACATTAATTTATTTCTAGCATAGTAGGTCAAGAATGTGAATATAAATTTTGCCTGAATAAAACATAATAAAGTACAATTAAAAACATAACAACACTCCATGTCGTGAGCACGAGAGTTGTAAATGATGATTGTCAATGATATAAAATTACGTTGATCTATAATTATAAGTCCTCGCTATTGCTTTCAAAGCTTGGTTCCCAGGATAGAATGTTTTAAAGCGCCTCAGTCAAAGTTCTTGTCACTATTCCTCTATCCCTTGAATATTTGGTTTCCGGGATAGAATTGTCTAGAGCGCCTAAGTCAAAGTACTGATCACTATTCCCTTATCCTTTTAATGCTTGGTTCACGGGATAGAATGGTCTAGAGCGCCTCGGTCAAACTACATCTCCCTATTTCTCTACCGGTTTCAACGATTTGTTCGCAAGATAGGATGGTCTAGAGCGCCTCAGTCAAAGAACTTGTCACTATTCCTCTAACTCTTCAATGTTTGGTTCCCGCGAAAGAATGGTCTAGAGCGCTTCAGTCAAAGTACTTGTCACTATCCCTCTATCCTTTCAATGTTTGGTTCCCGACATAGAATGGTCTAGAGGGTCTCAGTCAAAGTACTTGTCACTATTCCTCTATCTCTTTAATGTTTGGTTCCTGGGATAGAATGGTTTAGAGCGCGTAAGTCAAAGTACTTGTCACTATTCCTCTATCCTTTCAATGTTTGGTTCCCGAGATAGAATGGTCTAGAGCGCCTCAGTCAAAGTACTTTTCACTATCCTTCTACCGCTTTCAATGTTTGGTTTTCGCGATAGAATGGTCTAGAGCGCCTCAGTCAATGTACTCTTCACTATTCCTCTACCGGTTTCAATAAAAGATTCTTAAGATTGAATGGTCTGGAGGGCCTCAGTCGAAGTACTTGTCACTATTTCTCGTCCGGTAGAAATGGTTGACTCCCGGTATAGAATGGTCTAGAGCGCCTCAGTGAAGTTCTTGTTACTATTCTTATACCGGTTTTAATGTTTGGTTCCCGGGATAGAATGGTCTAGAGCGCCTCTGTCAAAGTACTGGTCACTATTCTTCTTCCAACTATTTCAATGTTTGGTTCCCGGGATTGAATGGTCTAGGCGGTACTATGGCACTACCGGTTGCAACGTTTTAATTCCTGGAATAGAATGGTCTTGAGTGCCTTAGTCAATGTACTTGTCACTATCCCTCTACCGCGTTCAATGTTTGGTTCCCGGGATAGAATGGTCTAAAGCGCCTCTGTCAAACTACTGGTCACTATTCTTCTTCCAACTATTTCAATGTTTGGTTCCCGGGATTGAATGGTCTAGGCGGTACTATGGCACTACCGGTTGCAACGTTTTAATTCCTGGAATAGAATGGTCTTGAGTGCCTTAGTCAATGTACTTGTCACTATCCCTCTACCGCGTTCAATGTTTGGTTCCCGGGATAGAAAGGTCTAAAGAGCCTCATTCAAAGTTCTTATCACAATTTCTTTACCGGTGGTAATGGTTGACTTCCGGGATAGAATGATCTAGAGGGCCTAAGTCAAAGTACTCGTGTCTATTTTTCTACTGGTTACAATGCTTGGTTCCCGCGATAGAATGGTCTAGCTAGAGCGCTCAGTGAAAGAATACTTGACACTATTCTTCTAGCGCTTTCAATGCTTGGGTCACGGGGTAGAATGGTTTAGAGAGAGTCTCAGTCAACTTTATCTGGTCTCTAGGTAAACACCCATTTATCGAATAATACACTTAATAAATAAATTCATACTTAGAGTCTAGCCACTCAGTAACTTAACTGATTTGCAGTGGGGGACTTTTATTTGAAAGTGACTGAACCAACCCTGTAGGCCTCGAACACCATCGACGAGTGAGTGATAACCAATCAAAGATCGATATTTCAAATACGAAACATATGATTCAGTGATTGGACAGTGCGAACACCTGCGGACAAATGCCAGAATCAACAAGGCCGATTCAGAAAAACTTTGATTTTATTGAGTGCTTCGTTGCTAGGACGGCTCACAAGTCACCGTATACTTATTCCTAAGCCAAGAAGTAATAGAATTGAATCCACATAATAAGATAAAAAACTTCTGCCTAAAGCGGGATTTGAACCCAGGACCTTCTGCATTGGAAGCAGGGATGCTAACCACTGGACCAACGAGCCACCTTAAATCTACTTGAAGTACTTACGTCCAATAGTGAACAGGCTACAGGACAGCCATAGTCTAAGTATAACAGACGTCGTCTTCATGATAAGTTTCCTCTGAGTCCAAGCTTATGTATGATCGTCAGGCGGTTCAGACAACTGGTCAGACCACAAGCACCAGCTGATAACCTCTGCCATGACGTCAGCTGATCGCGAACTCTGTCGGTTACATTTGTCGCTGCGAAGTATACAAGTATCTGTTAGCAAGTAGAGTAAAT
Organism: Isoperla grammatica; assembly: GCA_945910005.1. Classification (NCBI taxonomy): domain Eukaryota; kingdom Metazoa; phylum Arthropoda; class Insecta; order Plecoptera; family Perlodidae; genus Isoperla; species Isoperla grammatica. The sequence goes on from OX246738.1 coordinate 100,857,117, forward strand.
CCCGTTAGTTAGTACCTTTGCTGTATCATAATGAGCAGACAATAATTCTCAATGCTTATATAGTCATTACTCACAATAACATTGATTGAACTATAGAACATATTTTCGTCACAGAATTGTACACGGGAACGCAATAATCGTTTTTCGTTCATAAATAAATTATTTTGTTGTTTTGTTTGGTGCTGTGCTGTGCTATGACTATTTTTCATTTTTTTTTATTTTAACCCCCTTTTCCCCCGCGGTAGTTTAAGCTTAACGTGAGCCTGCTGATGCTACGAGAAGTTATTAAATAAGATGTTTCTCTTCCCCTACTACCGTCCCTCTCCCCCTGATATCATAAGACCTAACGAAGATTGAAGATAGAAAATTTTAGATTTAAGATTTATTATCTTATTATAAGGATTTAAGATCTAAGATTTAAGATTTAAGACATTTTATGTTTAGCTTTTAGATTTAGATCTTAGATTTTTGACTTTTGATTTTTGATTTTAGATTTTGGAAAAAATATTTTGCAGTAACTATGGTGTAACTTTGTAACTTTTCGAACGATTTTGCCTCAAAACTATACACCTTCAATCCACATCGAGGCTTGTGGATGGTCCAAATTTCAAGTTGATCGGACTTTCCGTTCGACCGCTATCGACAGACATAAAAAAAAAAAAAAAAAAAAAAAAAAAAAAAAAAAAAAAAAAAAAACAGAACGAAGTGACATAAGAGTCAAGTTGAAACGCTCGCTTCGCTCGCTTAATTAATCTTGAATGGTTGCATATTAACTCTTTTTTTTAAAATATGTTTTTAGTCGTCTCAAAGGCGATAGTAAACAAATACCTAAACGCCAAAAAATTAATTGAATCATTTTATCGTGTTTAGATAATTTATTTTTTAATCAATGATAAAATAGATGTAGATACTATTTATTCTTACTTCAAATCAAATTTCATGCATTTACAACTTTTATGTATGTTTTATAAATAATCTGAATACTGAGAGATGTACTAGACTTATAATTAAGAAGAGTTGTTTTAAAGCTAATAAGGCCTGCACATTGCGCAAAGCTAAGTATATAAGAGATTTTGATTAAGTATAATGTATCATAGCTATTTACGATTAAAAACCAATGGTATTTAAATATCAAGTCTAATGTGATTATTCCACTGTTAAATTTCACTTATTATTCGTAGGAAATTCTTCTTCAAACATGTTCACACTTTTCCTGGACTTGGGTGTTTTTAACTTAAAAAATTCTCATTTAGCAAAAATGAAACTCGGAAGCACATTTTCTTGATTTTTTAATTTCTGAAGATGTTAAGGCTTAGTTATAATAATGTCATACATATAAAAATCAACTTTTTTTTAAATAAATTTTATGTAATAACATTTATAAAGCCATTGTTGTTGTTATTGTCGAGAGTGTCCACCTCCGTGTGGTTTTTTGCCGTCAGATCCCTGTCTGGCTCCAGCTAGGCCCTGGCCATATTATCGTTGGCCACCTGGGCCGCCCTTGTTTGCACCTTGCGTGCCCTGGGAAACCAAGTAGACATTATTACTCTGAGGCCATTGGAAAACGGTCAGAGATAAAATACTATGTGAGAGCCTAAGAAAAATCAATTAACTGATCAAATGTAGCGATGTCCTACTCACACACTTCATACGCATGTGGAGACAAATACATTTTACTTCATAAATAAATAATTCCACATTTTTATGGTTACTTTAATATACATGCATTCATGAAAAACCAGCTGTGCTTTCAACTTCGTTTGAGTGAAACGTGTGTATGCCCGTATCGTAGTTGAAAAACAGCCCTTTGAAATTCGATGCTGCTAACCTAATTGATTTATGCATGCTACTATCCAGAAAACAGCCCCCTTCCACCCTACCTAAAACAATCAACTATGAATACCATTCTTCCGTCTCCCACTCAACATAAAAACCACCCACTTTCAAATTAATGATTAAGATTTGTTTACGTTTGTGTTCAGTCAGATGATTGTACATGTCACTCCAGATATTATGTGGAATACATTTCCGTCAAAAATGGTCAAAAGGAATTGAGATCATATGTATCAGGGCCTACAAGCCCTCGACCTCAATGCCTTTATAAAAGTATATAGTCGGATTGATTAACTATCTTGTGAATTATACCTTATCAATAAAAAACAAATTGTTGTGAAATACAAATGGTGTTCTCACTTTCATCGCTGTAGGACTTGGCCGTTCTTCCTGGGAATCTGTTGACTCACTGTCAGTACTGACAAAACCTTCGATGTTCTTAGCCTCAGCATTGACGAGTTCCAACTGCTGGGCTGCTTCCTCTTCGCTTAATTTACGACCTATTCCGCCACGTGTTTCCTGGGAATGTGTTGACTCACTGTCGGTGCTGACGACGCCGGGGCGGATGGTAGTCCGACTATCACCGGCCCAGACGATGTCCTCGTACTGAGGATATTTGCTGGGAAGTGTTGACTTACTGTCCGTGCTGACGACGCCGGGGCGGATGGTAGTCCGACTATCACCGGCCCAGACGATGTCCTCGTACTGAGGATATTTGCTGGGAAGTGTTGACTTACTGTTCGTGCTGACGACACCGGGGCGGATGGTAGTCCGACTATCACCGGCCCAGACGATGTCCTCGGACCGAGGATATTTTCTGGAATGTATGATAACAGGGTCGGGGCTGACGAAAGCGGGGCGGACGGCCCAGTCAATGTCCTCGGACCGAGTAAAGTTTCTGGAATGTGTTGACTCACGGTCCGTGCTGACGACACCGGGGCGGACGGTAGTCCGACTATCACCGGCCCAGACGATGTCATCGGACCGAGTAAAGTTTCTGGAATGTGTTGACTCACTGTCCGTGCTAACGACACCGGGGCGGACGGTAGTCCGACTATCACCGGCCCAGACGATGTCCTCGGACCGAGTAAAGTTTCTGGAATGTGTTGACTCACTGTCCGTGCTAACGACACCGGGGCGGACGGTAGTCCGACTATCACCGGCCCAGACGATGTCCTCGGACCGAGTAAAGTTTCTGGAATGTGTTGACTCACGGTCGGTGCTGACGACACCGGGGCGGACGGTAGTCCGACTATCACCGGCCCAGACGATGTCTTCGGGATTACAGGGTCGGGGCTGACGAAACCGGGGCGGACGGCCCAGTCAATGTCCTCGGACCGAGTAAAGTTTCTGGAATGTGTTGACTCACTGTCCGTGCTGACGACACCGGGGCGGATGGTAGTCCGACTATCACCGGTCCAGACGATGTCCTCGGACCGAGGATATTTTCTGGAATGTATGATTACAGGGTCGGGGCTGACGAAACCGGGGCGGACGGCCCAGTCAATGTCCTCGGACCGAGTAAAGTTTCTGGAATGTGTTGACTCACTGTCCGTGCTGACGACACCGGGGCGGATGGTAGTCCGACTATCACCGGCCCAGTCAATATCCTCGGACCGAGTAAAGTTTCTGGAATGTGTTGACTCACTGTCCGTGCTAACGACACCGGGGCGGACGGTAGTCTGACTATCACCGGCCCAGACGATGTCTTCGGACCGAGTAAAGTTTCTGGAATGTGTTGACTCACTGTCCGTGCTAACGACACCGGGGCGGACGGTAGTCCGACTATCACCGGCCCAGACGATGTCTTCGGGCCGAGGATATTTTCTGGAATGTATGATTACAGGGTCGGGGCTGACGAAACCGGGGCGGACGGCCCAGTCAATGTCCTCGGACCGAGTAAAGTTTCTGGAATGTGTTGACTCACTGTCCGTGCTAACGACACCGGGGCGGACGGTAGTCCGACTATCACCGGCCCAGACGATGTCTTCGGACCGAGGATATTTTCTGGAATGTATGATTACAGGGTCGGGGCTGACGAAACCGGGGCGGACGGCCCCGTCAATGTCCTCGGACCGAGTAAAGTTTCTGGAATGTGTTGACTCACTGTCCGTGCTAACGACACCGGGGCGGACGGTAGTCCGACTATCACCGGCCCAGACGATGTCCTCGGACCGAGTAAAGTTTCTGGAATGTGTTGACTCACGGTCGGTGCTGACGACACCGGGGCGGACGGTAGTCCGACTATCACCGGCCCAGACGATGTCTTCGGACCGAGGATATTTTCTGGAATGTATGATAACAGGGTCGGGGCTGACGAAACCGGGGCGGACGGCCCAGTCAATGTCCTCGGACCGAGTAAGTTTCTGGAATGTGTTGACTCACTGTCCGTGCTAACGACACCGGGGCGGACGGTAGTCCGACTATCACCGGCCCAGACGATGTCTTCGGACCGAGTAAAGTTTCTGGAATGTGTTGACTCACTGTCCGTGCTAACGACACCGGGGCGGACGGTAGTCCGACTATCACCGGCCCAGACGATGTCTTCGGACCGAGTAAAGTTTCTGGAATGTGTTGACTCACTGTCCGTGCTAACGACACCGGGGCGGACGGTAGTCCGACTATCACCGGCCCAGACGATGTCTTCGGACCGAGTAAAGTTTCTGGAATGTGTGGACTCACTGTCCGTGCTAACGACACCGGGGCGGACGGTAGTCCGACTATCACCGGCCCAGACGATGTCCTCGGACTGAGGATATTTGCTGGGAAGTGTTGACTCACTGTCGGTGCTGACGACACCAGGGCGGACGGTAGTCCGACTTTCACCGGCCCAGATGATGTCCTCGTACCGAGTAAAGTTTCTGGAAAGTGTTGTCTCACTGTCGGTGCTGACGACACCAGGGCGGACGGTAGTCCGACTATCACCGGCCCAGATGATGTCCTCGTACCGAGTAAAGTTTCTGGAATGTGTTGTCTCACTGTCCGTGCTGACGACACCAGGGCGGATGGTAGTCCGACTTTCACCGGCCCAGACGATGTCCTCGTACCGAGTAAAGTTTCTGGAAAGTGTTGTCTCACTGTCGGTGCTGACGACACCAGGGCGGACGGTAGTCCGACTATCACCGGCCCAGATGATGTCCTCGGATCGAGTAAAGTTTCTGGAATGTGTTGACTCACTGTCCGTGCTGACGACACCGGGGCGGACGGTAGTCCGACTTTCACCGGCCCAGACGATGTCCTCGGACCGAGTAAAGTTTCTGGAATGTGTTGACTCACTGTCCGTGCTGACGACACCAGGGCGGATGGTAGTCCGACTATCACCGGCCCAGATGATGTCCTCGGACCGAGGCAGTATACCGCACGAGGCCAGGACCACAAGCACGCACAACACTCCAGCAAACTGGGGGAACAATAATATTTTTATATATTTATTATTGTTGTTTTATATCTACATTATACTATTCAATTCTTTCATCAAACTTATTGATTTCAAGAACAAAAGTGGGTCACATCAAAGTTACACATGGAGAGCGCTGGTAAGGCCGATTCATAATTGAAATAAGAGTGCAATAGAGAAATAGCAATAAGTTTTAAGCGAATTAGAACGTGCAATAACAATGCTGTGGTTCACAACTGTCACAGTGGATTGAATTAGTCGTAAGAAATAAATCAATTCCATTTCTTATTTTAACTTCCCATGATGCACCTTATAACGAACCAATCAGAACGCAGAAGAGCCAAAAGAGAATGAATGCCTACTACGGAGATCAAAACAAAAACAGTGGTGCCGGATGTGCTGTTGTTGATGTCGTCAATGAAAGTAAATACATATTAAAGCACTGGCTTCACTACTTAAATAAGATACTGGGATACTGTTGTTAACCAATAGCTTCTTATTTCGCTATTTCACAGATTCTTATTGCAACTCATATTTTAATTGTGGATCGGCCTTAACCAACCTTTTTATAGCACCCATTGATGATATAACTAGCAACAATGAACAAACTCCTTCACATAATAGTTCATTTTATTACCACCAGAATGCATCTACTATAAGTGTTACCTGTTTCTCATTGCTTCTGAAATACGGCAGTATAAATATACACAATTTCGTGTTATGATTTTAAACAGTAGTATGGGTTTAATAAAGCTGTTTATATTTATTTGTATGATTATCTCACCCAAGTATAAGTTTAGTAAAGATACATCTACATAATTTCTTTCGCGTTTAATTTAAAAATATACGAAAACATCCTTACTTTGGAAATTAAACAACAAATACAAATTTCACCTAAAAATATTATCTAGCAATCTGGTATTCATGTTGAGCCAACGCTAAGTTTAATTAAGCGGGAATAACTGTTAATGCTATACAACCAAGTATTGTACCCAAAAGTCACGGTTTTTTCACTATTTATTAGAATTTTTCCAAGTTTACCTGCCCCATGCAGCCAAGTGCGTAAAGTTAATAAATACAACAATACCCAACTCACCATATACCTGCTGGCCATTTCGTCTGGGAGATACTCTGAGCTCTGTGATCTTCAAAGAAAAACACTTACTGATGCTCTGGACCACGGTATACAACTTATACTATATATAAGGTCTTGCAAGGCCCTAAGCTCACATGTGTCTTTTGTGAAGCCAATAGTGTTGGAAGATCCCCCAGATACACGATAGATAGCGCCACTCGCATGTGGCCTAAATCGTAGCCACCGATAAACGTAAAATCCAATATAATAAATCTAAGAAAACGAAGACTGTTACCTTTTAGTTAGGCGAACGCGTTTATATAAATAACCATGTAATTCCATTTGAACTGAGTAAGAAATTTGTAAAGAAATGGCTAGGACCATACCGTGTAATATTATTGCCAGGACCCGTGACAGCCGTTATAAAAGAAATATATGGAAGGAAGATTCAAACTGTTCATGTTAATAGACTCAAACCCGCAAGTACTCTTGTCAAGAGTACTTGCGGGTTCGTCAAGAGTCTCTTGACGATTTCCCACCCGGTTGTTATGAAGACGGATCAGTGAAACCAATGGTAACGGAAGTAAGCGAGACTTGCGTCACGCATAAATCTAAATCGAACCCCGAACTATTTGCTGACGAAGACGACAACGAGTGACAACTTATGTTGATACCTCTTTTTTACCTCGAATTATCCATGTCAATTGGCAGGCCTAATGTTACGTACCGTACTACCCTTGGTTTTGAGAGTGGACAGTTGAAAACTACAGCAATGCATGCACTTCTGAATTAAGTGATAAATTATAAAAACTGGCATAGAAAAAATGAATAGGTAGGTCGCTGGTTGTACTGTTGCCAACTAGAGCCGGACATAAATGACGTAATACTAATAACAGAACCGAATCACATTGAACTTGACCCCGTAGATAACGGACCCAACGACCCAGATAGACCCCCTTAGAAAATCCTGAAGTCGAAGCCGATCCCCTCCGAGGACTCTCGCCTCGTTCAACTCAACCTGAGAAGTCAAGGGACGGTGCCCCGACAACCATGGATTTAAAACATAAGGATTTGATGGATCTCACATACGCACACTCGTACACATTAATACACACTCACACATGCTCACGCACACTCACACATCTTCGTACATTTGTACACACGCGCACACACGCACCACACGCTACGCACGCGCACGAACCAATTACAGTGAGGGTTAACACGCAGAAATATATCATCGTCTAAACCAAGGGTCTAAACAACAGTTCTTGTGTGGCCTTCTTGAAGCTAGGTAGAGAGATGTTGAAGTTATCTAATTGTGGATTGAGAGAGTTGAATAATGTGTCTTGAATTCTGTTCATTGTTGAATATTTAAAGATGTCTATGCGGCTGCTGGGAATGTTGAAAGTTATCTTTTGCCATGGTGTTTCTGTAAGATACATGCAAATTAATAAACTAAATGAGGTCGGAATCTAGAAGATTGTTGAACACTTTAAAAAGGAAAGTTAAAGTTAAATAAGTGTGACAGCGTTTTGGTTCATTTACTTCGCTGTTGGTAGGCCAGAGGGCATAAGCTCGGGTAGTAGTCCATACAAACCCCAGTTGACAACACAGAGAATTTCGAGATCTGAAAGTTGGATCGTTTGGCCAAACCCTGACATTCCTTCCTCTACTCAAGCATCGGCCGTCATCATGATTGTGAGATAATGCAAGGCTCGCCGACCGAAGGTAGTTACGTATCGAGGCGAGAGTGGGGATACTCGTACTTTGGTCAGAGGTTGGTGCAAACAGTATATGCCCTCTGGCCTACCAACAGCGAAGTAAATGAACTATAGAGTGAGCAGGTTGTGTTGTTGACAATGTGAGAGGTAGTCAGTCGCACCTGTGATACTGTTCACCCTGTTTTGCGCACACTATCTTGATGAAGCGCTGCTGCACACGTTCCAGCCTACTGATGTGGGTCGCATGGTGGGGATTGAAAATCACGGAAGCATAGTCTAAGTGAGTCCGCACTAAACCTGTGTAAAAACACCGTAGAGTTTTCGTCGAGAAATCTTTGGCGCAGTTTCTTCGTATAAAACCGAGCAGTTTTAGCGCCTTTGAAGTCGAGAGGGAGATTGCGTTGTGTACGAGAGGTCGCTGCTGAGCGTGACACCGAGGTCTCTGACGTGATACACTTTAGTTAGGGTTTTCCCAATGAGTTGATAAATGTTGTTAAATCGGTGTTTACGGTTTGTGAACGTTATGAGATTACACTAAGATATGTTGAGATCGAGTTTTCACGTTGAGCACCATTCACTGAGCCTGTCTAGAGAGCTGTCTGAAATAGAGAGCTCATGGCTAGACTATATACGTGCTGAAGGTCGCTGGTTCAATTCCCAACCCGGAAATGTAGAGAATGCTTTCAACAAATGGAGTTGTAAATTAAAAACAATAACATTTCACTCCCTCACTACCTGCAAATCATTAAACAAATCCACAGTTCTAAGGCTTTATTTCCAGAATTTGTCTGGTTATTTACATAGGAATAGCGGGAATTGTAACACTTGATCAATGAAACACAATTTTTTTTTATGTTATATTCAAAAAGGATTTATCTGTTATCATCCAGAAAAAAATCACATTTGACTGGGGCATTTCTTCAGTATCGTCAGGATGATGTATTATATATATATTGCCTATGAACACGGTAGACTTTACTATTCTTGACCCCATCCTGCAAACAAATAAATATACATAAAATCTGTTTGGAAAATTGTGAGTTATTTAAAATTTAAATAATTTAAATATTTTAATATTGAAAATGATATAATATATATATATAATATTAAAAAATATTAAAATATTTAAATATTAAAAAATGATATAATATTTATATATAATATTAAAAAATATTAAAATATTTTAATATTAAAAAATAAAATAATACAAATTTAGAATAATTGTTAAATGCACGTACGAGGTTCAAAATTTTAAGAATATTACTTTTTTATGGATTTTATTATATTTTAGAGCCTGCGGAAGAATCGAAATGCAAATCAAAAGTGTTTCTTCCATAAAGCAATTACCATATGCATAATATTATTATAATAATGAGTATAACAACAATGACACAACATTAATCGAAATGAACATAATAATAATAATATGATATAAACGGATTGTTTGTTTCCAGGTATCGGCTGGCCTTACGCGTACTACCGTGGCATCTACCCTGCACAGCACACCACATCATACTCTGATCTAGACATACTTGGCAACTGTTTTAACACACCTGTCCGTTTTATGCTCAAGTCTTAGTCTCTACTAACAAGTATATACAACTATGAAATCAATTTTTGTTATTACTTTTTTGATCTACTGGAAACATTTTTTTTCTTTCAGAAAGCTTACATGCAACTTTCAGTTTTAAACAGTCATTGTATGATATTTCTGGCATTTTAAATAAAAGTTGTATTAAGTATATTATCTTATGTTTCAATGATTTAACCTTGAATAACCCCTTTCTTAAATTTAGTTTTGTTTATTGTTATGAATATTGAAATATAGTTCGAATTCAATTCAATCAACTTATTCGTATTTTAATTAGGTTTATTTATTTATTTTATTGGAATTAAGGCCAGTGTATAGGGCTCAATGCTCTCTTTAGCCTGACGAGTGATGATTGGTGAATGATAATGAGGAAGGGAGGAGGGGAAGCCTGGTACCGGCACGTAGCCTACTCCTATCGAAAAGTACCAAGGTGACCATCGGGTTTACGTCCCATCCGAGAGGACGGTGTAACTGTGACCAGTCATATAGGTTCCTCCACTAACCTGGACTGCCGAGCAGTGTTGACGAGAAGAACGAAGCTGTTACATCAAGCTTTCGAACCCTTCATCTGCTCTAACCAACGGTAACTAGTGTTTCAGAGGCGAGTGGTTGGCCATCCACCCCCTGACCTAGCCTGCTAAGCGACTGCGGCTTAACCGTTGGCTAATTAGGTACATATAATGTGTTCTTATATATGAATATATAACCACATGGCCATCGTAGTTGGCCGTTGTTGACACAGCAGGGATTCCTATACGAAAAATTACTATTATTAAAATTAGTACTGTATTATTCATCAAAATTCTCTTTTTAAAATAATTATTGTCTAAATATTTTGAAACCATTAAGTATATCATATAAATGTACAAACATTACAAGAGTTTCCTGTCTTCAAATCTGTATTGTGTTGTCGTAAACGGTATAATATGTATATGCCTATATGTACAATATCAACCTAGTATAATCACAAAAAAGATGTGTATTATATTTTTCTATTATGTACTTTACTATGATATATCATATATGTATGATTATACGGGCTATTAAGCTTAATACAGCTTTATGGATTATGTATGGAGATCTAGCAATGGTAATAAAGCACCGGCAAATAGAGCCGCAGGATCTAGGATCGATCTCCAGTCGGGGCAAACTTGCATTACAGTTGTTATATCTTCAGTTATTAATTATGGAGGGTTATGCGGAGTCACACTGCATTTAATATTACTTGCAAAGAAATTCACAATTTAAAATTCTATTACTTACATATTATATTTGTTATTTATTTGTACAGATGTTGTTATTTATAAAATATATTATATCGCAGCAAACACGGGCGTGTAGGTTAAGTATTGAACCAATTACCGTTTAGTGCTCATAATATAACAATATACCATTTTCAAAATTGATCTAGGACCCTTAAACTAATCACAGTCCCCGAAATCTTCAATGACAACAAAACACAATACACAGTCATAAAGAAAAGTGAACCTGCAGGGCGATTCTGTATGGGCGACGATAAGTTTATCAGCGGTTTTAGTCGTTACTGAAGGCGAATGCAAGGCGGTGATTTGCTCATCGCCTTCTTCTAACAACTGAAACCGGTGATAAACGTACCGTCGCCCATACAGAATCGCCCTGCTGGACATAATATTTAAAAATTAGTTTTTATTGTTGCACATTGTTGTCATTGAAGATTAAGAGGACCGTGATTAAATTAGAGAAGAATAAAATAAGTATCTAAGGGTGCTAGTTCGATTTTTAAAAAGACTATTATCAAGTTAAATAAAATCCGATAACACAATACTATTTCAATCATCGGATTTAATAAATCGCGTTTGGATAAAATCCAATAATCCAATAATATCTCAATTATCAGATTCAATATAATCCGATGCTACAAAAATATCTCAATTATCGGTTATCACCGTTTCTTACTAATTATAGCGGAGTCTGGTGGTCGTTATACTTAAATTTATTTAAGTGTCGAACGGGTATTTAAGAGCGTTCGGAAGTAGTTTTGACGTTTTTAGTTAACTAATTTCTCTTAAACAAATAATAGGATTATAATGAAAATTTACTTAGTTGCAGAGGAATGTCATAACTACGCATGGTATTTTGTACATTTGTGACAAGCCAGCTCAAAAATAATATACTCATAGTTGAATTATGCACATAAATTACTTTCGTCGAAAATGTTCGGCGAAATAATACGGAGAATCTGTTTAAAAATGGGTACATTATATTTTTAATAGGTTGGTGAGAAATGTTCTTAATACCATGCATAGATATGACATCTCTCTACAAGTAGGTAAACATTTATAATAATCCTACTATTACTTTAAGAGTAATTGGTTGACGGCCAATACATCTGTAAAACTTCACTGCCGAACGCTCTTAATATGAGGTGCTAAGTACGCTACTTAAGTACCTAAAGTGGTTGAGTGCGCTTTGCGTTGTTACCACTCCAAGTGTTTCGAGACGTATAGGTACCGCGTCAAGAGGGCGCTACAAGACGTCGTGTGCGCATGCGTCGCTTGACTCGAGGCGAGGCGTCGCGACGCTCGTCTGTCCGCGTGTTGATCGCGCGTCGTTCGGACGTCTTTCTATAGCTCGTCCTCTACGCGCGTCACGCGTCACGCGTTACGCGTCACGGTGTTTTCAGTGCGGTCGTCTGACGTCGATAGCGCCACGGTATGAAAATATGACATTTTGAGATCAGTGCTCGAGACAAATTAGGGGATTAAAATTTGCGTTATTGCATTTTTTAATCATGTTTTTATTTTAATTTGCACCACTGTGGTTCTAAAAGAAAGGGGCGTATGGAATAAAAGTGCGGTTTTTTGGTCCTGTGGGCCCGATTTCCATCTCGAAAAAGGGTCTACCGGATACTTTTACACGAAAATAGGCTCAATAATAGGCTCGTTGGTAATGGGCGTACGCCCAATAAATTTGTTCCGTGATTACTATAAATTAATAACTTACAAGTTCTAAGAATGTAGGTAAATTTTGTAGCTCACATATTTCGTGAATGAGGAACGAAATTATCTGCCTAAAGTTATTACAAAATACTAGGTTAACAGCTTTTTTTTTTTTTTTTTACAATATCTTAGAATTTACTTGGATGTCACTAGCTTCTGCTCTGTTGATGTTCTCTTTTTTTATTTTGTTATAATTTTCATATTATTAGTTTGTTAAAATATATACACATTTTATTTTACATACATTTCAATTGATAGCAAGATCATCTTACACGTTATCTATTTTTTCCCATGTTGAAAACTATATAATTTCTATAATTTAATTTTCCTGACACACTATTATACAATCTCATATAGGTAGGTAGCTGAACGGTCAACAGTTCTGTATAGGGGCTACATCTTTAAAACTATAGTATAAGTGGCCCCCCTCACAAAAATACATCTAGTAGAAAAGTGGCAATAGAGTTTAACTTGGTAGTCGCCTTGCATTTATTAAATGTTTAATTAAAATCTTAAACGTATGTGCAGGCAACCCTGATAGCAGTAGTAAATGCATTCTAAATTCGAATTGCATGAATAGTAAACAAATGTTCCAAAAAGTTTGTTGCAAGGACTAAACCTAGAAAAGCCATGACTTAACTGAAGAAATTGAAAGTTTTAGGAGAAATAGAATGGGAATAACATTGACTAAGCGATGAATCATGATTGTATCATTTTGTAATGCATGAAGACTTTGACGGCCACTCAGACACCCCAACCTAGAGGTATTGTAGCTTGACACTAGACAGTAGTTGAGATAAAAATAAAGATACACATGCCTTTATTTAAGAACGAATTACGGCCAGAGAGGCCTCATCTTCCACCCAACCATTTATAATTACAATACATGCATAATTCTTGGCTAAGGAATAAGTAAACGGTGACTTTGGAGCCGTCCTAGCAACGAAGCACTCAATAAATTCAAACTTGTTCTGAATCGGCCTTGTTGATTCTGACATTTGTCCGCAAGTGTTCGCACTGTCCAATCACTGATTCACATGTTTCGTATTTGAAATCTAGATCTTTGATTGGTTATCGCTCACTCGTCGATGGTGTTCGGATCCTACAGGGTTGGTTTAGTCGCTTTAAATTAAAGTCCCCCACTGCAAATCAGTTTAGTTACTGAGTGGGTAGTCTCTAAATGTGAATTTATTTTTTTATTTTATTTTTATTTGGCACTTGACAGTAGTCGAGAGAGAAATAAACATACACAGGCCTTTATTTAAGAAAGGATAACAGCCAGAGGGGCCTTATCTTCCACCCAACTATCTATAATTCACAATACATGCATAATTGTATGATGTATAATGAGACTCTTCTCTTAATACAATTAAGTGTATTCATGAATGAAGTGCAAACGTTTAACTATAAAAGCAGCGTTGACAATTTTACATATCATTCATACATCCCGTATACAAATATAGGAGCACATAAAAGTAAGCCGTGTTGTAAAGTGGAGTTGAGAGTTGAGAAAGAAAGAGAGTGAGAGAGATCGAAGCGAAGAGAAGGGAAAGTACGAACGTTGCATATAATATATATTAAAATATTTATTATTATTATTTTTGCACTACATCCACACGTTAAATTGCCAGTCCGGGTGGTGTAGGGGTCAAGGCGCCCACTCGGTAAGTGGGAGACCTGGGTTCGATTCCCAATCGGGGTTGGTTTTTTAATTTTTTGATTTCTCCATTATATATAAATATATATTCGGTTCTCAGCCTCTGAAACCAACGGATCATCCTGAAGATGGCAAATGCGATTTTGTCGAAACGTCGAGACAATGACAATGGCCCATTTCTGGGCCAGCAACCAGTGTCTAGAGAGCAAGTTACGTGGACAGCAACCCGAGAACCTAGTACTACATATATATATATATATATATTATATTAAAACCACACACACACAATTATAAAACGATACCAAGGTCACTTACTTTTAAAAACCGGTGAATTTTCGGAGTAATTCGTTCCTACTCCTTCCTCAGACCGAGGCCAACTGCCAACTGCTGCTATATATTTATATATATATATAAAAAAAAAAAGTGTCGGTGTTGTTCCGTTGGACTAATGCCGAAAAAGATTCGGCGTTGTTCCGGTGGATTTACACCGAAAAAAGATACGGCGTTGTTCCGGTGGATTAACGCCGAAAAAGATTCGGCGTTGTTCCGGTGGATTAACGCCGAAAAAGATTCGGCGTTGTTCCAGGTTACAAGGTCTACTTTTTTGGGTTAGGATTATACTTGAAAGTGCAGTACACACGATCGATTCGGCGTTGTTCCATTCGGTGTTATTCAGCGTCCGCTATATATATATATATATATATATATATATATGTATGTTAGTTCTCATATTCTCGCGGATATATGTTATTTGTTTTTTTATTGGGGTTTTTTCACACGAGTAAACATAAATGTTCGACTCACCCAACACTGCCCGACGTTTCGGAGACGTATCATTCTCCATCCTCAGAGGCATCACCAGAGGGCATATATATATATATAATTTTTTTTTTAGATTTTGTTGGTAGCAATATGTAAAGTGAGGATACATTTTTCGGTTAAACCAATCCAAATTTTATTTATAATGATAATTCAACGTTTTCCATTTTATATGCAAATGTTTTTTGGTTGTTTTGGTTTTTTATTTATTTGTTTTTTATGTTTGTAAGTCTTGAAAAAGACGACGTTAGAGACGTTGAAACGTTGAATTATCATTATAAATAAAATTTGGATTGGTTTAACTGAAAAATGTATCCTTACTTTATATATATATATATATATATATATATATATATATATGTATACTTTGTTATTCTTGTGAAACAATCCATTTACGACGTGGCTATACAGACATGAATGAATAAGCGGTTGTAATGTTGTTTGCCGCACCGGTTACTTCGCGAATACTTTCACTTGATTCAACGGTAATTCTAGAAATAAACAACTGAAGAAAATATGTTATCATAGAAGACATTTTTATGATTCAATCCCAGAGATTTATGGTGGGGAAAAGTTTATTACGTCATAAAACAAAAATAGAGTCGCACGACGAGCTCCATAAGCGTGAGCGACCTTGGATAACCTCAGTTTGTATAAGGTTTTATCATTTTATTGCAATAATAACAATTTATTATAAATTAAAATGTAATTGGCTTCAATAATAATAAAAATTGCTCCGGTTTGCAATATCAACTCACACACTTCACGGGATGTATTAATACACGTTGAAATGAAAGAAATCACTGTTAAAAGCGTAACAGTGGGCGATCCCAAACTGTCATAAGATCAAGATTTAGAGTTGGCGTTGGCGTTGTTTACGCTGGTGGAATGTTCTGTCCTAGATTTGATATGCTTACATAAACGTTTCCTCAATCATTCTAGATATTAAAAAGTAAGTTTAAAATTCATTTCGACGACACAGATAGTTTGAAAAGCGTGACTTTTTTCTTTATTATGACGTTCAATGTCAAGGTTTTAGAATTATTTGGGACCATATATTATCATAGTTCTACCGATATTCTTAAAAGAAATATCCAATATTGTCTGTAATTGGATTAAATATACAATTCGCACACTCTTTTATGAGTGTGGCATTTGGTGCGGGGACACCATTTTTGTTTTAAGTTTTGAATCTACAGCCGGCTAAGTTTGATTTATGGTTTGATAAAGTTTTCTTTGTCTACAAAGAAAGTTTTATTTTCCAAGCATTATAATCTTTATTTGTCAGAATGAGCTGACGCTCTGTACATTGACAGATTACACTAGACTAAACTAAACTAATAATAAACTAACTAAGTTAGGTGTAGTTAGGTGTAGTTAGGTGTAGTAAGTGTGTAGTTAGTTTGTTTGTCTGGTGCTAGCTGCACTCACAGTCTCAGCGACTGACAAGGGCTTTAAATAAAGTAATTATCTCCCTCGGCTATTTTAGAAAGTTATTTTTTCAAGGATCACTTTACATGTTAAACGAAAAATTATGAATAGGCCTCTGAGGGCTCACGAAGTGGCAGGCTCTAGATTAATGTTTTAAACGTCTTCAGCGAACCAGGTTTAATCATTTTGGAATTTGATAAACTTTTTATATCACCCTTATGAAATTCAGATGCATAAATTATGGCAAATACGTGGTGCACCCATGTTGAGGCTGTGGATTATTTTCATTGATTATGTTGGTATAGTATCACCGTAAAAAAAAAAACAAGAAATGTCTGAATTTCAGTACAGAAAAAAAATCACATTTAGAGTCTACCCACTCAGTAACATGACTGATTTTCAGTGGGGAAATTTAATTAAATTTACTTCATATAGTGTGTACAAAATTTTCTTTTGATATATAAACACTGTTTGAATGAAAAACCATAATAGATGAGGCTATAATAAAATAAGTAGGTATAACATGAGAGAAAACTGTTGAAAAATACCCTTTTCATTGTGTGTGCAATAGTAAAAATTGAGTGGTAAAACAAATAACATAAATTTTAACAATGGTTTGTTTTTATCATAGACCTATAGGCACCGAGATTGGCCACTGATGGCGCTAGTGAAAACGAATGAAGCGCTCAAAGTGGCAAAGTCGCGCAACAACCTGCTGAAGCAGCGTCGTTCTTCCTACGTCAATAAAGGGAAATTGTGAAAATTGTTTAATTAAATACAGCTTTTAAAATATTTGGGCAGATTATGAATCCCATCAGTAAATTTTAAAAAGGCAAGCCACCATTTTAATCAGGACACGTTTTAGACGTACAAACAACAAATAACACACAACAAAGACAAACAAAACAATACAATAAAAATCAAAACAAAAACACAAAACAAAACAACAAAACAAAATAAATACACATCAACAATAAAAAGCAAAACAAACACAATAAAAAACAAGAATATCACAATAATATCCAGCACTATTTTCAACCGCGGAATGAAATCTTCAGCAGTTTGTTGCTAAATTTTGCCACATATAGCGCTGCATGTACTAACACACGGTGCCTATAGTTTTATCAAATTTATTCGATGGCTTTCACACTATATTATATTAAATTTTCTTTTGAAGGAATATATTAATTATTGTGATTTTTAATTTGAAACGACAGGAAGGAGGTATTATATAATAAATGAGAGATGTATGATAATTAGACGTAACTTCGCAGTGGTTTTGACAAGCGTATGTAAGCCAGCCCGCTTATTTCACCCCCACCCACTTGCCCTGCCAGTTACACTCTCATTACCAAAAGCTCCCACCCACACAAAATCTCTCCATTGCTTTGCTCGTATTCGTGGAATTTGCGCTGAGCTTCAAGCTTATCAAAACCTACCCAAAAACTTAACATTTATAACGAATTTATAATCTACTCTTTGAGAACGAAACAGAGTGTCAACCACTTAATTTGAGCGACATAATGAAGAATACTGGCTTCGTTAAGCAAAGTAAATTAAATCAAAATATTTTTAATTCTCTACAAATAGAGTTTAAAACACATCAACGGAAGCCGAATCTTGTTAGTTCATCTTATAGATCTTATTAGTTTTTAATTAGGGTTATGTTGTTAATTTGACGTTATCTGGTTGCAAGAATCGACAAACATTTAGAGATAAATGATAAAGCCTTATTTCAAATGTCAGTTATCGCCGAGTTTTATGGTACAGGCAGTAGCTGTGCTAGGCGAGGCATTAATAAACGAAGCTTGTCAGCGGTTACCTTGAAGTCTTCCTAATCTAACAAACAACCCCCCCCTTCCTCCCCCCCTCCCCCCCTCCCCTAACTGAATTCTACTTATAACTAGTGCGTAACATCCCGTTACCTAGCGAACTTACAACAAAATGAATATCAAATACAGACCCTTAGTGACGATTTTTTTCCCAGTTGAGAATAATTGCATGGAGATATGAGTAAACATATAGAAATCGGGGGTTTGTAGAAAAAATTCTATAGTGGTTTTTAACTGTACCCAATCTCCATGTTATATAAGTCGAAAATTGTATGAGACATAAAGGTTCTAAAGTATGGAAAGCTTTAGTAGAGCTCTTGTGTGACTTCCAAGGTTACTGACCACGCACTGAAATTGCATGACTGGTCAAATTGCTTAAGTCTATTCATGTCTCATATAAAACTGAGTTTTATAAAATTTGGTCAAGACCCGTTTGATATCGAATGAAGGTTTATATCCACGATTGGCATTCGTTTGTGTATTTCTTGCTTTTAAAGTTGTGCAAGTATTTTTTTAAAGATTCAAATATTGTGTTTCTAATTCTGTCTTAATGAAAAGCATCTACAATTATTTAGTTATTTAATCATTTATTTTATTTATTTGACATAGTATTTGTACAACGTAATAAACAATGAATTTTATATCAGAATAAAACATTATGGTATTAATGTTTTATTAACAACAATAATTCGCAACAATAATTCTATTCCATCCCGGGCCCAGGAAGGGTGTAGCTTTTGAAGATTCCCTAAGTTAATAGCTAGTAAGATTCTTCTGACGAGGAAAAGTTACGCAGGTTTCCTACAACACCACATTCATATTAAATAGAATAAGTTCACATTTAGTCTACCCACTCAGTAACAAGATTGATTCTCAGTGGGGGACTTTAATTTGAAGCGACTAAACCAACCCTGTAGACTGCGAACAAAATCGACGAGTGAGCGATAACCAATTAAAGATCGATATGTCAATTATGAAACACATGAATCAGTGATTTTACAGTGCGAACACCTGCGGGCAAATGTCAGAATCAACAAGAACAATTCAGAACAGCTTTAATTTATTGAGTGCTTCGTTGCTAGAACGGCTCGCAAAAGTCACCGTTTTACTTATTGTTAAGACAATAAGTGATGGAATTGAATCCATATTAGAAGTGTAAAAACTTCTGCCTGAAACGGGACTTGAATCCGGGACCGTCAGTGCTTTATGGAGAGAGTCGTACGCATAACCTTCTCACAGTCTAATGAAGTAGTACTTAAGGCTGGTCCACACAGATTATGAAGACATAATGCATAAGGTTTTAAGACGTTGTTTTAAAAACAACAATGAAAACAACGTCTTAAAACTAAAACTTTGTGTGAACGCCAGTACGTGTTTCCTATGATCCAACTTTACGACTACGCGTTAAACCTTAAATCGTATGTCTTAAAAATCTGTGTGGACCAGCCTTTAGCAATCTCTTATCAGTACGTCATCATTCCCAAGTTCTTCTCGGTACTGTGTCACTTGATAGGCTATCACGTGATCGTATTATCAGTATTCCCCCCCCCTCGCTTGTGATACGCGCTTCAACGTGGGGGCTTATCTGTTAACAAGCTGGATAATCTGTTGACAAAAATGTTGTCTTTATTAGATTAGAACCATAATTGCTTCCGAATATCAAATTATAAAGATGTGTTTATTTAGGTTTACGCGTATGTTTATCTTGGTGTAATGGGATTAGTGGGAGTTAGATAAACATTGCGTATAAGAATCTAAAGCGTAAAAATTGATAACAAATACAGAGCAAAGGTAGCGGGTTGTAAAGAAAATGAAATAACGCCGCTAACATATTGTATGTATCGAGAGGTATGGTAGACAGCCCTTTACCCAAACAACTTTTCAGCCCTTCCGTTTTGGTAGGCCTATATTGTAAATAAATTTAGCAATTTGCTTTAAAAATTAGTTTAAGATCATATACAACATACAAAGTGCATATAAACGATAGTTCTAAACATTTGTTAATAACCGATATATTTTTGATTTTTGATTTATCTACGAAGTAACAATTCGCACATATAAACATTATAAGTTTACGTATCAGAGCAGCCAAAATGTGTTATGATTATGTTTTATTGGCTACAACTGTTATGACAACATAATTATGTAGTAACAAGCAATTACAATCTTTACGGTCCTTTTATACCATAGCTATGCATGTGTTTTCTGCCCATATACTATCAGTAGAGAATTAGATCAGTAGAGCCAAGTAAAATTCGTGTTACGAAATAAAACGAATCTGTAGTTATACCCCTAAAAATGATAGCTGTAGACGAGACGGCGTGTCAGCATGCTAATTTTGCAAATTTTGAAATTTGGAGCCTTAACCACGAAATCCGCGAAATATCGTATATTCGCGAAATAAAACTGAAATAACGAAAATGTGTTGAATATTGGCCAAAAATAAGTGTTGGTGTAAGACGAAACTCACAGTAGATATAAAGGAAATGGCAAGCAATTACAATCTTTACACAGTAGAATTTAAAATATAAAGGAAATGTATAGGAAGTACTGTTCATACACATCGAATGACTCGTCTTTATTTGAGTGGTATTCCTAAATTGATTCAATTAATAACGTTTTTTGCGTCTTATAAGAATAACACCGTCAAAACACGAGATTTACATTTTGATAATCGAAATTTGGGAAACAAAAAAACCCATTTATGTAGTGTTCTATCAGTATTTTAATTGTAGATGCCATATCCCTAGTAATTGCTTTTAGAGAATGATTGAAACTGAACTAAAAGCTCTTGTATCCGTTAAAACTAATTCAGTTTGGGTAACCCACTCAATGTGTAAATAAAGAGGGGAAAAAAACGATATTGAAAAGACGTTAAGATCAGCGGACGTTTGTCTGCTCACACAGGGATTATTCCTATTTACCGTTTGAGCGAGACAATCAATGGTGTTGTTTGTCTGTCCCTGTGATCGGGGTCCGTTCTAGGGATTAGGCAACTGATATATATAATTCTCTTGTAGACAATCGAGGTGTGATGATAGGTTCGAGTGTCTAAAACGCGAGTGGGCGTACGGCGAAAAATAAATCATTGAATTTAGAAAATACTATTTTTAACTTTAATCTTGAATAGTTCTTTAGATAGGTACCCATAACATGGTATTTGCATCTTCGTGAATTGAGATCAAAAAGTATTTAAAACTTATGGCAATATTATTTGATATTTTTGTATCATAATTTGTAAACAGTTCGCCGATAATATGAGGGAATATTACTACATAAGAGTAGTATAAGACGCAAAAAGTAATTCTTGCCCACGCGAGAAAGGAAGAGTTGTAATCCCTCCTGCAAACAACAGAAACCTCATATGTATTCCCATATATAAGAAATAATGAGACATAAGTGTAAAATTGTTCCTACCCTAAAGAGAAAGAAGGAAAAAAATAAACGAATTCGTATAATTTGGCTAAGTTGCTAAACAATTATTTTTCTTATGGAGAATTTTAAATTTTATAAATAAGTTTTATAAATATATTATATTATATATAAATAAATAAATAAATAAATAATAATAATAATAATAATAATAATAATAATAATAATAATAATAATAATAATAATAATAATAATAATATAGAAATAAATATAAATAAATTTTAGCATGTACATGATCGCCAGAGTTGCAGTAATAACCGTATTAAAATATAATTTAAAAAAATGATTTAACTCAAATTACATATTAATCAAGGTAA
Organism: Isoperla grammatica; assembly: GCA_945910005.1. Lineage (NCBI taxonomy): Eukaryota > Metazoa > Arthropoda > Insecta > Plecoptera > Perlodidae > Isoperla > Isoperla grammatica. The sequence continues at coordinate 100,879,200 of OX246738.1, forward strand.
AGAACTCCTGCGTACATAATATCGAAGACCCAATCATTCGTATCTGCTTTATTTTGTCTTTTTGCTCGGGGGTGAAAAACACGTACATGCTACTTCCCCTAAGAAAACTAATTGTAGAGCAACTAGCCAAAATTACGCGATTACGTTCATTTATCCCTTTCTCATCTTTGGGGTAGAAACGTTTTTCACTCAAGCATCAATATTTCTATTGGATGGGAATACATATAATTTGTTAAGTTTCTGTCCTCAATAACTCTTTAACTTTTATCTAAGTTAATTTTTTTTTTAAGTACCTGCTGTATTTTGTTGCTCAAATAGCTAATTGTTTCACATTGTTCTCAGTATACATTATATTAGATTATTTGCACAACTTTAGGTGAACATTACCTGCGTCGGTGCAAACTGAGCCTAGACCTTTACTCCCTGATCCAACCACTGAGACATACCTCTGTCAACAAACCCATATCAAGTTCGGCACCGACAAACCCAAATATTTACCACAGTGTATATGAATTGAACCGATTTCGCCGCTCAAACTTTTACCCGCGCACATCTCAGTCACTTGACCTTGACCTTGACGAATGAGTGGGGGGATTCCCCTGCTACGTCATCATCGCGCGAAGTGTTGAGCACCGAGTCCCGCAGCGGCTTTTAATGTGACGTCACAAGCTGTTTCGTAGCTTCACGGCGGTGGAATAGACCAGCTGGAGGTGACCGAGATAAACAACAACAACAACAACAACAACAACAACAACAACAACAACAACAACAACAACAACAACAACAACAACAACAACAACAACAACCGCGTGGGCGGCACCAACGAGTCCAAAGTACTTTCAGTTCGACGAACGATCAAATATGGCAACATCAAGGTAAGAGTAATGCTCTACCAATTGTTGACTTATTGCTAACATTATTTTACCTATTTTTACCTATTTTTGTTGACCAATTAAACAATGACAGACAGAGACGGAACAGAAAATAAGCAAAGAAAAAGATATTCGTCAATACTCTCAACCTTATACAACCAATTATGCTCAAACCAGTTAATCCAGTAGTTTCTGGATTATACATGGCAGTGCATCTGCATTGTTGGAACGAATACAAAACTGATAACAATAATTCATTTACTTCTAACCGATAGAGGTGGCTCAGCGGTAAGACGCGAGACTCTTAAGGCGGGTTCACACAAAATGACTAAGACTAACGATTAGTGTTTAAGACTAACGATTTAAGGTTTAACAGGGTTGAAAGGCGCGTTCAGACAGAATGACTATGGACTAAGACTAACAATAGAGTGATTAAGCCTTGGGAAAACAACGTACTCGGAAACATCCATCCCCAAATGTATTTCAACAATGCCAACAATCGAAAATCAACTTTCTTAATCACTCGTTCTTAAACACTAATCACTATAAAAGTTTGTTAACGCTTAGACATAAATCGTATACTTCAACCCTGTTAAACCTTAAATCGTTAGTCTTAAACACTAATCGTTAGTCTTAGTCATTTTGTGTGAACCCGCCTTGAAGTATACGATTTATGACTAAGCGTTAACAAACTTTTATAGTGATTAGTGTTTAAGAACGAGTGATTAAAAAGTTGATTTTCGATTGTTGGCATTGTTGAAATACATTTGGGGATGGATGTTTCCGAGTACGTTGTTTTCCCAAGGCTTAATCACTCTATTGTTAGTCTTAGTCCATAGTCATTCTGTCTGAACGCGCCTTAAAGGCGCTTGCATAGCAACATGGCAACACATTTTTTCCGGACCGGCAAGTCAGGTGAACCAATCAGGGCAGGCACGGCAAGTTTCTGATTGGTTCACGTGATCTGCCGGTTCGGAAAAAACGTGTTGCCGTGTTGCTATGAAAGCGCCTTAATTCGGGAGGTCACCGGTTTGATTCCGGCCACCGGCAGTCCTGACTGAATGTTTTTTCCGAGGTTTTTCTCAGTCGTAAATGCGAATGCTGGGTTTTTGTCCTACCAACAGCCCTTGGACATTCTTTTCCAACTATCCAAACACCCTAATAACCTAGTTAGTCCCCTAAAGAGGGGCGGATCAGGTAAAGCTGGTGTGCCCCTATAACGGTCATTGCTTCGAAAAATAATGTATTCATTATTTCCTTCTATTGAAACGTAAGGTAAAACCGAATTAAAGGAGAATACAAAACATACAATGTGGAGTGAAAACATATTATTCTACAATACAACCTCTGCGGAACTAGGAGGAACATTGTTAGAAAATATGATCCACGTATCGTTGTAATAATAGTATACAAATAAAATAAATAATTAAATTCACATTTAGAGTCTACCCACTCAGTAACTAAACTGATTTGCAGTGGTGGACTTTAATTTAAAGTGACTAAACCAACCCTGTAGGCTTCGAACACCATCGACGAGTGAGCGATAACCAATCAAAGATCGATATTTCAAATATGAAACAGATAAATCAGTGATTGGAATATGTTTTCTCTTGGGATTGTATTAACAATGTGCGCTTTATGTAAAGGGACCTATCATATTGCTAACATAGCGGCTGTTTGTTTATATCTTGAGAAAATAGTTATGAATTCATTACAGAAATAACAATCATAACGGTTGCAATATTTAAAAGTTTTAAAATTCGTTGTTTTATATAGCTGATACATAACCTAAGATATCAATAAAATACCTTGAAGTTTGGGTGGTTTATATTATATTGGCTCTTGCGTTATGACTTGTAGAAAAAAATATACACTGTGTTAGAAGACAAATACTTGAAAAAAAAAATTATTAAAAATAAATATCTTTCTGTACAATAAAGTACAATAGAGCAAAGCAGTTTCCTTCTTTTATTGTAGTGAACAACTTCTATATTCGCCACGATCGCTTTGATCTTCCATCAGTAGTCGTGTGTTTTGCCTGATCCTTAGACTTGCCTCAAAGAACGTATCAATGTGTTGCGCAATGAGAGTGGAAGGGAAAGGATCAAAGGAAAATCGTATATCAAGTGGAAAGTTATCTCCCATAGAAAGAAGGCAATTCCTACTGAACATTCTGATTATTTTTCTCGACTCTTTGAACATTGGGGTAGTGTACACCCACAACAGTCTCTTTATCATAGCGAAACAAATGGAGATTGTAAATTCTACGTGTTTATGTCGGAAAAATCAAAGGCTTATTAAAGTTAGTATGCTCAAAGTAGAAACAAAACGTTTAGAGCTAATGGCCCATGTTTGTGTATTGAACCATTATAATTGGCTTGTAAACCAAGATTTACTAAAAAAAACACGGTTGCCAATTTTATAATAACGGAAGTCGAAAGAATGTCACCCTTTGAAAGAAAAATAATTGCAAGGAAATGACAACAGCGCGCTAACTGTTGGCCCTTTAAACCCTATATGTCACGGTCTATTAGACAAACACAAGTCATTATGCTCTAAATGTTTCGTTTTTACTATGAGCGGACAGACTTTACTTTCTAGTTTCTGTATCATAGCAAAATAAACGGAGATTGAAAATTCAACATGTTTTTGTTGGGAAAATCGAAGGCGTATTACCAAAGATAACAAACTAGTTTGAAATCTTTGGTATTACTTATTAGCCAGTGTGGTGACGACACGGCGTGACATGGGCGTGACATGGGCGTGACGTATAGTTATTACGCATCGTGAGTATACGTTGATCGAACTTTAAGAATAGAAAATTTTCTTTCTGGAATGTTGGAAGTTATTTCAGATGTTCTGGAATCTTATCAAAAAACCAATTCTTGACTTGGATCGAATTTTTCTCTATCTATTTCGAGTATGGAAACTTTTCTTGGCGGAGAAATAAACTCCCTACCCACGTTGATGTAATGATGATCCATCAGCTGTTGTATAAATAGGGTTCAAGGGTTCAAACTTTAAGTCATACATAGGGTGTACACAAAAGAACAAATAACTTACTTACTTACTACTTTGCTATAATTAATTTATGACAGTAAGGCCGTATCTCAAAGCTCCTTAGTAGGCGAAATAGTCAACTATTTTGGAGGAAGTGTCGTAATAAGTAGGCGACCAAAGCTCAAAGTCGTTACACTTTTAGTCGATAGCTGTTAGGAACCGAAAGTGGTGACTACATTCGACAGCTAACGTCTAAAGATGGAGGACGTTGAAGACAAAGCTTAGGTGCACATCAAATGTGAGTAAACATTGTATTATTTTACAATATCTGACTTTATGTCAGCGTAGACATTGCTTATTGCATCATTTAAATAATATGCTGTGGGCTCTATTAATATTTTTGGTATTTTTCGTTGGATTTAAAGGTTCTGTATTTCCACATCTAGTCATCATGTCCAAAGCTCTAGTGATTAGCATTTAGCAGTTAATTTAGTTCCCGAAAATAGTTGACTAACATTTTAGTCCATACTCGGAGCTTTGAGATACGGCCTAAATAGTTGTTTTCATTTTCTTAAACAATTTACCCGCTATCAGTTATAGAAATCAGAAACTATAGTTAAAATGGTGTCTGTGACGTCATTATCAAATCTTTGGATGTATAGACGGGGGTAGCGAAGAGTATATTATGAATGAATAAATCTTGGCTTTATTTTAATTCACTCTAAAATCATGCATTCGATTTTTTTTACCTTAAGGTCGGTTTACATACTTATTTAAGATTTAAGGTTTCATTTTCCTAACTGTTTTACTTAAGATTGCTACTATTGGTCGGATTTATAAAACGTCGTCTCTCATTGGCTGCGGTAATAATTTTAGGTATAAGAGCTAACGTGGCTATGGTTTCCTTAAATCATAAACCTTAGGAAAGTGTGTAAACGACATAATACTTTTGGCTTGATTTGACTTTGGATCTTAAATCTTAAATAAATGTATAAACCGAGTTTTACGTACAACCACATAAGGCTGGTCCACACAGATTTTTAAGACATACGATTTAAGGTTTAACGCGTAGTCGTGAAGTTGGATCATAGGAAACACGTACTGGCGTTCACACAAAGTTTTAGTTTTAAGACGTTGTTTGCATTGTTGTTTTTAAAACAACGTCTTAAAACCTTATGCATTTTGTCTTAAAAATCTGTGTGGACCAGCCTATACGTGTGTTTAATAATGCTGTTATCCATATATCTGGCATTTCTGTTAGCGTACGTTTACAGAAAAACGATGCACTTCGCTTTAAATGTTTATTTATGTCCTTCGCCAAACCAACTGTATACTCTTGTATACTCTTGTATACTCTCGTGTGAATCGAATCCAAAAGCTGATGTAATATCCTGCGATTTGGTGAATACAACAAGAAAATATGCAGGTTGGCAAACATAAATTTTATCTTTTAGGCACTTCCCACACAAGTTTACCAACCGACGTTTCACTTGCGGATATTTCATACTCTAGTTTAGTTGAAAAGTTTCCTTGTCTTATCTATATATTGAAAAGAATATGTTTGGTCGAATTTCTTACCAACTTTAAGGGCACCTCTCCTCTCTCCTGTGTCAACATATTATGTTATATGTTTTATCGCCATGGTAGTAAAACAGGTATAGGCAACCCAAGACTACCTTACATATGCTTTTGTCACATCCGGGGTATTCCTAGGCAATCAGCGATCGGTATTTGCGCGCTATTGTCTCGGGCGGTTCGCTGGTTGGCTAGAAATACCCCGGATGTGACGAAAGCATGTGTAAAGTTGTCTTAGGTTGCCTATAAGTAGTTCACCAAAATGTAAGTTTATGAAATATGTATTGTAAATGGACCGTGTGCATTCCTATAAACCACGAATACTTCCATTGTAAATATTGGTAAACAATAATGAGTTAACAGAAAACCACTCTCGATTATTTAATTTAATATGGTAGTTTAGATGGAAATACTCAACAAAACATAGGGCCGTATGCCCAGTCAAGTATCAAGTTCAGTACCCTTCATGATTTGTTGCTATGTAATTGTTCTATTACAAGCTATTTTCCATAAGAAGAACAAACTCTACAGCACCATAAACAAATCACATAATAACTGTACATTACACCCTTAAATGCATGAAATAATAAAGAGGCAGATGATTCAAATCATGTGTTATTAAAATATATTGATGTGTGTACCTTTTCATTGGCAAGACGACTATATACAAATGCAACAGACACATTTTTATTGATTTTATTTTATTGTAATTAAGGCCAGTGTAGGGCACCAATGCCCTCTTTAGCCTGATAAGTGATGATTGATGAATGATAATGACGAAGAGAGGATGGGAAGCCTAGTACCGGCACGTAGCCTACTCCTGTCGAAAAGTACCAAGGGGACCATCGGCTTTACGTCCCATCCGAAAGGACGGTGTAACTTTGACCAGTCGTATAGGTTCCTCCACTAACCTGTACTGCCGAGCTGAACAAAGCTGTTACACAAGCTTTGGAACCCTCCAATCTGCTCTAATCAACGGTTACTAGAGTTTCAGAGGCGAGTGGTCACCCGTCCACCTCCTGACCTAGCCCGAGGTTGCTTAACTTCGGTGTACGTATGGGAACCGGCTAAGCGACCGCGGCTAAACCGTTGGCTTGACAGACACATGTTTCTCCACGGCCTTGTTGTTTACTACGTAGATTTACGTCACTCTATATCTACAGTTGCGTTGATGGGAGCTCTATAAACAATCTTAGAAGAGACGGTCGCTCCACGCGGTCTATTTCAATGGAACTCGACGCGGAATTTCCCGATACTTTCTTGTTATTTTCCACTACATGGAGTGCACCAACCTTGCTTGAATGTGCCTTCAATGCCTGACAATAGACGCGATGATAGTTTCACTACAATACCGGAGGCATGAGAACGAGATGCAACTAGATTTAGGTTGGTACTTGTCACATACGTCACTACAATTACATAATACATGACGATACCACCTTGCAAGTAATCGCACATTAGTTTTTGCTGGAATTTTCAGAACATTTTCATTTTTATAAATCTATTTTCAGGAGGCTACTCAATTATAGCCAGAACATTAACATTTACATAAGTGGAACAAGAGAAAACGTAAGGAATTATGTGTCAAACTGTTAAACTCAAAATCATAATTTTTATTAATTTAATTACTGTGGAGAAGGATAATATTACTCATATTTGGTGACATTTTCAGCTCTACTGTTGCTACAGGAAATACTTTACATTAGCCTATGATTTATTAAATTTGGCATGATATGTTGTTAGTGTAAAGACAAAACTCGGTCAAATGTTGAGTTACGTGTTATACTTGTGGGGCGGGTACTAAAAATACTAATACTAATTTTGGAGCCGACCCATTAAAACTCATCGATTATTTGTCTAAGAATTTTCGGTTTGTAAGGTTGGACACATAATGTGTTTTTCAAACACTTAAGAACCTGTGTTGAAATGTCCGTTTGTTGATAAACACATTACTTAGGAATGGTTTAAAAATATCTATCCGATCTCGAGTCTTTAGTCAGTCATTATTATTACTTGTACAATTTGAAGGTCGTAACGAATTCAAAGCTATTTATAGACGCATGTTTCATATATAGATAACTTGTTTTCAATTTCTTCTTGGTTTATGTTTTGAGAGGTGTTCTTATAACATGTAGCCAAAATTTATTTTGGGAGTAGCCGATCAATATGAAACATTGTATCGACAAACAAATAAATAAATACATTTGTATTTATATTCTACCTACACTGTAACAAGAACTGATATTAAGTGGGGACATTAAACCATTTGTTATTTGCTTTGCTTCGTTGTTATGACAACTCTATTTAGTCCATGTTTACATATTATACACCAGTGTCATGTTGATTGGTTAAGGTCAAGTTCCGATCTGGAAATACCCATGCCCGAATCAGAATTTAAACTCTGAACCTTCCGCATTGGAAGCAGATATAAACCCACTAGACCAACGAGCCACACTAAAGCAACAATCCTGTCAGTCTGTATCAAATAATCGAAAATCGCCATGAAATATATGTAACTCTCACAAAATTCTGAAAATTCTGATGTATTAGTAAAATGAGTACAAAAATTCAAAGACTAAATTACGACTGTATTGTTGTCATCATATTACGTTTCACCACGCGACTACCAATCACGTCCAAGTGAGATTTCAAAATATATTAAGTACATCAATTTATGTTATAATTACGAAAATATTAACGCAGTATCATCCCCCCCCCCCCCCCCCAACCCTCCACACGCACACCGGTACCCATTTCTGATATATCTATTTGTAAACGTACGTGAAAATAAAGAAATAATGTTTGGTACAATAGATCCTATTCCGTCAAATTTGTTTTTGAAAACGCTAAAAAACGCAATTTTTAAACTATAATCAAATGATTTCATACCTATTTGATGCTAGGTTAACATTGAATGTTTAATTTTTGTGGCTAAACTTCAAGTCCTCTACAACTGTTCACTACAATGGAAGATATAACCCCATGTGCAAGTTTTTGAAGGTATGTAGGGGAAACAATATATGCGTAAAAAAAGTTGATATCAAACATGAAAGTGATCATAAAAGTGTACCTCTAAGTTAGAGACTGAATACAGATGTATACCTTTTTTCATCTATCAATTTCCTTATACGGTTATTCGTTCAATAATATCCCAAACGATCAAAAGCACCATAGTTATTTTAGTTGGAACACGAATAAGTTGGCACCCCTGCTCACTAAACCAACCCATGTGCTGTTGTCACCCTTCGAATGCAATGTAGTAAACACAAAGCATTAATGTGGTCACCCCAACAGTAAGCTCTGTTTTAATGGTAGTCAGCGCTCGGCTATTACCTGCGGCTACACTTAGAACCATTTCAACAACTGTGCCCGAAGTGGGGCGGTAAAATTTAATTACCGTCGTGTAATTTAATGGTATCGAGCGTTGGTGTAATCAAATCTGAGGCACGTTGTTAAACACACCGTATCTATAGAGGTGTATTCACATATTGCGCATGGTGGCCGTACTGGAGGCCACCATGGCATGTGATTGGTAGTTCATTGTTACAATGTTTCAGCTGGCATTTGGTTGAAGTTCAACTGTTCTCTCCAATTTTTAGAGTTGAGTTAAGTATGTGATTTCTTTATGGTTGCTATGGAGTTAGTTCTTATGGAAAACAGCGTGTAATAAATCAATTGCATAGAAACAATCCTGTACTTAACTTGACAGCTGTTGTCTGTACTGCATACCGCCCTAAACTCTCTTATGGTGGCCACTCTTTTTGTCGTTTACAATGACACACATAATCATTTCCGTAAACTAATGGGGGATATACGTTTTCAAACTCTCATATTTCCTCGTAAACAATATATTTAACAGCTAAATGGAACTATAGATGGCCTCCAATATGGCCGATGTGACGTCACGTGAATACTCCCTATAGTTCATTGCCATTCTAGTGCAGGAGTACCAATAAACGGACTGATAAATAAAGCGCTAAAGCTGTTTATTCCGCTATTAACGTTTCCTTAGAGTATACATGAACATAAACGTGTAAAGTGGGCACAAAGGCAGAAGAATAATCTCGCTATAATAACCGCACGAAATTTCCGGGTTTTAGTAATAACTTGACACCGATATACACAATATTTACAAAGTTATTAATGTGTGAACTGTGGTTTCGTAAGAACTTAAGCAAGAACTTAAGAACTTAAGTACCTGATTGTTTTTATTTTACATTTCCAATAACACAAATAATGACTAAAATATTTAAGAAAATTTTCGGGTCTTTATAACTGTTTATTGTGTAGCGTTCTCAAAATATTACCGTTGAGTGAGTAATATAAGGTAGAGGCCCCACGCCATCGGCAGTTTGTCTACCGCCTTTTGCTGCCCAAAATACTTTAGTCGGGTAGTAGAAGTTCGCCAAGCGACGCGATGACGGAGCCTGATTGGTCGGCACCTTCACCGAAAATATACGACGACAGCCGAAAACTCCGTCATCGCGTCGCTTGGAGAACTTCTACTACCCGATTAAAGTATGTTGGGCAGCATAAAGCGGTAGACAAACTGCCGATTGCGTTGCGACTCTACCCTATATTACTCACTCAACGATATTACCAAGAACTTTTTGTGATAAGATACTACTAACGATACTTGTAAATAAATGTTCACAACTAAAACAAAGCATTTTTCGGGACCGCGCATACCCTCAATATTACATTTTACATTCACGATACCTGGCCCTAACTTAACGAATAAAATATGTTCGAAGGTTCATATTTTATACCTTTGTTTACGAACTGAAGTGTATAAAACTACCATCGTCATGGTTTTATCGTTATATGATATATTTCGTGTACTGACTGGTACAAATGAGTTTATATCAAATATTTCGTGCACCATAAACTGTTGGAAGATATTGCTTTTCCACACTTCGTAATATTAATAGAATGTGTGATAACGAAGTTAAAAATATGAACCTTAAAACATTTTTTAAAAATGTCTTGCTAAAGTAAGGCAGAGATCGTGACGTGATTGCACAACAGAGCGAAGGATCTACGACAAAAACCGCAGACAATTTTCATTTTTTAAGTAGGCCTATATCTCAAGATTGAAACACAAAATCGAGAATCTGAGTAATCATAGCGCTGTAGTTTGATAAGCCCTACAGACTGAATGACAAGTGTATCTAACATTATAATCAGTATGACTGTGATATTTATTTTATTAGTAATTCAATGAAATACAAATCACAGTTATACTGATTATAATGTTAAATACATTTATCGTTCAGTCTGTAAGGCTTTCCAAACCACAGCGTAGGTAGGTGTAGATAACCTACACCTCGGATCATACAACATCTAAGTAACATAATATAACGTGTAATTATTTTGGAAACATAATACGAAAATAGATATAACCCCAAACAATACTCGTAAGTGAGGTTATCTTCTGGACTAAGTTAGACTATTAGAGTTAGCCAACTCAGAGTAGTCGTGAGCACCCGTCTTTAAGAATTGAAACAACAGTGCAAACTGTATTGGATATTTCACCAGATGTCACGCAATAGTTTCATCCAAAATACTAGATTTTATGCTGTAGTAAAATTGCCACTTTCTTTGTATGTCGTGAACTGAGATATCCGTGAGTGTAATAAATTGTTTCTCCTACAAGGATATTTATCGAAAGTCGAAATGCGGAAGATAAAAATATCTCTTGTACGAAAACGAATTGTGCTTTCGAAGCATTCCCTGTTTCGATCCAGTCTACGACTATATTTGCGCAACATGGCAGTTCAACCTTCACCTTCGAAAGGGAACTTACAATGTAACAAGCAAGTGAAATAATTGTTTTAGTTACACAGGAAAAATATAAATTCACGGGATATGGGTTTGTAAGAAATCACTCGAACATTTTTAAATATTGTAAACACGTTTATTAATTTGTTAACTTGTAAATTGAACATTAAAATAATTAACTTTTAAAACAATTTGAACCTTTGAAGTGTCTTTTACTGTATAACAAAAAACATAATAATATCGCGCCAATTAAAATATTAACTATTTGTACAAAAATAAAGTTTTGTCTATATAAATGCAGTTTCTTACATTTATTCCCTTTTGATGTCTATTTAGCCACATATGTACCCAATTGGTTATGAGACAATCACCCAATATAAGACAGCATGCAACTAATTTTAGCTACAAGTTTAGATCGTCAGAAAAAATCGAACTACTTTCTTGACCTAAAAATACTAGAAAACAAAGTTAGTAAAAAGTGTACTACATAATAATATAAAAAATGTTGTATAGAAACAAATATCTGGAGCTTGCATATCTCACATTAGTGTAGGCAAATCGGCATTAACACATAATGAACCCTGTAAAAGAGTAAATGTAACAAAAATACAAAAAAGTCATCTTATTCAAGATTCTGTCAGTAGACGACTAAACTTCATTTTCTGTCTGTAGTAAAGTGTACCGTAAGAATTGACTTCAGAACAGAGTCATAAAGTTTTGGATTAATTAACTTTCACACTAGATGAGACCACCCAGGGGTCATTCGATTAATCAATTGTTTTATCTCTTCCTGGTTCTGGCAATTGTCTGTCTTAACTGGAACCGGCCAATACCCGAGCTGCCGAGCTTTGACGATAGATAGCGCATTGCGCACATCGAGAAAAACGGAAATTGAGCTTCCTGGAAAGTAACAGACACATCACGGCTGAATGAACAATTGATCTTCTGATGTCTGACTGCGATATGGTTTTTGCAAGAAAAAAAATGTAAGTGCTTTCTGAAAGTTAGAGATTATGAAATGAAATGCACCCGTACGTACCTTTTGTTTGTTTTTCAATGATACTTAATAAGTAAACGGCAAGGTAATTTCGTTGGATACGGAGAATAAAACAATTATTACCAAATACCTTGTAAAGTTGAGAAACTGTAAGAATGACGGCCCCCTCCATATCCCCTCCACAGCTACCCAACCCCCTCAACTCCGTGACAACCTGACAAAATGATATACGTAACTGAAAATCAGTTTGGTTCTGTTGTTCAGTTTGTTGTTTCATGGAGTTGAGGGAGGTCGGGTAGCAGTGGAGGGGATAAAGAGGGGGCCGTCATTCTTACAGTTTCTCAACTATATACTAAGCTTAGGTATTTGGTATTACTATCGTGTTTATAAAGGCTTATACACAATGGTAATATTGAGTGGAAGCCGAAGGGAAAAATAATAAAGGATTTGGATTTACGCTATATAATACTGGGTACGTAGAATTGAAAAGACAGGAAGAAAATGAGAAGGAGATAGCTTTTTCTCGATCCAATCCGTGGATTGAATAACTATGTTAATCTTGAACGTTCTGAATATACAAACTATATTATGAATGCAAATACACTAACTTATTTTATCGTTGTGGTGGGGAAAACATCGATGCAGTAATCACTTGATAACACAACGCATAGATGAATTGACCCATATTTGACAAGACGAATTTTTAAAATAGTGTAATGTATTTGTCATACACATGAATGAACATTAATTGCCATTTCAAAATATTTTATAATAATTTAAATTATTTTTTTTCCAAGAATATCAGAAAATAATTTGTTAGTTTTTCAGAGTTTACGAACAGATCGCGAATACCGATTACGATGGTTAAAAAAATGTGTATTACAACAACGAACGATTAATTGATAAACTATGTTGTTGACAATAATCTTTCATCAAATACATTCTACCAATATACGTAGGGGCTTTACGGGAACGAACACAATTTAACACTTAGTTTCGCTAATTATGTACGAACTTGAAATCTCTGAGTCCTTTTTTAGAATAAAACTTTTGTTCTCGTTATTTTTGGATCAAGATCTATCAAAATCTTGTGTCAATATTTTGATCTAAAGACTATTCCACGTTGCCTGGCGTTGAGACCATCTATAGATTGAGACCGTCTTAGTCTGAGCTGCGGATTTAACGCCTGGTTTGGTTCGTTATCACGTCTGGCTTTCAAACCGTGTAAGCTTATCCCCTGAGAGTGATTCTTTAATAATCACTCCAAGTTTTTCATATCAGAACATTTCTCCGTCTGTGCGTCAAGGTATCTTACTTAGTAAGTAACGAAAAATTGGGAGGTCGAGCGTGTTTCTCTGATGAGCTGCGCGATGAAAACATTGTGTCACTAATACGATTTTTGTTATTAAAAAAACTAATTTCAAGTTTAGTTTGTTTAAAATAAAAATATTTTAGATCGAAAATAATAATAAAATCTTTGATTGATTGATGGATATTTGGGCTTAACGTCTTATATTTTTGCAGCTTGGCTAATCAAGACGATGAGTGGGTGATAATGAAGATGAAATTGGGGGCTTTTTGGAGGAAAGGGGCAAGTAGGAGGGCGCGAGAGGAAAGGGGAAAAGGGAAGAAAGGGGATTGGGGTGTGGACTGCACTTCGTCTGATTTCTCCTCCTCGACCAGTCCGGCTAGGGTGGCCCTACCAGAAGCATACGCTTCCGCCAGCATAGCTCTCGGGATCAACAAATCTTTATAGTAAGCGCGAATGCAATAACATAATATTATGTATGACATGTTATGGATAGCATGGCGACTAGAGAGAGAGAGAGTATTTTTAATGACTGGTCTTCATTTATGCTCAAAACTGAAAATTCTGTTCAGCCAGTCAGTATTCTGTATCAGTCTATAAAACGATGCAGACGGTGACATTTCAACCACCTATTTGTATGGAACGCTGGAAATTAGAATTAAAAATCACATTTCAATAAAAAATTTAAATACATTACAAAATCATATTTAATCAAAAATAAATTATAACATCCTCTAATTGATGGCTAATTCTAAGCCTACAAAACATACATACATACACAAATACCCCCCCCCCCCCCCTCCTTCCACCGACCTCGCCCCCCTTTGCATGCTTGGGTCTCCTGTCGGCATTCAAGAACAGTCTTGAGAAAAATGCCAAGATGAATACAAGATCATTTTCATCTGACGTGAATACGATTGGCACAGTTATTAAAAATTCGTTAATCTAAAGAAGCGGAGTATCCGTTTTCTGTATCGGCTCGATGTTCAACCCAAGAGATTAAATAAGTGTTCAATATATTATAATGTTTTGTATGAGAGGAAAAAGTAAAAGAATAATCTGTAGATTTAGTAAACTAGAACATTTTAATTGTGCACGGGCAAGAGCTTATGGACATTTTATTTTTGCAGAACCCCCAATCCACGAGCCGCCACTGATTCGGTTACCATTACTAAATTCTCAATTGAACAATATATCAAAACTTCAAAGCGAGTATTGAATAAACCGTAAGCACATCAACTGAACCCAGACGTAAGAATACACATCCGTCTTCTTTAGCGAGCGTGTAAATAATCTAAAAGGCGAAGAAGCTTATCGCATACGGCGGAAAATTACTCTTCTTTAGTCTGACTTTTGAAAGCTACTCCCAGCGGAGAATCGCCCCGAGGAATGGAATTCTCATTTATCCGGTGACGGAAGTGAAGACGGTTCTCGCACGTGTGTGTGGTGGCTTAGGGGCCGGAAACTGTTTACCAAGGCCGCGGTCATGCATACGGACACGAGACGCGCATTCTGATTGGCTCGTGCACGCTTCGCGGCCATTTTACATTACATTTTATTTTAACAGGGAGCTTGTAGTCTTAGTATAAAACCACGCAAAATTAACGTGTTTTAGTAAAGTCTGTCCGCTCATAGTATACAAACGGAATGTTTAGAGCTAATGCCTCATGTGTGTGTATTGAACCATTTAATCGGTTTTCAAACCAAGATTTACTAGAAAAACATCGTTGCCAATTTTATAATTATGGTAGTCGAAAGAATGCCACCCTTTAGAAGAAAAAGAATTGTTAGGAATCAAAATGGTTATTTGGAAGTCAATTATGAAAATTTCTGACGAATATAAATATTGGTTAGTAACCACTTTTTAACATTTTACATCGCTTAAGGATATCCCTAAAAACCTCTGATTTTTTACGGTTTGGACATTTGAGACACGGTGAACGAGTGGTGCTTGGTCAACAAGTGAGACCTATAGTGTCTGAGATTGTTTAATTCTATGTGCATGTGTATTTTCTTTGTTTGTGAATTGGGTCAGAATACTACGTCAAAAATGCCTTCTATTGTTTTGTGCTTAGCTTAAGAGCACCTTTCGTTTGCAGAATACACGTTTTGTTTGGTTGAGATAAATATTTTCATTTTCTTTTTATTTCATTCGAGTGTGACCATCGTTGGAACAAACGAAATAACATAAACCTGGGTTTACAATGCTACGCTTCTCTTGGAAACAGTCTTTGCAATCTGCTGGACATATTTTACAAAAAGCCAAAGTACTTAATAAAAAGGAAGGAATTTATGTTATTTCTCAAATTGAATTATTTTTTATATATTGCTCTGATGGAACATTGTATTCCTTCGACGAGATTTATTTCTCGGAAAACGCTTTTCTGATGGACTACCAGCTCATACCTGGATGGTGCAGGTTAATTTTGATATTTCATATTATGTCATAAATAAAATTGTTTCATCAGGTATTACTTCATATATCTGATTTAAAAATATTTCTTTCGGGCAATGAGACTTTTTTCCTAGTATAGCGTTGCCTCAGAATCCCAGTTCATATCTGGTTCGCGTTGAATAAAGAAGCAATCAACGAATATTAGTGCTCCTAAATTTGTCCTTTTCTTTCATATTCTACTCCGACGTCATATGACAAATGTCGAATACATCGTTGAACATCAAATAACAACAATGTGGGGATGGTCACGATCATAATCGAAGAGTAACGTTGAATGTGAATATAAAGAACACTCAGTGATATCTCACAAGGCTCTTATTCAGAAGGTCGCCGATTCGATATACACGAACGACAATCTGACTGAACTTTTCGTCACAATGCGTATGCTGTGCTTGTGTTCCTTGGCATTGTTTCAAGTACCACAGTATCTAGTTCGTCAAAGGGAATGAATTTTCCTAGGCAAGTTTCATTAAAAAAAAGTCAAACTGAATATCAATTAAAGATGTATAAAAAAAAAGGTAAAAAGGTTCCCGTGAAAGTCAAGCACTCATACCTCCCTGTCTTTGGCAACATTTAGTTGATCGAGACTGACAGACAGATAGACAGACAGACAGACAGACAGACAGACAGACAGACAGACAGACAGACAGACAGACAGACAGACAGACAGACAGACAGACAGACAGACAGACAGACAGACAGACAGACAGACAGACAGACAGACAGACAGACAGACAGACAGACAGACAGACAGACAGACAGACAGACAGACAGACAGACAGACAGACAGACAGACAGACAGACAGACAGACAGACAGACAGACAGACAGACAGACAGACAGACAGACAGACAGACAGACAGACAGACAGACAGACAGACAGACAGACAGACAGACAGACAGACAGACAGACAGACAGACAGACAGACAGACAGACAGACAGACAGACAGACAGACAGACAGACAGACAGACAGACAGACAGACAGCAAACCAGCTCATCGCGAGTGATTATTGACCTAGGCCGCCATAGAAAACAACTTTCTTACACCATTGATGCGTTCTCAATATTGCCTCGATACAACCACAAGCCCTTCACTACCACTACCACTACCACTACCACTACTACTTCCACTACCACTACCACTACCACTACCAGTACCACTACCACTACCACTACTACTTCCACTACCACTACCACTACCACTACCACACTACTACCACTACCACTACCACTACCACTACCACTACCACTACCACTACCACTACCACTACCACTACCACTACCACTACCACTACCACTACCACTACCACTACCACTACCACTACCACTACCACTACCACTACCACTACCAGTACCACTACCACTACCACTACCACTACCACTACCACTACCACTACCACTACCACTACTACTACTACTTCCACTACCACTACCACTACCACTACCAGTACCACTACCACTACCACTACTACTTCCACTACCACACTACTACCACTACCACTACCACTACCACTACCACTACCACTACCACTACCACTACCACTACCACTACCACTACCACTACTACTTCCACTACCACTACCACTACCACTACCACTACCACTACCACTACCACTACCACTACCACCACCACCACTACCACTACCACTACTACTACTACTTCCACTACCACTACTACTTCCACTACCACTACCACTACTACTTCCACTACCACTACTACTTCCACTACCACTACTACTTCCACTACCACTACCACTACCACTACCACTACCACTACCACTACCACTACCACTACCACTACCACTACTACTTCCACTACTACTTCCAGTACCACTACCACTACCACTACCACTTCCACTACCACTACTACTTCCACTACCACTACTACTTCCACTACCACTACCACTACCACTACCACTACCACTACCACTACCACTACCACTACCACTACTTCCACTACTACTTCCACTACCACTACCACTACCACTACCACTACCACTACCACTACCACTACCACTACCACTACCACTACCACTACCACTACCACTACCACTACCACTACCACTACTACTTCCACTACCACTACTACTTCCACTACCACTACCACTACCACTACCACTACCACTACCACTACCACCACCACCACCACTACCACTACCACTACCACTACTACTTCCACTACCACTACTACTTCCACTACCACTACCACTACCACTACCACTACCACTACCACTACCACTACCACTACCACTACCACTACCACTACCACTACCACTACTACTTCCACTACTACTTCCACTACCACTACCACTACCACTACCACTTCCACTACCACTACTACTTCCACTACCACTACTACTTCCACTACCACTACCACTACCACTACCACTACCACTACCACTACCACTACCACTACCACTACTTCCACTACTACTTCCACTACCACTACCACTACCACTACCACTACCACTACCACTACCACTACCACTACCACTACCACTACCACTACCACTACCACTACCACTACCACTACCACTACCACTACTACTTCCACTACCACTACTACTTCCACTACCACTACCACTACCACTACCACTACCACTACCACTACCACCACCACCACCACTACCACTACCACTACCACTACTACTTCCACTACCACTACTACTTCCACTACCACTACCACTACCACTACCACTACCACTACCACTACCACTACCACTACCACTACCACTACCACTACCACTACCACTACCACTACTACTTCCACTACCACTACCACTACCACTACACTACCACTACCACTACCACTACCACTACTACTTCCACTACCACTACTACTTCCACTACCACTACCACTACCACTACCACTACCACTACCACTACCACTACCACTACCACTACCACTACCACTACCACTACCACTACCACTACCACTACCACTACCACTACCACTACCTCTTTCACCACACATATATCGTCCTTCCTAAAACATGTAAGCAAGTTTGCGCCTGGTGTATATAAACACCATATATGTATACATTCATACCTTGTTTGGTTTCTGGAAATAAAGCATTAATAATTCATTTATCATATTGAATGAGAAAATGTGTATAACACTAATAAAGAAAAATAAGTCCTACAAGACACAAAGAAGAAGCTCATATCTTATTTAATTAAGTAACTTAACGAATAATCAAGCCACGAGCCAATATCTAAGTAAAGCTAATTTGAGAAACCTTCTAGTAATTCCCCAAAAAAATAATATTGTTAGGGTTCTTCCTCCCACTCGCCCAAATCCGTTGCCGTGAGAGCTTCACCCTGCGTGCTTTCACCCCAGAGATCGTTTCTGATTTGCTAACATGTATACCATACATTCTGTTTTTCTTAGAACCACTCCCCCCCCCCCCCCCCCGCAAATAAAATTCCGCTCCAAGTGAATTTCTACGTCTCTCAATTTCCCTTTACTCATGTTTTTTCGAAGAACTGAATCTTTTGAAAAATAGAAATTCTGGTAATGAAGACGGTAGGTTATAAGGATGTGGAGTGTTACGTGTAGGTAGAAGCCTTTCTTCGGCTTGGGAGCGTAATTGTTATTTACAGACATGGATCGTCTAGGGTTCCGTTGCAAATCAAAACATGTTTTTACGACAGAGTTTTAAGAAAATTCCATTTTTTGGGAATATTGTCGTTTCGTTTGGAACGAAATCATATCCCATTTTGGTGATAAAATGTCTTAGATATACGATACTTCGTAAATCTGATTTACTTTAAAATCCATATTATGAGGAAAGATGGCGGCTCCACATGATATATTCAACATTATCAAAGGGTAGAAAGAGTTTCAACATATAATAAGAAAATAAAAAAAAAAAAAAAAAAAACACTTATGAAAAGATTTTGAACCTCGGCAGTTTAGTCTGATCAAAGGTAATATGTGAGAGTTATTTTTATACTTTTTGAGGTAATAGTAAATTAATACTTATTAATTTTTTTTAATGTAATATTTAAGAGTTAATAGTTAAAGTCAAGTTCATGTTAAAGAGTAAAAACTGTTCCAAATTTAACACATAGGTATGTTTGCTTGCAATTCTTTTGCTTTCAGAATGTTACAAAATCAAGACTTCATTTTAAATCGGATGAGTTGAAGTGATTTGGAGATTCTATATTATTACAACCGTTTCATTTTAAAGCATTCCTGACGAGATAAATTATGACAATTTGATTCGGGCGAATTTTATGAGAAATATATTTCCCTTACAAAAACGGGCTTACAAATTGAGCAACAATACTGCTGTTTCTGCTTGTGTATAGGCATATGAATGGTAGGAAAACAAACGTAGTTGCCTACGTCTACACAACCCTAACATCTTGATTAATTCTTCGACTTGGGATTTATTAAATGTCTAAGGGTTCTTGAAACCGCAATTCGAAGAGAAAGTATTGGAAAAGTTAAACCTAACGGCGGTATGTTGAAGAAATAACTCCTGAATAGTTTTTGGAAACGCTCAAAATCAAAACACTGTAGGAGTAGAATAGTTTCAAAACTTCTCAAACAAAAACAACTTGATCAAACTTTAAACGTTAAGATTTTATTTCGTACTATAATCCAATGTGCCTGGAATCCATACTGGGGCCAAAACTGCCACATTTGATTTGATTTAAATTATCAATTCTAATTAGAGCATCAAGCCTTGTACTTGTTTTTCTGAATGTAAAATGTATTTCCCGATCCTTGTAACCCTTAATAAATAAATAAAAAAACATTCTAGCATTGTTTACAATGGCATTTGGTTGGCTCGCACTTTACACACCAATTTAAGATAAAGGGTTTATTTTCCAAACTGATAGGGTCGCTTCCATTGGCTGGATTTATAAAACGTCGCCTGTCATTGGCTGGGCTAAGAATGTTAGGTATAAGAGCTAACGTTGCTATGGTATCCATCCTTACATCATAAATACTTAGAAAGTGTGTTAACGCCGTAATGGTTTTGGTTTGATTTGATTTTGTTAACTTAAATAAATGTGTAAGGGCTGGTCCACACAGATTTTTAAGACATACGATTCAAGGTTTAACGCGTAGTCGTAAAGTTGGATCATAGGAAACACGTACTGGCGTTCACACAAAGTTTTAGTTTTAAGACGTTGTTTTCATTGTTGTTTCTAAAACAACGTCTTAAAACCTTATGCATTATGTCTTAAAAATCTGTGTGGACCAGCCTTAAACCGACTTTTAGTGGCAGTTACCAATGAAAACCAAATAAAAAACACACCTGTCTTCTCCACTCTTTTTAGGAACCGAAAACCCCTTCCAAGAACCCTTGCCAGAGTTTATTTTATGTATCCGTGTCTATTTTATGCGCGACATGTGAACACACTTTATTGTAGGTGAAAGATATTTATTAGTATGGACGAAATTGAACGTGAAGGATTTCAATACATACAATGACTTAAGGTAAGTTAATCTCAAATCTTATGTCGAGTGCAAGTATAATCTTGTGCACGTTTTATGTTGACAATATTTATTATTTTGATCAACACACTAGTTTAAAAAAACTAAACCGTGAAGTTTACGATGTCACAATGAAATTCAAACTGGACAATAAAAAACATAATGGCTCTGTAATAAATTGCATCAAATTTTGTTATATTTGTGACCCAAATATTTGTAAACATATCGCAATCTCAAAACATGAATTCAAACTTCTTTGTTTGTGTATTAGGGTCCATTGGCAAATAACATCGCCATTAATTTTATTCAAGAGTTTATATAGGCCTACGATGCATAAAATTATTTATTTAATAGAACAGAGCTGTTTTTTAGATACTTTTCAATAACGGTAAAACGAGATGCGTTTTGTTATTCAATTTTGTGATTAACAATAACTAACAGTAATTTTCAATCAATATCATAAAGTTATCGGGTAACATGCGTATAAAAAAAACTTGCACATTTCGTTGAAGGCATGTTCCTCTTCTAGTGACATTGCACAGGGACTGCTACCTTGGGCAGGTTTGAGTGCTTTGATGATTCCGAGAGCTATGCCGGTGGAAGCGTATGCTTCTGGTAGGGCCACCCTAGCCGGACAGGTCGAGGGGGAAAAGTCACGACGAAATGCAGTCCACATTCTCTTTCACTTAACCTTCCCTTTACCTCTTCCTCCCTGGCCTCCTACTTGCCCCTTTCCTCCAAACACCCCCCATCATCTTCATATTTCACCCACTCATCGTCTCGATTAGCAACGTTGCAAAAACATGATACGTAAAACCCAAATATTTATCTATCAATCAATCTTATGACAACACAAAATGAATGTAAACTCAGACGTCGGGCTCCAGTAGGCCCGGCATGTAGTCGTGACGTGAAGTGAATACTCCCTATTGGGTCCTTCATCTCTATCTGGGAACGAAGACTATGAGTCATTGAGCGATGAGGTGTGATTAGCGATGTAACAACAGCAGAGGGCACGGATGGAAGACGCACCATCGTCCAAAATTACGTTCTAGGTAACAGAAATGTTAAAGAAAAGGAAAAATTAACGGTAGCTTCATAATATCTTGGTAACGCTTCAAGATTTCGTTTTGAATTAGATAAACAATGAATTTGGAAACGTTCAAATGGTGTAATTGGGATTTCTTAAATTAAAAACATTGAAATAATTTACTAGAGAAAGAAACGTAATTATAACAAGAATTTTAGTGTTTACATTTATTCTTTAGCTGATACAAACTCAATACCGGGTATGAATCACGTATCACTTTACCAATATATTCAAACCATCTCAAGGTATAAATCTAAAAATTGTAATTTAGTGAGTAACCTTAAGTGACACATTTTTCTTTTTTAAAATGTTGTCGATAATATGTGATGTCACAGTTCGTTTTATAAACATATACACAAAACGTTGTAATTTCAAGGATATTAATATTAGGCAATTGAATTATAAACTTATATTAACTTTGCAATGACTTGCATTGCTCTGCTAGGATGAGTAATAGATGTGGTTAGGTGGGAGGTAGGAGGGGCCTACCCGTTGGCCTACCCCCTACCTATATAAGCAGGGGCGGTTTACCCGCTCGTCAGAGCTTAGACGCTCAGGGTGAATGAAAACGGGCCGAGTGAGGCTCGTCTTGGTTACGTGTTGTAGCGTGGCACGTGTAAGAATTCGTGACAATAAACTAGATTCTGTATTTTTTTTTATATATCTGTTAGTCATACTTTCATCCCAGTTTATCCCCACGTACTTGTTTCCCGTTACAAAATAAACCTTATTCTGTATTTTGTGTATCCGATCGTAATATTTTCATTCTAATTTTATTCTCGCGTATTTGTCTCCCGTTACAACCAAACACTAATATTAACATATTTTGTTTATACTGTAAAATGGTGATCATTCTCTATGAATTTTTCAAAACGAATATTTTATAATACCAATAATAATGTAACGTTCTTGACCATCTTGCGTGCAGTAGTCACCTCGCGCAGGCAACATACGTTCTACTCATGAGTCAATGTTTTCTTTGCGAACAATAATCCGAGTGTCAAACTCGAAGTGTCAAGCACGACATGTCAAATGTGTTCCTTATCTCTGGAGAAAAGTTTTAGAAAGACGTGTTAATAATTCCTTACCGTCCCCTGGAGGAATTTTCCGACTCGCTGCTTTCCGCGTTGGATCTGATACAAAATAAAATATAGATACAACTTCTAGAAAACCAGCGCCAACCTAAAATAATAATCAAGACTAGTGTTAACGGGTGGTGGTTTTATTTTCAAGTTCATAAAGTTTGTACACTTGTAGTGTAGGTCATGAAGTTATTACTTGCATGAGTTGGTTGACATGTTTCAAGATGATTTGAAGACGCTCTGGTCTGGGTGAACACAGACTGAATGAAACCTACATGATGTGTCAAGGGAATTTTCATGGTTGTCAGTTTAAGCCCGATTCACAATTGAAATAAGAGTTGCAATAGTGAAATAGCAATAAGGTTTAAGCGAATTGGAACATGCAATAACAATGATGTGGTTCACAACTCTCACAGTGGATTGAAATAGTTATGAGAATTGAATTAATTCCATTTCTTATTCGAGCTTCCCATAATGCACCTTATGACGAACCAATCAGAACGCAGAAGAGCCATATGAGATGGTCAACTACGGAAAACAAAACAAAAACAGTGGTAGCGGATATTGTGCTGCTGTTGTAGTCAATGATAGTAAGTACACAATTGAGGCAACGCTTTGACAACTGAAATAAGCAACTAGTCGTCGGTTGTGAACCAGTTGCTTGTTATTTCACTATTTCACTGTTTCTTATTGACACTCTTATTTCAGTTGTGAATCGGTCTTTACACACATTACTAAGATGTAAGATTTTGTGCCTAGTCTCGTCTTCTTATAACTATTTTTTATTAGGATCGCTACCATTGGCCGAATTTATAAAAAGTCACCTCTCATTGGCTGGGTTATGAATTTTAGGGAAATGAGCTAACATAGTTTAAACTTTTTTCTTACCTTTTAAATCTTAGGAGGTTATGTGAACTTCATGGCTTGATTCAACTTCGTTAACCTTTAAATCTAAAAACGTAGGAAAGTTGTTTAGAGATGTGGAGGTTATTTTAATTATTTCTAATTGTAATTACCCTGATGACTTTGTTTAACAATAGACCTAGATTGTTACCAAGATACGTAACTCACTGCTAACTAGACGCGCACAACGTGGTTCTCTTTTGAGACGTCAACCATGGATGGAATGTCGGCCATCTTGTACCTTTAGAAGTAAGTGTTTTCAATTTCAATATTTGATACACCTTTATGTCCAATGGGCATTAAAATACTCTTGTACCTTTTTTATTGACCATCAATATGAATGAAATACACCAGATGATGTAACACGCACAGGCATGTTTAAATGCAAACAAACAAGAAATGATACAATATGGCGGCCATGGAGAAACGAGCGTGGGTCGTCGGATCTCCATTCAAGTTACCTATCTTAAGGCCGATTCACAATTGAAATAAGAGTTGAAATAGTGAAAGAGCAATTGGAACATGCAATAACAATGCTGTGGTTCACAACTGTCACAGTGGATTGAAATAGTCATAAGAAATTAATCAATTCCATTTCTTATTTCAACTTCCTTATAACGAACCAATCAGAACGCAGAAGAGCCAGAAGAGAAGGCCTACTACGGAGATCAAAACAAAAACAGTGGTGCCGGATGTGCTGTTATGTTGATGTCGTCAATGAAAGTAAATACATATTAAAGCACTGGCTTGACTACTAAAATAAGGTACTAGGAGACTGTTGTGAACCAATAGCTTCTTATTTCACTATTTCACGGATTCTTATAGGTAGCTTTCAATAGACGTCACGTGGCGGCCATTATGAGGTACATATTGCTTGTTTACATTTGTACTGTCAATAGAAAACACATAGGTTATCCAGGAAAATCACAGTTTTAAGCCGTATAGTTTGATGTGTGCAGGTAAAAGTTCAAGAAAATGATAACAACAATGATAACAAATGATAAAACATGTAAATGATTGTCTTCAAACAGAGTTTACGCGTTCTTATTTTGTTTTCAGTTATAATACGGAACCTTTGTTTGAAAACAGTTGATATGTCAGTCAAAGGACATCTGCAATATTGCAACAATGAAGTGTCGGAAGAACGTAAACAAATGTTTACAGAGTACCTCAGTATGGCCACCATGCGATACCGGAAATGACGTTATTGCATACTCCCTATTGCAACTCTTATTTCAATTCTGGATCAGCCTTTAGTAACAACATTTATGTCGATGGTTTTACCATGAAGCAAATACTAACGTAAAGCAATTAATTTCGATTATTTTGGTGTGTAACCCAGTAGTCTTTTCTCCGAGAGAGAG
This sequence comes from Isoperla grammatica, assembly GCA_945910005.1. Classification (NCBI taxonomy): domain Eukaryota; kingdom Metazoa; phylum Arthropoda; class Insecta; order Plecoptera; family Perlodidae; genus Isoperla; species Isoperla grammatica. The sequence continues at coordinate 100,905,081 of OX246738.1, forward strand.
ATTTTTATTGGCTGGTATTTATTGAAAGGGAGAGAGAGAAGACTCAATTAAAAAATTAAATGTGTGTACGTACATTCATTTCATATTTTACACGCTCAAGGTAGGAGGAGAGTTTCTATTTACAAACGTGAGAACACTATCGAATGCACAATTGAATGTACCAGAATTGTTTCCATAGAAATGTACAAAACCTACTGTGTAAGCTCGCGAGAAAACAATTCAAAACAATCCCCGATAAACTGTTTTCTGAACATTGCTACCAACAAAGGAAGGTCGTTAGAACCTCCATTCCATTGTTAATTTTCAAACCAATATTATTGTGTCTATAGAATAAGAAGTTGAGTAATTAACTTTTCAAAATTTAGATCAGAAGCTATAAAATATGTATTTGAACATCAATTGTACAAATCGAAATAATAATTGATAGCAAAAATAAATTGTAAGTGTACGTTAATTTAATTGATAGTAACAATAAGATAGTAGTGTAAGTGTATGTACGACAATAATAGCTGGTGAAGTTAAAGAAACACAATCTTATCTTATCTTCTTAGTTGTGTAGAACCACATAATACAGATCCATGGTCAAACACTCATGGTGGGGATAGCTTGGATACTGCGGATGCAGAGTGCTACGTACACTTTGCATCTAGTTGATCTTTAACATGATACGATGCATTCACATTATGCGTATGGTGGCTACACCGGAGACCTCAATAGCATATGTGATTGGTAGTTCATTGTTACAATGTTTCTGGGGACGTTAAGTCCAAATTCAACAGTTCTTCAACTTTGGTTTACTATTATTACTTGAAAGCAACATAAAAAAACTCTTTTAATTGTTTACTGTGGCTAGAGATAGGTTATTTTAGCGTTCTAGGTTTTAGATGCTAAATTGGTCATTAATTTATTGGTTTTATTTTTAAAAACGCTACAAAATGCTTATTTAAACCCCTCAAAAAGTTAAAAGTTACAACTGAATTGATTTTAACTAACTACCTGCACATAATTTTTCATTAGAAGTGCAAGAAACCCAATAATCATTTGACGGAAAGAACAATATAAATGCTACAAAATGCTAAATTTAAAATAATTAATGTTAAATTTAGAGAACATTTTTGCTAAAAATACGTATCTCGAACTATGGTATATAATAATCATGTTCGTACATTTTTCGGGGGATACAGGTGTTAAAATTCTCAAGTTTTTGTGATGAGCATATTTGTCTTCTGTTAAGAGCTCAAATCTCTTCTCCATAATGGTCCATGTGACGTCACGTGAATACTCCCTATACCGTAACAACGTATTAGATATAATTTAGGTAGGTCACATGACGTTGGCCGTAACAGATCCACCACACGTCGCTAGGGTAACAGGGGGGGGGGGAGATTATTGGTAAATGGTATAAGGTGGGTCGAAAATGCACGTCATCCACCATTTTGGCAAGTTTTGAAGAAAAATATGAGCCTGTTGTCGTGACAAACATCCCGTAAGGGTGTTTGACAAAAATGATTCGAAAATGTGTGAGAATTCAATGTTTTCTGATTATATTATCTTTAAAATGACAATCAATATCCACATTTTGGCATCATGCGTGGCCGGCTACATAGTATTCAGATCTACAGATATTAACAAAATTGATTCAAAAGTGGAACGTGTGGATGTATTTATGTAATTGAAATTGTCAACATTTTACTCAAACACAATTAATTTTGAATTCAATTGTTTAGAGAATATCTGTAGGCCTTATAATGTCATTCCAAGTTTCTTTTTATATAGAATATCGTATTGAAGATACAAACAAACCATCTTAATTTTTTTACTCTTTTCGAGCTATTTGGCTCTGCATCTACTATGTAGGTCCAAAGTCCACTTCACATATGTTGGAGGTTTCGAGAAGCTAACTATCAGATAAAAGCATGAATACAATAAAATTCGTCGTTTTGAAACCAAAAAGTGCGTCCATATTATGTTATAATTTAATACTATTGTCTGCGACGTTTGTTGGTCGTAATTTATATGATCATTTATAACGTGGGCTGAGGAAAGCCGAGGGTTCAACAATATAAATTTCACCTCATTTGTATTAGTTCCAACATTTCATCGGTATAACGCTCTGAGAAATTCTCTGTTGAAGAAAGCTCAGCTCATCCTTCTTAGTAATAATTCTGACAGGACGAATCAATTTTGACGGCTTCTCTATTAGCATATCGAAATTAATTTTCTTGCTTCAAATACACTCAATTCTGTTCTAAATAATATGATTATAGCTGGTATCTTCAATATCACAAGAGTATAAGGAATATGGATACAAAAACAAATAAAATGAAAATAAAAAAGCAAATTTTAAAGCAGTGACGTACAATAGCAAAAACAAAACGAGTGCCATAAAAGTATAAAAGAAAACGCGCGTTTCGCTCGCTTAAAACCGTACGGAGAATCATTGATCATTTTTTGTGTATTTATATATACTTTGTATATATTTTGTATGTTATATTTTATATTACCTTCATATTACTCAAGTGTATTATCAGTTTATAGTTTCTTGCTATTACTTACTTGTTACTTGCTACAATGATGTATTATAGTGTGTTATAAATATTAAATTAGTTTGCTAGATTAGATAAAAAATATATTTCTCTGCTGATACTGCCACAGTAATTATAATTGTATGTTTAATGAAAGCTCGTTGCGTGCGAATGCACTGCTGCACTCATTAGGAGCCAAATACAACCGTTTCTATGTTTAAATAAAACGTACAACTTTTTAATAAGTTTGTTTAATTCATTTAAAATGATTCATAAATAAAATAGCAAAATTAAAACGATTACACAATAGCATCCACCTATTTGTCGTAGAAAGGGTGGGTGCTGCAGTAAACATCTTCCGGGGGGACCCCAAGTCCCCTATTTTCTCCCGGTTGGTTTCGCCCTCCTCAGCCTCATGGTGCGACCCTTCACCCCACGCGTCGTCGCTTGTAGGTTACGTTTGCGGACTGGCCGATTCCTCGGCGCACACGCACGCGGTCTCTTCTTACCCAAAGACCGGAGTATTCTACGACCTTGACCTTGACGTGGCTTCGCTACTGCGCGTGCGCGTCCGCTCGGGCCACGCCTACCGCGGCCAGCGCTGCAACCGTAACGCGTCGTTGTAGGCTACTATCATTGAGTTTATAAGTGTAGGGTAGAGGTCCAGCGCCTAATGGCGACTGTCTACCCAAAAATCTCCCGCGGACGCTAGAAGTACGGGGGAGAGCCGCTAGTTGCCGCCACAGGTCCCTATTGATTAGTACGTGCTGATGTGGCGGCACCTAACGGCTCTCCCTCGTACTTCTAGCGTCCGTGGGAGATTTATGGGTAGACAGTCGCCAATAGGGCTGGGCTTCTACCCTACACTAATAAACTGAATGCTACTATAGTTGTTCTTATATTCTACCCTCATATTAAGCAGTATAGGCCTACCAATGTTAAAGTTTCAGAATAAGTATAAGTGCACAAATGGGGGGGAGGCTGCGTAAAATTTCCCCCCTCCCCCCATATTTGATTACCATTATCTGTTTATCTCGGAAACTATACGAACACTAATTCTGAAACTAGACTAACATACAACAATAATTGAGCACTAAATACTGGCGAAGTTTCTGAAGGGCCCCCGGGCGGCATGTTCACTTGACGGACCTTTTAGGAACCACATAATCTTCTCACCCTTTTGCAGTATATCCACCGATGGCCTGAATTATGAGAGAGTAGGCTGCTTACTGGTTTTCTGTTCCCGGTATGACAATCTATGGCAACTTTACAAATAACTAGCTCACTCACAGGATGTTCCTCCGCTTCTTCGCATTTCGCTTTGTCTTGATCTTCTTCTTCGGTACTGGCAGAAGATTGAGCCGGTATAGGCCCTTCTTGTCGACAGTTAGAACATTGTGTTCAACTCCAGACTTGAGTGCTAGCATCACCATCCTGTGAACACACCGGACAAACAAACCTAGAACATACCAGACAGCAAACCTAGAACACTCCAGACAAACAAACCTAGAACACACCAGACAGACACCTAGAACACACCAGACAGACACACCTAGGACACACCAGACAAACAAACCTAGACCACACCAGACAAACAAACCTAGAACACACAAAACAAACAAACCTAGAACATACCAGACAGCAAACCTAGAACACCCCAGACAAACAAATCTAGAACACATCAAACAAACAAACCTAGAACACACATACAAACATACCTAGAACACACCAGACAAACACACCTAGAACATACCAGACAAACAAATCTAAAACACTCCAGACAAACAAATCAAGAACATATCAAACAAACAAACCTAAAACACACATACAAACAAACCTAGAACACTCCAGACCTAGAACATACCAGACAAACATACCTAGAACACACCAGACAAACACACCTAGAACATACCAGAGAAACAAATCTAAAACACTCCAGACAAACAAATCTAGAACACATCAAACAAACAAACAAACCTAGAACACACATACAAACAAACCTAGAACTCACTCAAGCACCAAGTATAGAATAGCCGTTTCTATACGCACAGTGCTGACATCTATAGGAGGTTCCTACCTAACTAACACCCTGCCAATCACTAACCTCAAAGTAGACGATGTTATTGTGTAGATAATCGATGTCAATCATCATCATTGTTGAAGAAGGCACTCACCTTCTCAGCCGGTACCGACAGCTACAAACCCCACGGATAAATGACTTGACCACTACGGATACAGCTAACCCTGTATAGAGGAAGGTTCCGGCTTTTTGTAACTGTGTGTTACCGAATCAACTGTCACTGACATGTAGGCCTACAACTTTCAATAAAGAAGGCGACGGTTAGGTACCCCCTTCAGGTTAATGATTGGCAGGGTGATTGGTTAAAACCATGTAAGCTTGTAAGTGGTGGTACAACAAACGTTGAAAGATAGTGTAGGAATGTTTACGTTTGATCGAGATGACAGCGTATTTAAAATAATGTCCCTACTCCAATCCCTTCTGACAGAGGCGTATGTTTATATTTACTTACCTTGGCCTATACAGGCCTAGCTAGCTACTTTCTCAGGGAAACTAATGAAAAAATGAATGAGGAAATGAATTAATTCGAACCAACCTAGAATGATGAGTAGGAGAAGAAAATAGCTTGAAACATTAGAAAGTATCAAGCGGCTGTTACCTTTCAAGACTGTAATGCTTGTACCTTCCCCTGGTGCTGCGATCTCGTGAGTAAAATCTAAACTAACATTGCTGACGTAAATAGAAACATGCTCCATTTTAAATTATATATTTATTACATGTCTCTACTGGTTGACCAGATCCAGCATGATGGCATAATAGCCAAATGTGGGCATTTGAGAAGAAGAAGAAGACAATTTGGTGTTTAACGACGTACTCGAACACTACTACGCCTCATGAAGTTGGAAAAGATTGGAGGAATGGTACAAGTAGAAGGCAACAAATTAATTGGTGGAAAGGGAGAATCGAAGGACTTAATTTCGCCATATATTATACGACGGGCAAACTCTAGCCCTGGTCCAAAGGGGACCAACGTGGAGCTATGATGGAATGGTGACTAAGGGCCGGTTTTACAATCTCCTAATAGGCAAGTTATGTGTAGCAATTAGGCTGTTAGGAGGATTTCAAGAGTTTTTATTGGTCGTTGCCATATGGAGACAACAAGCTATTCGACGAATAACTAGTTGTTGGGTTAGACTGGACCGAATACCAGCGCAGTTTTGTAGGGTCCTAACAAAAATACTAACTTGTTGATAACATATCACGATTCGTTTTGCTCTGTGCACAGAAATCAATATATATATTATCATAAAATAAATAAATAAATAAATTCACATTTAGATTCTACCCACTCAGTAACGAAACTGATTTGCAGTGGGTGACTTTAATTTAAAGTGACTAAACCAACCATATATGCTCCAAACACCATCGACGAGTGAGCGATAACCAATCAAAGATCGATATTTCAAATACGAAACATATGAATCAGTGATTGGACAGTGCGAACACCTGCGGACAAATGTCAAAATCAACAAGGCTAATTCAGAACAACTTTGAATTTATTGAGTGCCTCGTTGCTAGGACGGCTCCAAAGTCACCGTTTACTTATTCCTAAGACAAGATCATGGTTAAATATCTGCGATTTTATACCCCTATTCAACCTACAGCTAGGGTGCGTAAGACAAGGCACGAACCAGTGGCTAATCGGCATTAGATCCTTCACTAAACTTGTCTATTCATGTTGTTGCCGTAAAGTGATCGATGCGATGAGTGATGAGGGCTAATCTGACGCTGTTACGAACTGGACCGATTCAGGGTTGCCAATTTTCGAAAACATTAAATTACGGGATGTCATCTACGAGGATAGGGGGGGGGGGGGGAGGGGATGGATAATTTTGCCATTGTTAGTAGGCATACAATGTCCCAATAACTATTTATTCGTCGAATAGCTTGTTTTCTCCATGGTAACCACCAATCAAAACCCTTGAAATCCTCCAAATAGCTTAATTGCTACAAATAACTTTCTTATTGGGAGATTGTAAGACCGGCCCTAAGTGCACAACTTACCTTCTACTAGTACGATGGTATTTGTCGAGAGAAAGAGTCCGATGCTTAAACTTCCTTTCCTGTCGAGGTTGATGTATTGATAAACTTTCCTACGTGGCCTGACGTGTTCAAAATTTGTTTAAAATATTTTTGAGTTCACTTTTCATGAGATTGACAAAACCCAACGATTCCTGGTATCTGTTAGGTATTTTCTGTATTAAAAAAAAGTCTCTACAAATTAATTCGACCCATGGTGCACTAGGAGCATGATTTATGAAATATTTAGTAGGTAAGCTACTAACTTGTTTCATCCATGGCGTGCAGACTTCCCATTCGTTCCGTGGTGAACATAAGTTAGAGTCCTACTAAATGTTTCATCGTACCGGGCATAAAAAACTTATGAAAGACATCATTGATATTTTAAGATGTTTGGAAGTTTTGAAACTTCGCACCCATTTTTCACTGCCACTAGAAAAATGTTCCGGAGCCAAAATACGGAAATGTTTTTCTTACAATACCGTCGCCTCCATTTATTCGATCGACTCTCTGTCTTTTACTTCGAACCAGAGGTGTTTAGAACTTTCTCAACCGTCATGTCTGGCCACCTTCTCGCCACCTACGACAGGCAGAGCTATCCTGGATGTGTTCAATTCTGGGACCAAACGGACGAAGCAGCGTGATATACTTGGCCCAAGACTACCTTACATATGCTTTCGTCACAGGCGAGGCACTCATAGTCAACCAGCGAACAGCCCAGACACACCCGCGCAAATACCGATCGCTGATTGGCTAGGAACTTGTCGCCTGTGACGAAAGCATGTGTAAGGTAGTCTTGAGAGAACTATACAAAGTGCATGGCTTGTAAGCAGAACTAGATGTAAACGTGTAAACGAGTGGAAACGTTGGGCAGGAGGCAGACTACAGTAGCCCATTGGTTTTTATTGTTTTTATTTAACGACGTACTCGACAGCTAGGTCATATGACGTCGGCTGAGTCAGTCCGCCACACATCACCGGGGTCGTCATAAGGGGAAACGAAATCAGTGGAGGGGGAGAGGGGAGGGGGTGGAAAGACTGTCGGTATGAATGAGAATGTGAAGAGAGACAGAGACGAAAGAATCCGCGATAAAGTGAGCACGGTCACAATGAATGAGAAATATGGTGATTATAAACATATGCATCAGAGCCTTATGTCTTGTTCTACCAACCCTATCTATCTGGTGACTGACTAAAATTTCATCAGTTTTGGTTTATCCCTTACTTCGCTCCATTGTTACTAAATGCATGAATAGGGTATTCTGGCAACAACAGTAATTGGCTACTACATGTCTAGCTATCTTGTCAGGCACGTCGAGCAGTGGGTTTGAATCAGCCAGATACATCGATTAAGACCAATAATCTGTAAGAGTAATTCCACCTCATTTACGACACATGATATCTGGGACGTAAAACCCATATATAAATACCATCATCATCATCATCATCATCATCATCATCATCATCATCATCATCATCATCATCATCATCATCATCATCATCATCATCATCAACATCATCACGACACATGCAAGGTAGGATAAAGACGGAGATAAAGAAAGTCCTTCTTACTTTCTCCTCGTTCCACGGTTTTTGTTCCAAAGGGTTTACAAAAGTGCTGAAAATATTTAAATGATTGATTATTTGAGTTGAACGACGTACTCGACAACTATGATCATATGACGTCGGGGGGTGTTTGGACAAATGGGACAAGTAGAAGGACGGAGAGGAAAATGAAAAAGGGAAGATGTGGACTGCATTTCGTTTTACTTGTCCACTACCGGAAGGTAATGCTTCCGCCGGCATAGCTCTCGGGGTCACCAAAGCACACTTACATTCCCACCACGACAAGAAAGCAGGAGCTGAAAATGTACGCTACACCCCTAATATTTATCAACAATGTAGTCACCAGAAAGGTTTTGATCTGGTCTAGCACGCTCGGTCCACGTGGTTTAAAAAAGGCTGAAAATGTAGGACAACACCTCCGTATATTTACCAAAATCTAATCACCAGATAAAGTTGGATCTACAGTAGGTCCGTGGCTTAGTTGAGAACAAGAAAGTAAGTCGACCTTTCGTCGATCTTGACATTTCACTAGTGATCTACACCCCCACTACCTGACCAGCACAAACATAAGACGAAATCCCCGAATTCATTACCGGAAGCCATAACATAGGCTAAGTTCAACCATGCGCACATTTCTTGAAAACCCAACATCTAGTCAAATAATAGGTGTTCACACAACAAACAAACGATTAGGCCTACATTAGATTACTTTTTGACAGTACGGACCCAACAAATTTAAGGAATCTGCGGTCACACTCGGGGTGTACAAATAACTTATTATTTTTTTTTCCTGTGCAGAGATGGCTTCCTCAGCCATTCCTCTTCCTCACTTTCCAATATAAAATGGCTTATTTTTCTGACCTGCCCATATCATTGGGCAGGGCGTCAATGTCTTATTATAAATGCAGTGAAAAAATGCCTTGCGGCGTTCTCAGCTTTGCCTCGGACAAAGTTTAGTCTATTTCAAGGGGTTACAAGTCAAGCATTAGGCAAGAGTGCGTGACACCTAGAGAAAGCCTGTTATTCAAGCTCACCTTCTGACGCGAGGTAGTGACAAGCGCGTCTCAGCCTTCATGTACCTGACAAACTCTTCTTGAGAGACCCCAGGAACAGGAATTGTCTGGAGCTTCCGAATAGCGCTGCACACTTTGTGTCTCATCTCGACACTCTCGAGGTGGATTAAACAAAATAAATAAATAAACAATAAATAATAATATAATACACAGAATAAACGTTGTACGTTCCAACAGACAATTTTACAAGAGGATTATTATTTAAATGAATCTTGGAGATCCATAAGAAAATATCAAAACAATGAATAAAGAAATAATACACGAAACAATGGATGTCTAAATTTGGAGTTGTTTTGTTTTGGAGTTATAACCACGGCTAACGAGATTACTCCAGTGCAAGGCCAAGGTCCATAAATCCCCTGGCGAGGGCTCGTCGAACTCCCTGCGACGGACCTCGCTGCCAAACTTTGCCCTAGGTAGCGCTTGCTAAATTAATTCTTCTTGCAAGGTCTGCTTGATTCTGGTGAAGTATTTAGGAAGCCCGTGGAGATCTAGATGAGACCTAGTATACATTGCATGGCTCGTCCAGTAGGCTGTGATGGTACGCTAGAGCAAATACCTTACAAACTAGCTGCGCTAGAATACTGGACACTGCCGTGAAATAGTGGCGAAAAGCCGACACTAGCGCCACTACCGGAGCGGTTCGATCGAAATTGATTGCTTAGGTTCAAAGCAGTAGTAAATTAATGTGCTGGCCCCCCGCACGTGACTTTTCCCCGGTCTGTCGCTACAGTTTTTGGCGCCATGTCTTTGGCTACACGTGGGTATTTTTTTCGAGTCTGTGTGTCAACCCTTTTTCCACCCCCGACGTGTTTTATCTCGCCAAGTGTGCGTATTTGGCGCTCCGGTTTTGCGGGAAAAATTGTAAAAAATTCAAATGTTTTTTGGGGATTTTTTTCGATGCTTTTGATCCCAAGACAATTAAATGGTGCATCTTTTGGTGTGCCCTACAAGAATATATATTGTCCCGTTCAAAAGTTACGGACACCCAAACACGAAAGTTTTACGAAAACTGAGACCGGAAACGGAGGCCGGATTTGGTACGTTTTTAACGCGTCACATTCAAACGGCCCTGCCCGTCGAACCAAACGAGATATAACGTTCGTTTTTGTTTCGTTACCAACGCTTACCATCTAGGTAACTGGGATTTGGAAATTTTTTGGATTTGTCCCGGAACTTTCGTCAATCAAATTGTGTACACGTGGTAAAGTGCGTTTTTAAAAAGCGCATGTAACACTTTTTTCCACATTTTTTGTTTGAAAACTTTTTCGACTTTCATTTAAAAAAATAACCACTAATCTTGATTATTAACGAAGCGATTTTTGAGTTTCGTCCCGGATGCTTAGTTTTGGGCACTTTTCCATTTTCTCTACACGGTTTCAGTTTTGATTTTTTTGCGTCAAGTTGGTACTTTCGAAATGGGTTTTTGTCTTTGTCCCGATACTGAAAGCTCTATCGTACAGGGGCATGAAAAAACATTTTCAAAAAGTCACCCTTACACTGAATGACAGACGTTCGCGCAACGCATTTTTCACGGTGTTAAGAAAACACGCATACAAACGTTTTCTTTTTGTATATTAAAAGTGTTATAAATACGTCATATAACAAATAATTGTGTTTATTATTAATAAATGGACATTTTTCTATTTGAAAACGTTACTTTAAAAAATAAGACTTTACGGGTGTCCGAGTTATGGTGCTTTAACAGATTTCATCCGTCTCGTATTTTTGCCGGGATTTGTCTATGAGAATTTTTCAATGTCTTAAAAAAGCATGTTGGAGTTTTTTTAAATTTTTTCGACCACTTTTATGACATTTCAAGGCTATTGATAACATATTGAACGTACCCGGACGTACCCGGCACGTACCGTCTTTGACATGATTGATCGACTCTGGATATTTGTGTAATTTTGTTTATTGATTTTCAGTTTTGAACGTCCCCCAAATGTCCCGTTTTGAACTCGGACAACCCGTTTTGGTATCATATGAAAGTGCGTTCTAATACCTTTCAGAACATGTGCAGTTTGTTGACGTCACACGTACCGGGACGTACTGGGAAGCTTTTGAACGTGCAAAATTCAACTTTTTTGTTTTTGACCGCCCAAAGAACGAATTTGTTATGAATTTTTTCGGAATTTTTCGTCGGAATTACTTTTCCCTATTCTTTGTTAAATATGTTTAGTTTTTAATTTATCGAAAAAGCTAAAAACACGACGACGGGGGGATGCCGTGTACATCGATGTAATATGAAGAAAATCAATTTCAACACTCACTTTTGTCATTGATGGCTTATTGTGGGCGACAAGTTTGACTTACAGACTTTGTGTTAACTTTTTTAGAAAGCGTGATTCAATATTAAATATTCGAGCTCTTTACTTCACCGAAAAAGCTCAACCCGAACTTTTTATAGGCGCCCGTGTTACACGATGCTTAACGAATAAATTGCCCAATGTTGTAGCATAGTATATAGAGTTCAAGGGTCCAGTGCCATATGGGTCCGCGATTCGAATCCCACAATTTTCAAGTTTCTCTCTTTACTTAAGTATCCACGACAGTTTGACATGGTATATGTACTTTTTGTACTTTATTTTTTTTGTACTTTAATTTTTTATTTATTTTTTCAAAATCACACAATTGTCAAGTTTCTTTCTTTACCTTAGTATCTACGACAGTTTTACATGAAATGTACGCAGATATACTCGAAAATTTTTCATCCACTTTAACATTTTTCAACATGACAATTTTTTTTTCGTAATTAATTTTTTTTTCTCTTTTCCACAATTTTCAAGTTTTCCAAAAAGTGACTGATATAATAAGTTAATATGGCGGTAACCTATATTTGGCCCTGGGTAGAATAGGCCCAGAGTGACTCTGCTAGTCGTAAGAGCAGTCCCTGGGCAGGCACGCGGGTTGAGATTTTGTACAGAATATTAGAAAGGTGCAATTATGAGTGAAGCTTATGCTATTGAGAGGCATATGTGGCCTTTATAATAATAAAGGGTTAATTCAAGTAGATACATTTTAAAGCCTGTATTGACAAATTATCACAACCTCCCCCCCACCCCCCTCCTTTCACCGATAGCTTGTCCACATACCAGCAACAAATAATGAGTCGATGATCATTCCGCCTACAGAACGTATAAATTATGCTTTCATGCAATACACATAGTTTGTTGTGGTTTCTAGTTAACCTATATATATCTCGGTCTTCTTAAGTAGTGGATCAATGAGAATGTTTGTTGTAATGTTCCAAATTAAAACGTAAATGCCGAGCTCGCGGACGCAAAGGTCAAACCATATGCTACTTCGCTGACTCTTATGGGAAGCGCCATAGTAAATTCATATTTGCCGCGCAGCCATCGAACCGCTCCGACAGAATGCGCTACTTTCGCCGTTCGCCGCCTTCTTACATGCTAAACACCGCGATTGTCCTGTATTCTAGCGCAGCTGGTTACTAAGGTATTTGGCTAGAGCTAGAGACTTGGTTTGCTCTACGTCGAGCTTTGTTACTTGATCTCCGCCTAGCGGAGGCTCGTCGAACTCCCAAGTTAGGTCGTCGCAAGGGAACCAAAATCGCAATTTTGTATCCCATTAAAAAAACTGTTATAATAATTAAATAACCGCTGTAGATCATGTAATACAATAGTTAAAACACCGAAAAGAGACATTTTGATAGAAGACAATGATTGAAGATTATAAAATATGAAGATTTTTCCTTTTTAGGAGGTCATTCTATTTGACAGATCACTTAATTTGTTTTTTTTCACGTTTCTCCCATTTGAATAACATGTGATTTTTAGCATTGTGGAACGGACTGCGATTACCTTAGTTGGGAGTTCGACGAGTCTTCGCCAGGCGGAGATCAAGTAGACCTTGAATCCGCGATAGGTATTTGGTAAGGTCTACTTGATCTCCGCTTAGCGGAGGCTCGTAGAACTCCCAAGTACGAACTCGGCAAAATGATTGAAATTACGAATTATATTCGAGAAGGCTGTGTATTCAAGAAAGGTCGTAATGACGGCTGTACCCTCCAAGGTCCGTGAATCCACTGGCTGAAGTTAAGGACGAGCCCCCACCGTTTAGAAGATCAAACGAGATAGACTTCAGTAGGAGAAAAGCTGTAGAAAGATTTTTAAGGGCGTGTGGATGGGCGGGGGATGGGGCAGCTCACTTCAAGAAGAAGAGCTTTTTAAAGAATTCTGTGAATAATTTAAATGTTTTGCCTAGTTATTCATTTACTACTTTTTTATCAAAAATATATTATTTTTTATTTTAATACCTTATAACGTGTTGTTTGTATTATCGTGTTGCTGGTCTCCTTCCATGTGCGGAGTGATAAGTAGATAAGAGTAATGAATAGGGTCTGATTGATTGATTGATTAATGGGGCTTTACGTCTCATATTTGTGCAACTATGGCTAATTATGGATAATTTATTATTAATACATTTATGTGATAAGACAAACTTAGACAGGGGGTTCAAGGGATAATAAAGGGTAGATGCTGAAAGCGTTGAGTGAGTAATATAAGGTAGAAGCGCAACGCAATCGGCAGTTTGTCTACCGTCCAATTTACTTTAGTCGGGCAGTAGGGGTTTGCCAAGCGACGCAATGACGGAGCTGTCGGCTGTCTTCGTATATCTTCGGCGAAGTAGCCGACCAATCAGGCTCCGTCATCGCGTCGCTTGGCGAACTTCTACTATGCAACTGATAGTACGGACGACATGTCGTGCCATTATCATCAATATTATCAATTGTACACTATAACGGACTTTACAAATAATTGTATACTAACAATTACTACAAAATTGATTTGAATATTATACTGCCATACTATATTTTATGTATTTTATATGCTTGTTATTATTATCTTTAGTATGCTGGATCTTTGTGGTCACCCGATGTACGTTGGACGACAGAAGAAAAAAATGTGTTTTTCTCTTAATACTGTTTAATTTTAATTTTTACCCAGTAGCAACTTCTATTTATGTTTTAACTTGTAAAATAAATCCACTGAAAAGAGAACGTAAGTTGATTTAGTTCATTCTGGTAAATACACAACTGTATTGAAAAAAAAATACTTAAATTAAGTGTAACAAATTAGTATAGAGCAAACATTAGTGTGATAAGACGAACATAGGTTGGAATTCATAGTCGGCCCCTACACCTAGGGACGCCCATTGTTACTAAGGTAACAGTTGTTTCCATGTTATTTCCCCTAAACAAAACAAATCCATAGCAACAATGGGTGCCCCTAGGTGTAGGGGCCGACTGTGAATTCCAACCTTAGACAGGGGGTTCAAGGGGTAATAAAGGGTAGATGCTGAAAGCGTTGAGTGAGTAATATAAGGTAGAAGCGCAACGCAATCGGCAGTTTGTCTACCGTCCAATTTACTCAAGTCGGGTAGTAGGTGTTCGCCAAGCGACGCAATGACGGAGCTGTCGGCTGTCTTCGCATATCTTCGGCGAAGTAGCCACCCAATCAGGCTCCGTCATCGCGTCGCTTGGCGAACTTCTACTACCCGACTAAAGTATTTTGGACGGTAGACAAACTGCCGATTGCGTTGTGATCTACCCTCTATTACTCAACGCTAAAAGGAATGAGAATTTGTAATTTTCGCTAATGTAGCATGAGTACTTCGGGTAATTGATTCAATTGTATTTTCTTAGTAAAGCAGTGAACCGGAAACTTTTTTCCGCGGAATGATGAACCATAAACCAGCATACTTATCATTGGTAATGGACTTATGGTTCTACATAGTCATGCGCCTTTACTTTGCCACTTAGTCGCTTGTCCAAAGTGTTGCTTCGTGAACTTGCTAACTCAATTTGCTCGATGGGTCTAAGTATCACTCTTACCGAAAATCGACAAAGTTTTATTGTATCTCACTCGACAACTTTCCCATTTACCCGGTTTATCACAGAGCGGAGTTCTCTGAATTCATCACTAATCCATTTATCTTGTGATTTGACAACTCAAATACAATTTCGAACACCTATCTGGTGTTTAAACTGATTAAAGTCTGCTTTTAACATTTCCCTTAACGACTGCTTATTTTATGCGGTCATATAAAACTCATCGCTGAAACCCATAAACTTACTCCGAGTTGTGAACAGATAAAGCCGATGAGGGTAACTGACCGTATTAGAAAGTGGGTTGATGGTGCGTGTCCGCCATTTTATATCTGCACATCAAACTAGTAGTTTTGAAACGCATTACTTTGATCGTGTATTGTAGGCGAAGGGAATAAAGTTTTTATTTTGTTTTTATATTTTTGCGTGAATTTATCATCGTCAGCGCTGCTCATCTGTCACTTTCAAATATTAAAAACATGGCGGTTATCTTTTAATAGAAGAAACCACTACACTCTGTAAAGCGGGTGTTACACGGACAAGTAAGAAAAGTAAAAAGCAGAAAGTGAAGAGTAGAGATAGAGTGTAGCTTACGGGACTTTTCACTTTCACTTTTCACTTTTCACTTGTTCAACATTGTCCTACTTTGGAGAGAACTTCTCACTTTTGTTCTTTTCCCGTAAAGCTACACGCTATCTCTACTCTTCACTTTCTGCTTTTTACTTTTCTTACTTCTCCGTGTAACACCCGCTTAAGGGTGTTACACGGAGTTTGCACAGAGGGCGTTGCGAGCGGTCCGGCCAACAGTCACTGAATATTAGATACACTACAACTTTCAAGTGCACAGAGGGCGTTGCGAGCCACAACTTTCACAACGCAAATTTCTAAGGTTGGAATTCATAGTCGGCCCCTACACCTAGGGGCGCCCATTGTTACCAAGGTAACAGTTGTTTCCATGTTATTTCTCATAAACAAAACAAATCCATAGCAACAATGGGTGCCCCTAGGTGTAGGGGCCGACTATGAATTCCAACCTAAGTCGTTTGAAAGACTACCTGACTTCTTTGAAATCGATGGATATTTTCCCAATAATAATAATTAGTGCAGTGGCTTCTAGAGGGGTTTTTGGTGACCTCTAGCAGGCAGAGCTTAGTGGCCGGAACGCTCGAAGCGCTGCAGTGTAGTCGTTTGTTGTACGCCACCCCATAAGAATGTTTAATCGAGGTTTAATTCATTGACCAACCTGTTTAACTTCTTTGGAATCAATGGATGCCACCTCGAGGGGTTTTCGGCGACTTCTAGCAGGCAGTGGCCGGAAAGCTCGCAGCGCCACAAAACAACAACGTTAATAGTCTATTTAGAGCTACGCGTTGCGAGCGAAGCGAAGGCGCGAGCTCCAATCAGTGGCCGAGTTTGCGTGAAACTATTAACTTCTTTGCATGAAACTCGGCCGCTGATTGGAGCTCACGTCCTCGCTTCGCTCGCAACGCGTAGCTGTAAATCGACTATAACATTGAAGACAAAAAATCGATATCACATTCGATTTCGAAAATCGATGCGAAATTTGATATCGAATACTCGATATCGATAGTGAAAATGTAGATGCGAGAGAACACCATGAAGGTATTGCTTGTGCAAGTGATGAGTCCGAGATGAAATGGATACAGAAAATCAATTACTTATTATCTTATTAATTCGGACGATCATTCATTCTTTCATTCATTTTCCGCCACGTGAGCCAACTTTCCTTGTTGTCATTTAGAACGATGTTTTCTTCGCAGTACCTGCGATCCCCATCTCACTCAGACCGTCTGACACTTACCGACTAACAACGCACTTAGTGGAATTAGAAAACACAAAATCGTCTTGAGAGTTTTCCTTTTCATGGTTGGCTGTCGTGATGTTTCGAGGTCACGACCTTAGGGTGGGTTTATTGGCCTTCAGTTCTCCAGGTGATTCTTAGAACAGGCGAGATTAAATTAATATACGTCTGTTTCATCCGAGCTTATGTTTTTCAAACATTTAGCAAGTACATTATCCTTATTTATTGGTAAATGAAAGATGGTAAAAGATTCTGGAACATTGAGTTGTGTTCTAGGTTTGAATGTCGTCTGTAATAGCCTTACGTATACTTAACTACTGTGTGGTGATAGTATTTGGGGTTGAACGTATCACATTTTTGCAACGATGCTAATCGAGTCTTTGTGTATGTGATTTTGAAGATGAAAAAACGCCACATGACATCCATGCCCAAGCAAGGATTCGAATCTAGAACGCAGAGACCATGGTTTATTTGACCAACGCCTGATCAACCGCGCTCAATTGCTCTGGGTTTTCGTAAGACTACCTTACAGATGCTTGCGTCACAGGCGAGGAGCTCGTAGCCAATCAGCGATCGGTGTTTGTGGGGGCTCGTCTCAGGTGGTTCGCTGGTTGGCTACGAGTTACTCGCCCGTGACGAAAGCATCTGTAAGAAAGTCTTGGGTCTACTATACCTGTGATAACATTTTCTTACCAACTTGCACAGTCATTACTGTGTAAGTTTACGGATATCAATGTGTTTTATTCTTTTCTGTGCAAACAAGTGGCTAGAGAGTAACATTATGCTGTTGTATCAGTTGTTTATTAATGCATAATCACAGACTGTATTCCGCAGTTATAGTAACCCGTGTCATAACTGCCATGTTATTCTTAGCAATATATTTAATTCGTTATTTCATACTTGCAATACATAATACCAAAGATATCCATTTGATTCAAAGCTCTTACAAAGCACTAAAGCGCCCAACCCGGCTCACAAACATACAGAAGGATCTTCGTGTTTTTGTGCTCTCGGGCGGGTAAATTACCTTCACCTCAGTAATAGTCTTGAGTCCACACCGTGTACAACAAGTAGGGCCTACACTGCAAAGTAAAATCTAGTTGACTGAAGTATAGGGTGTATTCACATATTGCGCATGGTGGCCACATTGGAGGCCACAATGGCATGTGATGGTAGTTCATTGTTACTATGTTTCAGCTGGCGTTTGATGTAAATTCAACTGTTCTTTAACTTTGGTTTGCTATTATTACTTTAAAAAAAAATCAACATAAACAAACTCTTTTGTCCCGATTTCTCTTTTAATCGTTTACAAAAGCATACAATAATCATTTTCGTACAATTTATCGAGGGATACACGTGTTCAAACTTGTCATATCCCCCCGTAAACAATATTATTCGTTTTCTATTGACAGCTAAATGAAACTTGAAATAATACTATAAGTGGCCTCCAATATGGCCGATGTGACGTTACGTGAATACTCCCTATTTTGGTGCAATGTAACTGTACTCTCATTCTTACCTGTGATCCAAACACAAACAACCCTTTCTCCATTCCACAACCCCCCCCCCCCTTTCCGTTTTACTGTTCAATCATGGAGTTTGAGTTTACTGAGCGAATATAGAACGATTGGTGCTAACTTTGAAAACTTTCATTTTGTATTCATGTGGTCTTCTCTAGAATACTGCGATCGGCTCGCTATATAACCATGACCCATCTTGCGCGTGGTTAGCTGATATCCAGCTCACTACAGAACCGGATACCTGATAATGAAACCCTTGGCAAAGGAAAACACGTTAGTCCTGAATGGGAGGCAGATTGCTGTGTAGTACGGAAGTGACATTCTACACAACATGCAGCTTCCTTAGCTTTGAATCAGCTTCTCTGCCAGTCAAAGGTGTCACGCTGATGTTAGAGTGTACGCAACGTAGAATGTGTTTCATTGGTGTTCCACAGTTTATAATATACTCTGGGCTTGGCGGGACTTGAGTTTCAAAACAGAGACGAAATAGGGATAAGGAGGAAACAATATGTCGACAGAAGAAATTAATGTGACTTCTCGTACACTTTTCTTGGTACGTACCGAATTTGTTGTAGTAAGTACTAAAGGTCGGTTTACACACTTATTTACGATTTAAGATCTAAAGTTTAACTAAATCAAACCAAGCCAAAAACATTATGAATAGCGTTTGCACACTTTCCTAGAATTTAAGATTTAAGGGAACCATAGCATCATTAGCTCGTTTACCTGAAATTCTTCGCCCAGCCCCGGCCAATGAGAGACGACGTTTTATAAATCCGGCCAATGGTAGCGATCCTAATTGAAACAGTTACAAAAATAAAATCTTAAAACATAAATAAGTGTGTAAACCGACCTTACGTAGTGCTAACAAAGTGTGTTCTGGTATTTTAATTTTACCTTGTTTTATTTATACATTATTATTTTCGAATAATCATAGATACACCGTTACGTATTATGGTTTTATTCAGTTCGTAGTACAAATAATACTTTATATGCTACAAATTTTGTATTACCTTCAACACATTGTAGTTTGTTTCGTAAAGTGCAACAAAAAAGTAAATTTACTGCAATAATGACAGTTTGTTTTTTACGAATCCTTTTTAAAGTGTACACTGATTTTGATACAACCTTCTTTGAGATGTAAGCAACGTTTGAAAGTAACAAGAAAATAATTCAAAATTGTAACAAAGGGACATTTACGTTTCGCGTCACATGCAATGTCTACTTTGTCAGCATAGTAAAACTGTGGTTTTGTCTCTGGGCAGACTTTTTAGGAGTATTTAAATTACGCGTGTAAACAGAATTTTAATACATCGAAATAATTCTGTGAACAACGGTTAAAACTATGTGGAATTCCGTTTTGTCCATTCTGTTCACTACGACTATATATTACGATAATCAGGCCTCCTAGTTAACCTTTTACGCACCCCAATGATCAAACGTTCTACAGCTTTGTAGTTTAAAATATTTCGTATTTAGTTGTAAATAGCATGTTACGGTTTCTTCCAGTTGTTTTGCATTGAGCCCGGCGAAAGCAAGCAGTATGTAACGAAGTCTTGCGATTATTTATAACAGAACTCTCTCAGAGCAAGCTCACTTTCAAAAGGAAATAAACGCCAACATGAAGACCACGCACTTTCTCATATTCAAACTGGTATGAATTAAATTTCCTCCCGTTGCTATTTAATATCACTAGCCTAATGGTAGATATCTATGCAAGGATTCATATTAAGAATGACAGAAGTAATCATCACGTTTAATAATTGTATGTGCTTCAGTTGTGAGTTGTAAGCTTTTCGGTGGGCTACAAAGAATTTTATACATCTCCGTAACAACACGACTGTTTAAAAGTGAATGATAATTTAAAAGTCAGTGTAGTTTAACATATATGGTTTAGTAACTAAAAATGCAGTACTAAATTTATTACTGATGAAAAATGTATCTGTAATGAGTTATATAAATATTCTACTAATTATTATAGATGATGATAATGATCAAACGTACTTTAGTCAAGTTGTTGTCTTTATGGTGACTGAAATAATTTCCGCTAATGGTTTCCATTAGACATAGAATATTAATTTTATTTCACACTAGCATAGAAAAATAAATTATATGGCAAATTGATCATTAACGTTATTACACTGTCTTAAACAACATTGATTTTTAGTGTGTATTTTTCTTTGTACTTATAAGTAATTCCAAAAGATGAACTTAGATCCATTAAGCACGTTTCATTAATAAATTATGCATCAATTTATTTTTATCAGAAGAGTCTGGTAATTTCTAAAAACAGTTATGAATTTCACATATGCATTTCCTTCCAGTGTTCCTGTATTTTACTAGGGACAATGGGAGTTATTGCACAGTACAAGGTGCAAATAAATATGTCTACTAATATATTTATATTTCTCAGTAATTGGCTTTGTCTGGCTAAGGGGAAGGATGGAGAGGGAGGGGGTACAGCGTAGAAACAGTGTAAAGTCTTTTGATAGAAATTATCTCAGTCAACTTAGTATTTATTTTGTAATTACCTTATTCAATATATATTTTTCTACCTCCGAAATCACTGACTGCTTCATAAAAAAAAAGTAAGTATTGGCAAGGGAATTACCAAGCTTAAAATCAAAGGGTGTAAGCAAACTTTTTAAGTTAAATGAAAACAACTTTTAACAAAACTTTTACGAAGTGGTAATGGGAAAAATTTCCGTTATAATCCCTTTTCACTTGGAACGTCATTATTAATAACTAACGCCCTATGTAATTATTAACAACACATTTCAAACTATTAAAATTGTATTTCCTTTATTTTATTTTAGTTAGATGCCAATGAGGTGATATACAATATCACTGATATTTTATTTATTTATTTATTTATTTTCCTCTTTTTGTACATTACACATTTGGATTTTTTTCTTGTACCTGCGGAAATTCCTGAACCAATAAACATAGGTTTGTGGCGGTTCAGGTTTACATATAATTTACCCTTTTTTTAATATACAGTGAACATCGACTAAGATTTATTTTGATTGTAGTATTCAATGCCTTAAAGTAAACTAAAGCTAAACTAAACTTAATATTACACTTGTTTGTTTTTTTACCTAAAATAAACAAGCAATTTTTTATATTCTATCTATGCCCTTTGGTCTAGAAAAGGGAACAAATAAATTTTAACATTTATCATGTAAGCAGCTATATATAAGATATGTGAATAATTGCGAAAGTTAATTTAAAAAACTCGGTATTACAGATTTCTTTACAATACATTGTTTTAATGTTACCAATATTATGTTTGAAGGCCTTAGTTGGTATGGTGGTCATATGAAATATTTTTCAATATTACTTTGATCCTGAGACATAACCCAGCTTTTTATTTTATGTTTGATTGACGGTGTTAGTTTATGGGTTTGCAATTCTGGCGGTAAATCATTAAATCATGGCGTTGTCCAGCAGATTTATTTTTTCTAATGGATTGCAGGAGATTTTTGGTTTTGTTGCGAGTTTCATGAGTATGGTGAATGTGCTCTCCCAATTTATATTTTATTGTGTAAATGAGCGCCGCTTTAGCGTAGAGCTGGCGTATACTTGGAACATCAAATTCTTGGAATAAAATATGCGAAGGGTAGTCCATTGGCTTGCGCAGGCAGATTTTAATAATTTTTTTTTGTATTATTTGAAGTCTATAAAGATGATTAGGGTAGCAGGCTCCCCAGCCTATAATTGCGTATTGTATGATTGATTGAATAAATGCATAGTAAATTTTCCGGAGGAAGTGCTGATTGACTATTGAGCGAAGAAGAATAAATGTATACATGATTTTTCGTACTTTTTTAACTAAACCATGTATATGATGGTCCCATTTTAATCTTTCATCTACAATAAGACCTAAATATTTTATCTGTGTTGTAGATTTTATTACATTAAGATGTTTTCGGAGTTCATCCGGTGGTGCACCTTTATTTGACAAGTAAAAGGTAATATATTTTGTTTTTCCAAGTTTAGAGTCAACATGTTAGCATCTAGCCACTGTTGAATCAGTTCGAAACCTAACTTTGCCATTATGAAAACATCTTCCCATGTTTTAGCAATAAATACTAGAACGGTATCATCTGCAAAGGACATGATTTTTGCTCCCCCATATGTTTTTGAGCACAAGTCATTAATGTATATAAGGAACAGAATTGGTCCTAGGACGGTTCCTTGAGGTACACCGCATTTTATTGTTCTGGGATTACTTAATGTGTTTTCAATTCTGGTGTATTGTTGCCTATTTGAGAGATATGATTTTAGGAGTTTTAAAATAATACCTCGAATTCCGTTACGTTCAAGTTTTTCAAATAGTATTGTGTGATTGACAGTGTCGAAAGCTTTTGCCAAATCTAAAAAAATTGCCAATACCTTTTGCTTATTATCTAGTGATTCAGAAATGTCCCTACTTAATGCAAATACCGCATCTTCTGTGCCTATTCCTTTCCTGAACCCAAATTGGTTTGCTGAAAGTACGCGATTCTTATGGAGGAAGTCTTCTAATCGTGTTTTAATGCACATTTCTAAGATTTTGGCACAGTGGCAAATTAAAGATATAGGTCGATAGTTAGATACTTCTGCGCGATTTCCACTTTTAAACACAGGTTTAATTATTGATGTTTTATATAAATTGGGGAAGCAAGCTGTAGAAATACTGGTATTAGCTATATGTTGTAGTGGAAGAGCAATAAACGTTTTAATGTGTTTAAGAATTTTGCTTGATATATTATCTGGGCCCGTAGAGCAATGTGCTCGTAGGTTATTTATACAATTCATAATTTCATGAGTAGTTACTGGAGCAAAAGCAATAGAATTAGTTTGTCTTATTTCTTGTTCTCTGTATTCAAAGTTGCGGGGAATTTTTTGTTGAATTTTGTCTGCTAGTGAGGATCCAACATCAGCAAAGAAGTTGTTAAATCGATTTGCTACCTTCTCCGCGTTGCTTGCCGATGCGATCATAGTGCCGGTTTCATCAATTATTTTAATATTTTGTGCTTTGTTGGCTTCCTTATTTGTTATTTCATTTACAACTTTCCACATTTTGGATGCACTGTCACTAACAGAGTTTATTTTTGCTTTAAAATAATCATTCTTCGTACATTTTATAAGGTAATTAAGTTTGTTTTTATACTGCATATAATATTTTAGAAGTTTGTCATTATTAGGGTATTTAATAGTTTGTAGCCTCAGCTTATCTCTTTTTCGAATTGATGTTACTAAGCCGTTTGTTATCCATGCTTTTAGTTTACGATTTTTAGCATTATTATTGTACACTTTAATTATTGTAGAGTTTAAGATATGTTGTTTAAGCGTTGTTGTAAAAGTATCACAGGCTTTATTAGCATCAGTTTCCTGAATGACTGCCAGCCAATCTTCATTTCCAAGATAAGTTGTGAGTTTAGTGTAATCTGTTTTTTCCGTTACGTAGTAGGAAGAATGGGGCCTGTCACTGTTCAAATAATTATTAAGTTGTTTCATATTAATAATAGTGGAAAAGTGATCAGTGATGCTCGTTGTCAATATTATTGAAGTGATATTAGATTTTTGAAGAATACTGTTAAAGATAAACACATGGTCGATACAAGTTTTTGATTGTCCTGTTACCCTTGTGTCCCCATTTATGCATGATATATAACCTTGTTCATGAAGCATATCTAGATATTCCTCGGCTTGGTCATTACTGGATTTGATATTTAGATTTATGTCTCCTACAATTATTGGCTTCGTTTCATTATTGCACGTATTGATATGTCTACCAAGAGAATTAACAAAGTTGGTCGGGTCGTTATATGAAGGGGATCTATATATACCTATGATATTTATTTTTTTATTATTTTTGGGGTTTTCCATTTCCAAACAAAGACTATTGCAATCATTAATATCAGCGTCTTTTATATTGGTAATATATCGATCGCTGACGAATATTACAACTCCGTCGTTTTTTAATATATTATTTTCAGAGAAGTATGCAGTAAAATTATTTATGGAGTAAAGGTTTTGGGCTGTGCTTTTGAGATGGGCTTCACTTAGTACTATTACATCGAAATCTGTTTCAAGACCTTGTAGGAGTACCAACAGACTATCAAAGTTACAATTTATGCTTCTAATGTTCATATGAAAAATTTTAAACCCTTCCTCATTTAACAGTTCCTTACACCTCAAAATGTCATTTATAGTTTCAGTTTTTATATCATTTAGTTCTTGTATTTCACTAACCCAAGACATATTGTTACTTTTAAGTTAGATTGATAGTTTCCTATTAGTATATCTAATATTAAGCTGCGTATATATTATTATTAAGAAAATAAACTATAACTCTCTACACGAATAAAAAGAATAAGTGATAATAGTATCTACCACTTATGAGGAACTTGTGCCGGTAAAAGCTTTTTCTCGTCCTTCTGTTATTTTTTTCTTTTCTTCTTATTCTTTAGTTGCTTATGTCCCGTAGGCTCGTAGCTACTTGTTTACGACCATTGGTGTTCTTCCATACTATTCTTCCATCTTCAGTCCAGGTATTTCGGATCCCGAATTTCTGTATCTGTATGTAATTCATAGGTTGCACGTACTACACATCTGTGCACGTGGCGGCCATATTTGCGACCAACCTTTGACGTTGCCATGGAGGAACAATTGAACCCCGTTGTGATAGAACACAGAAATCCTAAGTTATTTTAAAATTCAGCCTTCTAAAAAAATAAAACCTGTATGATTGTGTAATAATTCATCATTATTGATGTCGGCACAGTTGGCCGAAGTCGATTAGGCGTTGGTCTAGTAAACCGTAGTCTCTGCGTTCCAGGTTCGAATCCTGGCTTGAGCATGGATGCCATGTGGCGTTTTTTTCATCTTTGTAATCACCCACGCATCGTCTCGATTGGCCTCGTTGCAAAAAAAATATGAGACGTAAAACCCCAAATACCATCATCATGATTATTGATTACTTATGTTTACTTCTTTCTATAAATAAAAAAATAAAATTAACTAAATTAATTAATAAAATAAAATAAAATTACGCTTATTTAATAAATGTGAATAATATCTGCTGAAATGTAGAAGGGACATTTAACAATTGTGACGCAATCATGGTGGCTGTGACGTCACGTGGGAACTATAGGTAGCTTTCAATAGACGTCACGTGGCGGCCATTATGAGGTACACATTGCTTGTTTACATTTGTTCTGTCAATAGAAGACACATAGGTTATCCAGGAAATATCACAGTTTCAAGCCGTATAGATTGATGTGTGCAGGTAAAAGTTCAAGAAAATGATAAAACATGCAAATGATTGTCTTTAAACCGAGTTAATGCGTTCTTATTTTGTTTTCAGTCATAATACGGAACCTTTGTTTGAAAACAGTTGATGTGCCAGTCAAAGGACATCTGCAATTTTGCAACAATGCAGTGTCGGAAGAACGTAAACAAATGTTTACAGAGTACCTCAGTATGGCTAACGTGCGATACCGGAAATGACGTTATTGCAAGCTCCCTACTGAGTATGAATGTTAGTAAACCTTAGAAATCAATAATGTTGGTGGAGGCGCCGGGTTTTAAACTGACGTGAATATTATCAATGAACATTATCAAATTGTGTTTCAAAATGTTTATTCGTCATGTAAAACAATATTTGATTGAAACTAAACAACATCGATAAAATAAAGCATTCAATTCTGAAAGAAAGTCTTAAATTTATTATATCTTCTTGCGACAATAATTTTTGAAGCAATCAAAAGCAATTGATGCTTTTGAGATAAATCTTTGCGCGTTGTTTTACGACTCTTGATCTTAGTTCACGAGTAAAACGATTCAACACTTCGTCTTAATTGACGTAAACAACAGCTGTTTTCAACATGTAAACTTTATAATTATTATGTCATTATAATATAACCCCACTTTGACACTTCTCTGTGAATAACATCCAAGTAACTCTACAGTGCTACTTGTTTTGTGGTGACGGGGTTAACTCTATTTAGCAACTCATTTGCTTGGATGACGAAATGTCACCAACATTTTAGCTCATATTTTACAAACATAATCTCATTTGCCAGAATATAACTTTGAATTCGTAACATAAATAT
Organism: Isoperla grammatica; assembly: GCA_945910005.1. Classification (NCBI taxonomy): domain Eukaryota; kingdom Metazoa; phylum Arthropoda; class Insecta; order Plecoptera; family Perlodidae; genus Isoperla; species Isoperla grammatica. Next base: position 100,931,638 of record OX246738.1, read on the forward strand.
ATAATTGGACGAACTTAATTCATGAAAATTAACATAAAACATATCAAACGCTGCTGTGTTTATGTTATTTAAACGTTCACTGGCGTACACAGGAATATATTTTGGAGGGGGCTGCCCAGAGTTGAGCATGAGCTGTATAACGGTGCTCCACAAAAGAGACAATGAGAGTGTGGGAGGGACGCCCCCCTCCCCCCCACAATAACGCCGCAGGCAATAAACAAAATCGCATATTTAAGTGGTTTTTATGTGTTTTAGATGAAGTTTGGGTGCATTGCTTGACGGGATACATTACACATACATACATATATACATACATACATACATACATACATACATACATACATACATACATACATACATACATACATACATACATACATACATACATACATACATACATACATACATACATGCATACATACATACATACATACATACATACATACATACATACATACATACATACATACATACATACATGCATGCATACATACATACATACATACATACATACATACATGCATACATACATACATACATACATGCATACATACATACATACATACATACATACATACATACATGCATGCATACATACATACATACATACATACATACATACATGCATACATACATACATACATACATACATGCATACATACATACATACATACATACATACATACATACATACATGCATGCATACATACATACATACATACATACATACATACATACATACATACATACATACATACATACATACATACATACATACATGCATACATACATACATACATACATACATACATACATACATACATGCATACATACATACATACATACATGCATACATACATACATACATACATACATACATACATACATGCATACATACATACATACATACATGCATGCATACATACATACATACATACATACATACATACATACATACATACATACATACATACATACATACATACATACATACATACATACATACATACATACATACATACATACATACATACATACATACATACATACATATATTACATACAAAAATCACTTTTATTACAATATACAATTTCACCATCGGAAGTGTTTCCTGACAAAGCTAATAGCGAAATTAACACGTCAGTTTGATAAACGTTTTTTGTAAATATAATAGATAGATGATTTTAATTCGGGGGGGGGGGGAATGCTCTATACCCCCACCCTCTCACCCTGCATACGCGACAATGAAAATTGTGGGAGGCAGGTTTATCATGATCTAGTTTTTACGCCCGATGATTTAATAATGTGTGAGTGGGAAGTCATGTTGTAATGATTAGTGAGAGGTAAAACCCGGTGTGTGAGATGGGATTGAAAGGAATGAGGCGTCCTTATCCTATTAAAGTGAGGATACATTGTAGCCCTGTAGGCATAACAAGATCCTTAAATAAGGAACCGTGGGTGGCGGGGACCGACTTCGAAGAAAACGAATTTATTTCGAAGAATAAAAGCTTGAAAACGAGAAAGTTATTATGTCTAATGCAACGTGACATTTAATATGAACTTAGTATGCTGTCATCCGTCATAATAATCACAACATTTTGACATCAGTTCTTATGTAATTGCTTTTGGATATACATATAAGGCTGCGCTCCGTTACTTGTTGAAAATGCTTTGCCCGTGTCATTCTCCAGAACGTTAAAGCATCTACAAGCACGATATACGTACGGAACACTTCAAGCATAGGCATGGCTATTGAAGCCAATTAGGCGCAAGGTCGTTTTGCCACGCCCACTACATTAGTTGTCAAACAGTCTAGTAAAATTGAAAAGGTTGATAGTGGCGTAAGTCAAATCAATTAAATATACTAGGCTCTAATTCATGTGCAAGCATATGATTTTGGCGAAATTATACAGTAAAGTTAAGCCCAAGGTTAAGTCCGTCTAAAGAGCATTTTTAAAATGCCGCCAAAAACCACCACTTGTTGAAAATACTCAAGTGAAAACCTCGGGCATATTCAACATGTTGAATATGCTCAGGAATCACGTGACGGAACGCTGGGTAAAGCACATTCAATAGGTTTCGGTACGGGCCAAGCATGCTTTAATCATTTTCAACAGCTTTAGAAGCGTATCCTTTATATCATACAATAGATGATTTTCAGAATTGATCTAGAGGTCCGTGATTAGCTCTATCTAAAGGTCCTTGATAGTAATGTTCATGTGCTTTTTTACTGTTGTGCATTGTTGACATTGACCATATAGAGGGCTGTGATTAGCTCTGTCTAAGGGTCCTGGATCAATAGGGCACTAGCAACACCAAAGACAACAATGGAACAAATGAATTGAACTGATGGACCAGGACAAACCATCAGCTGTCAAAATAATAAAATTGCAACCATAGAAATAAAAACATGCGTCGCAATATTTACTGCTCGCCATTTAAAACTATTAATGATAGACAACGACTAAGTGAACGTTTTGTATGTGTATTTGTTTGTTTTTTGTTTTGTTTTCCAAAATCAGAAGAAATTATTTTTGACAGCATGTTGTTTGTCCATCGATTCAATTAATTTGTTTCATTGTTGTCTTTTGGTGTTGCTAGTGCCCTATAGATGATTTTCAGAATTGATCTAGCAAGTCTTGATACGCTCTATCTAATGGTCCTTGATAGTTATGTTCATCTGCTTTTTTACTGTTGTGCATTGTTGACATTGACCATATAGAGGGCCGTGATTAGCTCTGTCTAAGGGTCCTTGATTGTTGTCATTGACGATATACAGGGCCGTGATGAGCTCTATCTAATCATGGAGTTATATTGGAGGAGGAGATCTAGCTCTAATGGGAGGGGCCGTCCACGATTGTTGTTCCGGAAATGGCCGCCATATTTGTTGTTTACGAATTGTGAAGAAACTTCAGAAGGCCGCATAGGCCTATATGCTGTGCGCTACACAGGCTTACTACATTTGTGAAGTAGTTTACACCAAGACTGACAATAAGAAACTCGTTAGGTAAGTAGATTGAATGGTTATTTAACTACTAGGCCTAATTACCTAGTACTTAATTTAGGTTGTCTAGAAGAAAAGCAGTCGTAGTGGGCTATGGAGTAGGCGAGGGCCTATTGTCATGGGCTAGGCCTACTAGCCCTAGACCCGTACAGCCTAGCCCAGGTATTTTACCGGTACGGCGTAGGCCTAGGTACCAGTGAAATATGAAGTTGAATCACAACATTGTAATTAAACCCTGGCTAGTCCTGAGAATTGGTAAGGTCACAGCTATGTAGAAAATATTGGCAATTGGTCACGTACCATCAACTAGGCCTAGGGCCTAGGGCCGAGGCCCCTAGCACTCACCTATCCTAGTCTAGGCCTACGCTTTGATCTAGGCCAATATCTTGAAAATATTGATATGTGGTAAATGAACTCAAGCCAACAGCATCAATCATACATCCAATCTGGGCTAGGCCTAAGAGTAGACAAGGTTAAGATAGACAACAGCATTCACTATCACTATCCATGCATCCAACTTGGATAAGCCTAGGTCCTATACACTTAGCTCATCTTGATATTATTGTAACATGGTGTGTGACAACTCTTTGTATACAACATTTATTTATACACAACACCACATGTCAAATAGCCTATAGGCCTAGTAGGCCTGCCAATTATGCATTCAACATGGTTTAGGCTAGGCCTAGGCTAGTTTGCACAACATTGCTAGATAATGCACATAGGCTAATGTAATCAACTGTTTAGGGTCTAGCAGCAAGGCCATCGCTACCCTCTGTAGCAATGGTCTCGGCAGTAGGCCCTACCTACTTCTTTTGACAGAATACTCAAGCTAAGACTGGACCTATTCTTGTAATTTATAACCTCATGATCCGTCATACACTATAGGGTATTAGTTCGGTCAATGTTGCAAGACTTGCAAAGTACATTTGCCTGTATTATGTAACATGTTTGAACTGATGTTCTCGATTGCCATAGTTCCATAACTAGGAAAAGGTTTTCTGGCCTAGGCATACTAAGCACTAGGTAATGTTCTCAAGTAGCAATCACAACATGCTGGGTACAACATTGCTAGATACAATTTCCATGTTCATGTAGTAGCCATGGCTATGCATTGTAATTTAACTTGAGATGATCAACAAGTTATAATAGTTCTGTGCATGGACATTAATGGATTGTGAGAGGTAGCCTCCTCTAATAAATAGTCACTTCTTAGGCCACACACATTTTTACATTGTACAGTAATAAAGGTTTTTGTTGTAGATTGCTTAATCAATAGATACAGTAATATTTTCAGATTATAGATACCAATAGTTCAACTAGGCCTTAAACTTGTTGATAGGTCAATGATAAGGTCCAAACAATAATATATATGTATTTATATTTCAGCCAACTCAGACATGGAATTGGAAATAAAAAATATTTTATTGGAAGTTACATCTCTTCACTTCAAAGTAGCTGTAGCTGCTTCTGTAGATTCATCACAAGCTCTGGATGATTGGTGTGTTCAGGCAACATCTCTACTAAAATGCAAGAATATAGAAGACTTCTGGTCTACATGCCACAAGTTCCGCTTAAAAGATGAATTTTTACAGCCGGTCAAAAGATTCACTTCAACACTGATGGTAAGTTATTTTCAGTACAAAACTTACAGTACGGTAGGTAGCCAAATCACACTAAGTGATTAGGCCTACTTTTTTATAATAAGAGAGATCAATCTTCCATCAGATTCAGAACTAGTATGATCTTTGGTTGGTAGCCAGAGTACACACATAATAACATTTTTGACCTACCATTTAGCTTTATTATTAGGCCTTTAATAATATAGGCCTAATAATAATAAATTCCATTTTATTCTCACACATACAAGAATACATATAATTACATACAGTAGTATTATTTATTTATTTATTTATATATTTATTTATTTAGGTATTTATTTATTTATTTAACCCCCAGGCCTGGTTCAGCTCCAACCATCCTTAACCAGCCAGAGGTTGATGACCACTACCAGGCCGAACTCCCAGTGAATCAACATCCTGGTGAATTAATGATTATACCTACAGAGGAACCATTCACTACTCAGGGTAAGTCATAGATATTAAAATAGTGCAAGTTTTACTCAAATCAAATTGTTTTATTCAGTACATGATACAGAATTGTAGCATACTCAATGATTGTAGGGCCTATATTGACTAAATTATCATTTATCAGTAACCAACAACACAAAAATTTATTTTTCTATATACCTAGTAAAAAATTTATATGTACGGTACATTAAATGTAGGTACCCATGCTTTAAGTAATTCATTTTTAATTAAAATCCATCTTATTCATCTAAAGTTGTAATTGTAATCATGTTCTTTTTTTTAGGAACCATGACTGCTGTGGATCGGGGTGATCCACTGACTGAGCTAGGAATAATTTCCTCAAAAACCGAAACAAAGAGCTGCTAGCAGACGTACAAAAACGTCAAGAAGAAAACAATGACCTGACTAAAATAATTAACGAAAACTGTTAGAAAGCACACCAGATGTCAGACAATTTGGTTCACTTTTATACTAGCCTTGTTTCATATGAATTATTTCAGACTTTAGTTTCATATGTAGCCCCATTAATGGCCAATTTTCATTCAGTCAAGATTAAAGACCAGATAATGATCATTTCAACCAAACTTCGTCTCAGCTTATTAAATAAAGTCATAGCATTTTGGTATATTATATGTCATATTATATTACATACATAATTTAATCTTTATATAAGGCCTATCACTCAGCATTTTCTCATGACGGAGTAGATTCCCCCGAATCGGAATCGCTGTCTAGTGTTAGAGCAAAATATACTGCAGTGGGTACTATTTTCTTTATTTTTGCTTCAAATAACTTTGTTTTTTCTATGGTTTCCTTCAATTGGTGTCGGCTCTACATAAACGAGTGGCTCGTTTACATTTATTGATGCCACCTACATGGTGTGTATGTCTAGCAAAGTTGTATTTCTTCAGCTTTCTTACATTCTACCTGTAACATAAGAATAGGTTAGAGATCTACCTAGATACATTTTTTAACTATTAAATTTTGCAAATATTTAAAATAAACATGAACTTAAATATGAGCTCATATTTTATTGATTGGAGTAAACCTGATCCTGTCATTTTGCACAAACTCGTCTAAATCCGACATATTGTGAACTACATTGATATAGAATTTTTTGTTAGCCTGTGCTGTTGACATTCAATCAATCAATCAATTTTTATTCAATAATTCCACATGATACATAACAGAATGGTTATTGGACGATTTGTACATTAATATTAATATCTACGGACAGAAGTTATGTCTTGAGAGTCCGTAGACAAATATCTGGTGTGCGGATTATTGAATACTGTGAGTTATATAACTAAGTGGTAACTTAAATGTAAACTATAAAACTATTATAATATAATATTTTATATCTAGTAACGATTACGAATAGGATGAGGTTTCATGACGAGACGATGTTGGGGACGGTTTATTATTGTTTTTTACCGGAAGTGTCTGTATTTATTATTTATATATTCAGCCATTATTAAGAATGTTATCTTATTAGAGGATTAAAATAATATGATTATGTAGTATGAATGCGGTTGTTAATGCTTTCTAGGTTGTAGGGTAACAATGTCTTCAATTTCTTGAATTGTTTTTTCTGACAACCATAAGATTATCATTTTCGTGAATGTCGATTTTGACTTTTTTCGGTGATTGCCGCTGGAAGCAGCGTGTACAATCATTGTACAATCATTGGGCTAACTAACAAACTCAATGGTACAATCCTAGTTTACAACGTAAATGTAGCCTTCTATTCCTTCCAAACCTTCTATCAAAAATTGTATGCGATCTAGGTTTGAAGCTTTAAAAACCAGCCTACAGCTTGAGAATGATTAATCAACGGTTTATATCGTAAACGAGTTATATGATCACTTAGTGCTGCTATCCTATCACTGACCTGGCTGGTGTGCACACTAAAACTAGGAAGCACATTTAGCCCAGGTCTGATAAAGCTAAAGGCAGAGCAAACGTTTACATTCTGTATGCGTGTTATTTCCCATAAAGAAAACAAATCCTTACACAACAATTATTGTTACCTGGCAACAACCCTAGGTGTAGGGGAACTACAATTCTTGGGCTGCGTACCAACTTTGACTGCGTTCACTGTGGCTGTGACTGGTGGTGGGGGTAACCCAGTCAACGCAGTGAACGCAGCAGCTGGTACGGGCTGCAGTCACAGTCACAGCGAAAGCAGACAACAGCAGAAATTGTCATTCATAAAAGCAACATTTGCCATCTGCTAATTAACCTTACAACATTACATTCATAATTTAACTCTTACGGGACTTCTAAGTTGAGATTGTATGGTGTTGTGATGTCACTTACTATTTAAACCATATAATATTGTATATAAATTCATAATTCGCAGTAAAATTATTAGCTACGCCCCCCTTGACTGCGATAGCTGGATCTTTTCGACCCAGTCATCGTAGTGACTGGAGGGGTAACTGCGAGGTAAACTGCGAATCAAGTTGGTACGGATCTCAGTCACTGCCAGTCATAGCTTTGGTACGCAGCCCAGATTGTAGCCCTATTTTTTATGCTTTTTACAGATACGCCTAGCCTAGGCCTAGGTTAGGTAGGCCTAGGCCTAGGGCCTGGTATAATTTCTATGGCTTAGGAGGCCTAAACTAAACCTATTCATTTATCACTATATTACAATATTTCTTACCCTGCCATGCATGTGCAATGAGCAGCACATATGCAGCCATCCGTTTCTTTATCCAGAACCCATATTTCCCGGGGCTTGTCGTTCAGCCTTCGGCCCGGCGTCACTTTGCACTTGAGGAAACAAAATCAAGAATGGGATAGGCCCTAAGCCTTCGATTGGGTGGTAACACACTTCACGCACTAGACCACACTTGAAGTAGGCTAGTTGTACGCGTGTCTAATGACTTGTATGCTTTCATACTGTCTTTGGTATGTACGCATTTACTTCATTTACCAAATAATTGTAAATGTAGGCCTACGCATAGCCTATCCGAACTCAGCTGGTGGCCACTTTGATACCTGTGTAGACCAGTTATCTTAGGCAATAGTGTATTAACTATTAACAATAACTTAACAGTCTCATATTACTTATAATAAGGACATTTTCCTTTGAAATATGCACGAGAGAAACATGTGAAATGCAGCGGTCACGACGACTGTCGGAGCACGTAAACAACAAATATGGCCGACTAGCTTTGCGGGGCGTGGTCCAAAATCTCGTACACTGCCCACTACACACCTGCCTATCCAGTACGAAGTACTATTATAAATCCATGATCTAATGGTCCAGGTCCGCGATTCTGAATGGGCGTCGATAAGTTTAACCCGAGTTTTTGTCGTTAAAAGAAGGCGATGAGCCAATCACCGCTTTGCATTCGCCTACTGTAACGACAAAAAGCATGCGTTAAACTTATCACGGCCATTCAGAATCGCACTGCTGGATCAATAGATGGGTTCCAGAATTGATCCAGCAAGCCGTGATACGCTCTATCTAAGGGTCCTTGATAATTATGTTGAGGAGTATTTTGCACTGTTGTGCATTGTAGTCATTGAAGATAAAGAGCCGTGATTAGCTCTATCTAAGGATCCTAGATGAATTCTGAAAAAGGTCTATTCTGAAAAAGGTCTTCTCAGTTCTGGGTCTTCTAAAGAGGCTTGTTAAACACAGGACAGACCCAAAAGAAGGTGAATTCCTGTGTTAGTAAAATATTTTGCTTTATAGATTTTCGATTACACTAATAGTGAGGTTATACAGTTTTAGTCTTTAGTCGCCTCGTTCGACACGCAGAGTAATAAACTGCTTTATCAAAGCGGTTTAATTATAACGCTATGCTAAGTATTTGTAAACTACTAAAATAGTGTTTGGAATGGAATGTGATGTTTAATTTAAATAACGTTGGCATTCCGATGATTCGTGGTAGTTAAATCATATTTAAACCCTCTTCTTCATACTCTCCCGCTACAACCACGTCTACAGCACATTACACAGAGAAATCTAATATCACATGTTATACGAATACCTCAAAAGGTTTTGTATGGTGGGAAGGTTTTAATATAATATTACGTAATTTGCTGAGATTCTGACAGCGCACGTAGGAGTACGTTAATATAATAGATGCCAACAAATGACACTCCAATATATATACATGTATATCGCTCTTATTATGTAGGTTTTCGCAAAGTAAAGGTGATGTAATATTTGTTTTTTTGTTTTTTGTGTGTTGTTTTGTGTTTTGTGTTGTCAGCTGACAATAGCCTATTTCTGGTTCAGCAATTAGTCTCTAGAGAGCACGTTACGTGGACAAAAACACGAAAACAAAGTACTACATATACATATATATATATATATTTATATGTTGAGACGTAAGTTTTCGTAGACAAACTGAGATGTTACAAAGGGTTTTGGGGTATTAGTCCACGTTTTGTGAGGAGGTTGTTCTTTTACATACCTTCTTTCACAACGTTTCGCCCCCAAAACCCTTTGATACATATATTTATATATATATTGTTATTCTGTAGGTTGTCGCGGACTGAAGAAGATGTAGTAATAGGTTCTCGGGTTGCTGTCCACGTTACTTGCTCTCTAAAGACTGGTTGCTGGCCCAGAAATGGCCATTGTCATTGTCTCGACGTTTCGGCAAAATCGCATTTGCCGAAACGTCGAGACAATGACAATGGCCATTTCTGGACCAGCAACCAGTCTTTAGAGAGCAAGTAACGTGGACAGCAACCCGAGAACCTATTACTACACATATATATGTCAATAAAATTAAAATAATTGCGGGTTATTCCGCCACGTCCTACCTCCATATTGTGCCGACGTTTCAGGAACCTTATGGATCCTATACTCGATATATATGATATGATATATATCATGTCGTGTGGTAGACGTTTCAATAAAAATAGTATCTTTTCTTTTCGTCTCATATTTTGACAACAATTATAATAGACAACCTTGGTTGCATAGCCTTTCGTTGTTATTACTATACTAGTAATTATTTTTTGGTTCCAATAATATTCTGTTTTTCCAAATATTCTTAGTTATATTTTGTTGCAGCACATCACTTCAATTAATTATGAATATTTAAAAACAAAAATGTTCAAAGAAACAAAGAACAATCATCATAAATCACACTTTTATTGGAAACTCTGTGTGTTCTTATGCCATAGTTAAGTTACACTGAACTCTGCCTACTACACTAGAGAGTGGGTGTGACATAATTGTCCTCAGCCACTCACCCCTTGCTATTGAGCCCTGTGCTTGTAGTTTGAATACAAATTATCAGGACGCCATGTACAGAATACTAACCGAGGGTTCATGCAACGGATGTGTTGCCTAAAACTGCTGAACCTTGTGATATACATGAGATAGTTTACTTTGCGTGTTTGATTATGATATAAGCATGATAATGGGAGTGGGAACGGGAAAAATGTAGCAATTATTTGTAATGGGGTCGTAAACAGTTATCCAATCGTTAAGTAAGTAATTAAATTAGAGTGAAGTATTAAAAGGATATATAATGTTTATTTTCTGCAACAACTGTTCTTATTGGTGACGTATGAGAAAACTACTAACCTAACTCTAGTTCCATCTCGTTCTTCAGCGTGTCTGTTGGCAGGCGTTGCCAAGGCGCGTCACAAGCGAAGATCAATGGACAATAACGAGCAGGTACTGAGAAATACCGCGGTGAATTCCAATGAAATAGACCGTGTGGAGCGACCGTATCTTTTGCGAACCATACAGATCACCTTTCATTTAACGCAATAGATCTTTAAAGTCTTCATTTACCACCTCATGATACTCTGTGAAGGAATGTTTATTTTTTTGTTTAAAATTTTAGCTTTGTGTTTAATCACTCGCTAAACAAATTTAAGAGGTTAAATTAGTAACCAAATAAGAATCAGCTGTAATTATCTGTAAATATCAACCAACGTTGTTTTAATATGCGAAACCACCCCAAACAAAATTTTATGTATTGTCCATCCACTTTTTTACAATATTTTACTTGATTATCCTACGTTTAAAGAGACTTGAGGAAAAATAAATCGGAAAACTCCATAATATGGGGTTATTAATTTTAACCTTAAATTTCCTTGCTCAAAAGTAATTGTCACGTCACTTTCCACGTCTCAAGTTAATTATAATTAAGTTCATTAATTAAGCAATACACCCACATAACATAGGGTGTAGTAGGGCACAAAGTGACCTGGGACCCAAGTCTTGAAAGAAAACGTCTTTACATTATAAGCATTATCGTAGGTCTCGTCTCAGCACTTCCATTTCTTGAAAAAGCTAGTCTTTAAACCAAAACGCTTATTTGTCGACGTCTCACTACATCTTTTCGGCCCTCTTGATAGAAGTCTAGATGCTGCTGGAATTAGTAATCGATTCTGATTGATCCATTGTTACCGGGAATGACAGCAAACAACACCTGTAGAAATATTCAAGGCTAGCACATAAAGGTCGGTTCACACACTTATTTAAGATTTCAGGTTTAACAAAATCAAATCATGCCAAAAGCATTATGGCGCTTACACACTTACTTAGGAATTAAGGCCCGTCTACATCCACTTCGCGTACGTAACTTCCAGAAATTAGCAAGTTGGCCATATTGAATTTACATGTAGCCATGCACATTGAAATTAGGAAAATTAACGTACGTTTCACGACGCGAAAAGTAGATTCAACTCCAACTTTTTTCCAATTTCTAGAATATGGTTAATTGGCGCATGCGCAATAGAGAGCAAACATACCAACAGCTCACATTGTTTCTTTATCGAAGTGTCAAACCAAACAACATCAAAACATTTCTATACATTTCTATTTTGAAAACAAACCTTCAAAACAAACCAAACTCTCACATCTTGGCTGCCATAATTAAACGTTTTAACTGGTGATCAGTTACTATCGCCATACCTCGTTTTCTTCATAATGTTGAAATTTTATTATTTTAACAGCTCCATAATTGCCTATCAGTTCGATTAATTTGTTACATTGTTGTAGTTTGGCTGTGAAGTCAGTTGCAAGTTCCCTATTGGTGGGAAATTCGTGAGCTCTGATTGGTTTACGTTTACTTAAGAAAATTATCAACATTCGATGTGAACGGCTAACGTAATTTCTATAATTTTCACGCGTACGCAAAGTGGATGTACACGAGCCTTTACGATACGATGAAACCATAGCAACGTTAGCTCTTATACTTAAAATTCTTACCCCAGCCAATGAGAGGCGACGTTTTATAAATCCGGCCAATGGTAGCGATCCTAAGTAAAACAGCTAGTTATCAAAATAAAACCATAAATCTTAAATTTTAAGTCTTAAATATGTGTGCAAACGGACCTTTATTCGAAACACAAAACGTCGACATTACCAGGATTATGGTTGTTTTACAATGTCAGTCAGTTTTAAGACTTGTGTTCCTGATCTAAAACATGTTGTTTGGCGTTTAGCGTTTTCCCCGACAAGAGTGAAACGTTGATTCCCACCACTGATTTGTCCTGGCAGAAGATAAAACGAGCTCTTCAGCCACGCAGGATCGTTTTGGGTGGGTTTAGTCGGATCACTATAGCGTATGTTTGCTCGTAATAGTCATCAGACTTGACTGGCTAAATTGAGTTGAGCTTTTATGTCCTGTGCTTGAAGTGCCCGTGGGCCCGTTTACATTCAATTGGAGTGTGTGCCAGTGTACTCAACTTTACTGAAATCAAATTACGCGCCTAACGTTTCATATGGTACAAGATGTCAAAAATAACAAAAAACATATTAAATAATTCCTTCCAAGACCGTTACGAAAACATTGATCCAGAAACACATTCATTATCACGGTTCGAAAATATAGAATTTCTTCGTTCCCAAAATAATAAATCTTTTTCCCTTAGTAGATGACAAATTTTGTTAAAATTTGGAACAATTTTAAAGCAATACAAAAATCGATTGTTTCGTAGGGAGGTGGACATAATATATATATATTTATTAAATATTTCTATTGATGCACAATAATTAATTGGGGTTGGCAGACATAAAGAGTGACTGTTAGCACAATATAATGAAATAAATTTAAAACTTAATATATGCAATGCACTATTAAATTGTATAAACAAACAGGGCAAAGAATTAAACCTAACAATACGAAGACCTAAGAATAATGAAATATACAAAATACATAAGAGAAAACAGAAATGAAAAATACAAATATATCAAAGTAAAAGATGGCAAGTTAAAAGGTAGAATAAAACATGTTAAGGGAAGAAACGTATTTTGAATGTGCCGTTAAATCCGTTTTAGAAACGACAAAACAAAAATATCCCTAACAACCTATTCAAATCACACATGACGCAATACAAACTGTCGGAACCAGGTCAGGTCATACATTGTTGACAAGTGAATGCGCACAGGCCGTATGTGGTAAATGGTCTACAACCAATGGGAGACCGTATAACAGGTAGAGTGCGCTGTGAGCGATGACGTTCAGTTTGCCTATTACATCTAGCCCTAAGTGCTCCTGATCTTATATACCTAGTATATAATTTACAGTAATTTTAATTTTTTAATATTGACATACTTAAGCACGTTCAACTTAATTAATGAGTATTATGTAACTAAAATAAAAATCAGCTGAATAATCCAAAAAACAAGTGGAACCTAGTACAATGGTTGATGGAATAACACAGTCTACCACACTCCTCGCGCGCGGGTAAGGTTAAGCCGTCCCACAGCCATCTGTATTTACACGACATCATTATTGCATGCGGCAAGTACAGATTTTTTAAGCATAAGATTTAAGGTTTTAAGACGTTGTTTTAAAAACAACAATGAAAACAATGTCTTAAAACTAAAACTTTGTGTGAACGCCAGTACGTGTTTCCTATAATCCAACTTTACGACTACGCGTTAAACCTTAAATCTAATGGTACGTTTACAGCTACGCGTTGCGAGCGAAGCGAGGGTGCGAGCTCCAATCAGCGGCCGAGTTTCACGCAAAGAAGGTAATAGTTTCACGCAAACTCGGCCACTGATTGGAGCTCGCGCCTTCGCTTCGCTCGCAACGCGTTGCTGTTAACGTACCGTTATGCTTAAAAAATCTTTGTGGACCAGCCTTAACATACAAAATACAACCGCACTGGTACATGAAGAAATATATTAGAAAATAAAAATATTATGAAAAGAAAAAAAAAATGGGCGAATTTAAGTATATATGTACTTAAACAGTAAGGGGCATACTGACATTTGTGTGAACAGGAACGTTCACAGCGCTGCTGTCATACGGTCTCCCATATGAATGATCTAGCTATAATGCGTTTCGCGTCAACCTGGTTTACATGACATAACATTGCACTTGAAAGGTGATTAATTCGTGCTCGTTTAACCTACTTTTACGATTACTTTGCACTGGATGACGTAAACGTCACTTGCATTCTTTTGTTTACATCAAACAAAACTTTAGTCTAGAATGCATCAAATCATTCTTCAACGCAGTCACGTGTCTCATTTTAAGAGCGTAAAATACCTCTACGTCAAAAACCGCGATATATAGATAGATTCAAATACATCGAAATCCATCCCGTTTTGTATTTTACACAACACAACATTTAACGAGTCTAAAATGTAAAGAACGTTTCATTTGTGTTTTTCCAACAAATATGAAATGTTGAAAGCACATTATCGGCTTTCCTTCGCCCATGAAAAATTGTTTTTCTTTAAGGCTGGTCCACACAGATTTTTAAAACATAATGCATAAGGTTTTAAGACGTTGTTTTAAAAACAACAATGAAAACAACGTCTTAAAACTAATTCTTTGTTTGAACGCCAGTACTTCTTTCTAATGATCCAACTTTACGACTACGCGTTAAACCTTAAATCGTATTTCTTAAAAATCTGTGTGGACCAGCCCTTAAAAGCAAATACCATATAAATCCTGTTACGTGGAGTTGCGTGACGTCATGCCTGCTAACTAATTGTGTCTCGTATTACACACTGTTCATTATTCTCTCGAAACGGAGGTAAAGTTCTTCAATACGCCCATTATTTGCCCAAGTCAGGTTAAAAACAAATATGGACAATTTAGTGATGACATAATGTCACTAAAAAATCCGCATTAAGTTATCTACCAACCCAGCTTGAGGCATTTTACTTGCTTTCAAAAGATCTGAAGAAAAGAAGAAGAGCTAAAGTGAAGACAAGCGTGCCCACAGTTTGAACAGTTATTTGATTTGACTGGAAATGTAGTGTCAATCATTTTGAAATGAAAATGTTTTGAAAATGAAGTGACAGTTCCGTTTAGTTTACATATTTCTTGATTAAAATAATATCCACTATGGTGAGAAAACTTTTAATGGATAATTTTATAAAACTATGTGTATCAAATTGAATGCCAAGTCAGCCATATTATTGACGACGTCATGAAAGCAAAGATTAGTTTGTAATCTTCGATGAAAGTATAGAACATAACTATTATCGTGATTTACATTTAAAAAATAATTATCCCTGGCGTTTTCAAATATCGCTGATGAGTTTATTGTTAGGCTCTAGAATGTAATATGTAGTTAAAATGAGAATCCGTCAAGTTAATTCATAAGAAAGTATATTTCAAAGCAGGTCAAGCCCAACTCGGCGCCTCCACCAAAACTTATAATACAATTAATGGTTCGCAATATTAAGCCATAACAAATTAACGGTATTTGTATTAGTATTGATAACGTTTCAAGATATTGAAGTGGTGATTCATAATTTCATATGCTGCATTCGGTTTGTCTCAGCTAAACAATAAATTGTTTTAAACGTTCAAACGTTTTAATTGTTACTTTTGTTATTTCTATATTTAATGTTTAAAACAATGTATAGTTAACTAATGACGTAAATACAATGTTTGGAAATTTTTAAATTCATTGTTTCGATATAAACCCAAATCCCAGATATGAATTACTTCTTCAGATATCAATAAAAAGCTTTAATGTAGCGAGTAACGCTCCACTTTGCCCTTAAAATTAAGGTATAGAAAAACGCGTTGGGAGCATTAGTCCCTTTTGCTTCAGACATATGAACAAACCTTGTCAACTCATGGTCATTGAAGAGGAATTGGCCCGGCAAACAAACACTCTCACCAAATTGAGTAAATAACTCTACAAACTCTCTGTCAAATACACTAAGGCTTAGAAATGTGTCTCGGACGTTGTTAAGTGGTTGGAGTATTTCTGAGTGAGCTATTGCCAGACACTAAGTGACGTCACTTCGATCCAGCCGCTGCGTCAAGGAGGTGTATATCCGACCATTTTCACGAATTGTTGAAGTTTGAAATGTAATACTAAATTGCATCAGCATACTTCGCAAAAACTATCAACAGAGGATTTTTTGTCTAATCATACAAATGTACAATGTGTCATATCTTATGAAAACAAATTATAAATGACGGGTTTTGCACTTGAGAATGGTTCAAGAGTTGAAGAGTTTTGTTCGGAATAAATGTCCAATGGATTTATGGATTTTAATTTAATGGATTACATTTTACCGTCACTGCCAAATGCCTTCCGTGCATGCACTAGGTTTTCATTGTATTTTTTAAAGTGTGTCATGTTGGGAGCATTACAATGAAAATAATGCCATTGGTATAATAATTGTAAAGGTAATCTCTAACGGATTAAACTCTTATCATAACGCACAGAGAATGAGGGAGATAAAAACAAAGGGTGAGAAGTCATAAGCTCAATTAAAACTGTGACTGATTTCAGTGGTTTGTTGTACAAGACTCGATCTAACTAGTTATTCAATAGACTCTGCACGTTTGTATGATTCTGTTCAGTATTTTGAGTCGGAAGTCGAAACAAACATTTTCAAGACTACTTTAGGCCCGGTTTTTAAATCGTTCATTAACGGGGCCGTTAGCTGACGGTCCGTTATCTGCAAAGGGTTTGTTGGGTTACAGTGTACGCACCGTCAGCTAATGGCCCCGTTAACGACCCGTTAACCGATTGAAAAACCGGACCTTAGTGTTTTAAGTTGGTTTGTATTCATTGATTTAGGTGTAAGATAGTAAGATTGTTTACATCTTCTATCTACATACGATTTACAATTTACGATTTACGATTTTACGACTAACGATTTTTTCATACGTTTTGTATACAATAATTCTTGTCATTGTAAACATCGAATGCTCATCTTGGTAAATAAAGAGCCAATCTTTGTTCATTAATTAATTCACCCTTGAAAATATCAAAACATCCCTGGAGAAATTGTGGACGAGGCGATCTGGTTTTATCGACTCTAGGCTACGGATACCCTCCAGAATATTTGATCAAAGAATTTTTTCTTTTAGTATTCCTTGCAATATTTCCAGAAGAAATTCAATCGCTGACATAAAAACCGTTGGAAGGTTTCTTTTCGATCAAATGTAGGTAATACTATAACATGGTGACCTACACCACTCAAGGAAACCCTGGCCTCACTTATACAGATACCCAGAACCCAAGATTGGAATACAAATAGATTTCAAGGAGAACTTCAAGAAAATATATCAAATGTATGTAGAGACAGAAAAAAGAGAACATACAAGACATATTGACTGACCCCGACATTACCCTGAATATCTGTCGGGAAGAAATAGATGTCTCTGTAATTACCAAATTTAATTTAGTTAAGGTGGATCGTTGGTCCAGTGGTTAGCATCCCTGCTTCCAATGCAAAACGTCCCGGGTTCAAATCCCGCTTCAGGCAGAAGTTTTTTAACTTCTAATGTGGATTCAATTCCATTACTTCTTGGCTTAGGAATAAGTAAACGGTGACTTTGGAGCCGTCCTAGCAACGAAGCACTCAATAAATTCAAAGTTGTTCTGAATCGGCCTTGTTGATTCTGGCATTTGTCCGCAGGTGTTCGCACTGTCCAATCACTGATTCATGTGTTTCGTATTTGAAACATCGATCTTTGATTGGTTATCGCTCACTCGTCGATGGTGTTCGAAACCTACATGGTTGGTTTAGGTCCGGTATTATAACGCCCGGCTAAACGTTTAGCACTGGGCTATAACTTGTTTTTTCCTATGAAACCACGCTTAGGATTGGTGGTTGCCATGGAGAAAACAAGTTAGCGGGGGGCTAAATATTTAGCCGGGCGTTATAATACCGGGCCTTAGTCACTTTAAATTAAAGTCCCCCACTGCAAATCAGTTAAGTTACTGAGTGGGTAGACTCTAAATGTGAATTTATTTATTTATTTATTATATGTCTAATTATGGGGGCAAATTACACATTTTATCCTCCCGCGTGGCCAGGGTTGTACCGAGCAAGGGGTGTGGTTGGGCCACGGGACACTCTGTCACTATATAGTGCATATGTGATCTTGTGTATTCATGTCTAGGAAAATTATGTCTTTCCCTACAGTATACTTAGAAACAAAGACAATTTATGAAAAACAGAACCATGTGATCGTAATATGTCCTACAAAATGCGGTACCTAGCAGACTTCAAAAGTGGGATGAATGTGGATGTGTATTTTTCTGTATACTGAAGAACTATGCAGAATATCGATCTTGTTTTCGCTTTACTTTATGTACATACATTGTACAGCCCGCGCACAAGTGATAGCTCTTATTCGGGATTCTTATCTTATATTATTGTGTTTTATTAGGTTAATTTGTTTACTTATTGTTGACAATGTATTTTTGTTGTGTTTTTGTAGACGAGCACGAGATAAGAATAAAATGGTTTAAATAATAATAGTAAAAATAATAATAATAATAATTAAACAATAATAAATATAATAAATAATATAATAAATATAAAAATAAATAATATTAAATATTAAACTAATTGGTCTTCAACCGAACATATACATCGAGATGCAAAAAGCAATTATTTTGAACACGTGTAGGATAGTGCGAAAATTTTTGAACTAAGAAGAATGAAGACTTCAAGAAGTTCTCCATCCCGATGGTGGTTTTCGTGGTTTCCACCGTACAAAGAGCGAATGCTGGGATGAGTACAAATCGGCCACGACCGTACATAGCATCCACAGTTCGGTTTGGAAAAAATAATGTGGACAATGATATATTAAGTAGTTCTAAGTAGATTTTAATAAGGTAAACACATGGAAATACTTAACATTTGTGTCCGTACAACATGTTTATGCCGGTTTTGACCGAGTTTGTATGTATTGCAACAATAAAATAATAATAATAATAATAATAATAATAATAATAATAATAATAATAATAATAATAATAATAATAGTAATAATAATAATAATAATAATAATAAGAATAACCTGTGTGAACCGGGTCTAAGAGTCACGTAAAAATTTGCTCCTTATTAAAAATGTAATTTCCATGATAGAAGGAAGAATCGGTCCCAATTTTTGACATAGGGGTGTTCCATAAGATGTCTACTACGAGGGAAATTGAAGGGAAGTACTAGTTTGCATTTATATTCACATAAATAATAGTTTAATTGAGTTTTAAGTGGTTGTTCCGAGATAGTCGGGACTCCGTTTTGTTTAACATAGGAACAAATGAAAGTAGATAATTTTGGCAGACAATTAGGTCAATATAGGCGTAGATTTAGTTAATATTTTTCATTACCTACTCATAATTTACCAAGATTATATAAATAAAGTTAGATGTATTAGCAGTTGTACGTAAGCACTTTTCAATCTTTTCAGAATTGAGAGGACTTTTCGTCTTTGAAATCTGAGAAGTAATTGGAAATTTACGAGAGGCAGTGCACAAAATTGCCGCTAGCAGCGCTCGCGGTTCTGGAGTTCGACGAGACCTCACCAGGGGAATCGCGAGAGGACTCGTATCAAGGACGTTGAAAGGAAATACTAGTGGATCTTCGATCAAACTGGAAAGTGTATCGACTGAGTGCATTGACTTTTCGAAACAAAACGAACTTTGACAGCTGTTATAGAAAATAATTTTGACAGAACATGACGTGAACATTAACATACCGAAGAACATTTAGAACTAGTTTAAACTTATGAGAGTGAATCTTTCGAGACAACATCCATCCTGACATGGTTTTCGTGGTTTTCCATTGTCCATAGAGTAGAATTACTAGGATGGCTTCGAGAAATCGGCCACGACCGTACACACCACGACGCAAAGAAGACACATGAAGACAACGCAAATAAGATCATATCATTATGCAGTGTATACTATGAACAAGTACTAATAAGACAGTAACGACTGAAGTTGAACAAGGTACCTCATGGAAATACTTGACATTACATCTGTTTTGTCCGTATAACATGTAAACACCGGCTTTGACCGAGATTGATGACTGTTCAAACTATAGTAACAAGTGATAAGTGAAGTTAAATAAGGTAGACACATGGAAATACTTGACATTACGTCCGTATAACATGTTAACGCCGGTTTTGACCGAGATTGTATGATTGTGATACATTCAATAAAATAATAATAATAATAATAATAATAATAATAATAATAATCGTTGTTTGTTCAAGGTGAACTAACGCATTTTTCATGGCTTATTTGGACGTAGTTATGCAGAAAGGAACCAACACACACATGTCTGAAAAATAGTTACAGCGGTTCTAGTATTACTTATAATAATAAAATCTGCATTAACCCCACGATATCTAAAAAAATCATGTTAAATACACTAGTTATATGTTAATTTAAGGAGAAGAAAATATTTCCAAAAATATTTGTATTTTGGTTGCTAATACGAAAAATGTTGGTTGGTTCCTTTCTGCTTACTAAGATAAGTCAACTACAAAAAATAAAATGTGGGTTGGTTCCTTTGCTTTTACTATATACTATGAAATAAAGTTTGACAAAAAGTGATATATTAGGATTTTAAATGAATAGGTAGTAGTATATATGTGGATTAATTTAACTTTCAATCCCGCCATGCTTCCATTTTTGTAACATTCACCTCAATAATTGCAACGGCTTCCTACTCTGCTTTTAACATAAACATCCGGCCGAACTTTGGGTTTATAGATAGATATGGGATTCTTCTTTTTATCCTTAGAATCACATTTAAAAAATATAAATGTTCTGAAAACAACATCAACAAAATATAATGATCAGAATGGAAAGAAACATAAAATGTTGCATTCTTAATCTCACATTAAGCAGAAAAGAACCAAGTGGGTTGGTTCCTTTCTGCAAAATACGAAATGTTGAATTTTCTTGTGTGGGTTGGTTCTGGTGCGTATAGAAGGCAGCACATATATAATACTAAGTTGGGAATTAACACATACTTGGAGGCCTCTATTGTCGATGCTTGGAACTATTTTTCTAAAAAAAAAAAAATATTTGTGGGTTGGTTCCTTTCTGCATAACTACTTCCATTTAATTGTGTGGATTCGTCAATTTATACCAATTTTTTCTGGACTGTGAAAATATAATATATAATATTAACATACAATTAACTGTTGGAGACTCAAACACACCTAGATTGCGGTGGTACGCAACCTCCTTATCTGCGCCGTTAATGGTTTAACAATAACACAACAATTAATAATTGACAGCTAAACTCCTCCTCATAATAGTGTATGTTCTTGCCACCAGAATGCATCTATAGTCTATTTAGAGTAGCCAATACCTTTGTAAGCATTTTTCATTTTCTAACCAGCGCAGATCATGACATCCGTATAACCCCCTTAAAAAACGTCGGGGTGGGGGAGGGGGCGGAGGAAGCATCCATTCCTAATAGTATTACACCGGCTCCAGAAGAAATTATTCTAATGTTAATTAATATTAAATTAATTAATAATTTATTAATATTAAACTAGTAAATAATTAATTAATAATAAAACTAGTTAATAATTAATTAATAATAAAATTAATTAATAATTAATTAATAATTATTCAATAAGAAAAAATTTAAAAAATTTATTGATAATTAATAATTAAAAAATTAATTAATAATTAATAATAAAATTAATTAATAATATTAGTAATATTAAATTCTCACTGGAATATTCCTTGTTTCAGAGTGACAATGGCGTTGGTACTGGCGCTGACTCACCTAGTGAGCTGCTACGTCACCACCGAGTCTCTTCCGGTCGTGTCACCGCCAGACTTGTCATCACCGGGCCTCGAGCTCGGGCGCGCGGGTTCCACTACCGGTCGGCTTCCAGGCCGGGAGTGTTCCTGCTCACCGCTACCGCTACAGGAACGGGTCCTCATGGAGATCAACGAGATGGAATGTCGCTGTCGGGGAGACGCCTTTGTGGACATTCCCGACAATATCTCCACGTTCGTGTGCAGACTGTGAGTAAACTAGTCCCAACGTAACGAGTGCCATCCTTATCTATTCATAGTTCCCACGTGTCGTCACAGCGACCATGATGTCGACACAATTGTTGAGAACCAATCCTACCTAGATAATTGGAAAATCCAAATTTAATAAATAAGCCTAATTTAGAATTTTAAAAGTAAACATAAGTAATAAAAAAATAAAAAAATTACACACATACCAATTTTATTTAAAAAAAACATGGCTTACTTTTAAAGAGCTAAGAATGTGTTGTTTCTCCATGGCAACGTCAAAGTTTGATAACAAATGTGGCCACCACGCGCAAAGATGTGACATACGTGCAACCTATGAATACTGGCAACGCTGGGTAGGCAATCTATTTCGGAGGTACGGAAAACTTGAAAACCTCGATAGTATAGTTGACTCCGGCCGTGAGAGCCTCCGAAATAGATTGTCTACCCAGTAGGTTGTTGTTGTTGTTGTTGTGCGTGTTGGTTGTTGTGGGGGGGTAGTTGGATGAAAGGGGAGGGGGGGGGGGGGGGGTTGTCTTCCGCCGTGTCCGAAAACCTCGATAGTACAGCAATAAGAAAATAGTAGGAGACAAAAACAACAACAAATCAAAATTCGACCAAACTTTTAGTCCTGAGATTAACCGTTGATAGGCGATTTGCTCCGACAAACATGGCAACGCTGTGCGTTTTTTGTGTAATGTTTTTTGATACCATGGTTACCAATCAGAGATCTTTAAATCGGAAATTAACCAATTTTGGGGAATTTTTGGGCCTAAACTGTTTCACAATCACACTAAACAGTTTTGAAACGATATATTTAAACCAAAACTTATGAATGAAATATTTATGTTCGTAAAATAGAACACTAGACTGGAACTCATAGCCATCCCCTATTTGCTAAGGATTTGTTTTCTTCATGGGAAATAACATGCATGAAATTGTTACCTGACAACAACGGGCGCCCCTAGAGGTAGGGACGACTACGAATTCGGACCTAAGTTCTCTAGTAAACTACGTATTTTATTGTTCGTTAATCATTAGGAAGCCATTAAGCGCAAGAAATCATACTGTCGAGAGAAAGTATAAAGAGAGCAGCCAGAGACAATTAACGATAAATTGATTTGACCAATCAAACCTCACTTGGAGGCATATGTAGCAATGTCCCGTGGACCGTTATCAAAATATTTACTTCATTTTTTCATTTCAGACGATAACGAATGAGAGACACCACTTTCGTTACAAACAAAAATAAATTGCTTGATATTTTCGATCAAATCTTAGACGTCAGAAAACCTAATTTCCGCACAAGAAAAACGTTCAAGAATCGGCCAATATTTTCCGACACTAGAAAAGAACTGCATTAAAGTCACTCTGTCTGACTGCGTTGCAAAATCATAGAAGTGAAGATTGTGTGGTAAATTGGTATTCAGTGAAGAAATGGCAAAAAGCGAAGTTTTAGATCTTTTTCTGTAAGCTTTCTCGATCCCGCGATTGAAGATTGAGTGATTCACCGATGATATCGTTATAGTTGAAATGACGTGGAGAAATCGATAGTTTGTCAAATACGAACACTTTTTCACACTGACACTCTTTTTTGTTTGGGTGTAGTAGCAAACTGTTACACCCAAAACTAAGGAATGAATGTTTTGATTAAGGTAGAGGGGTAGTCTTACTTTTAAATCAGTGTAAAATTAAAGTTTTTTTAATGAATATTTTGATAACGCTGCATAATATTATAAATTATCCTGATATATGTACGAAAGAACCAACACTGGTTTATAAAGTAATTTATTTTAATAGTGAGTTATGGGAAAACTAATGGTGTGTTCCAATGGATGCACATGGACCGCACTGAGTGCACCTTTAACAATTAAAACAAGAATGCACAACAATACAATAAGACAGGCCAATTCGCACTGAGTGCAGCCCATTGGAAAACGCCATAAGCAATGAATGGTGATTAATTTACTTTACCAATAAAAACCCTAGTAATTAAAATATTTTAAACTTTTTAAAACTAATTTTTAGTTTTTATGAATCCACATCTTGATTATTTATCACTGTTTCAGTATAGATCAGTATTCCCCAAATATTAGGCCTACTAAAGTATGTTAATTTTGCACGGTTTTAGTATTGAGTATTAAGACTACCGGTGAAAACCATGTGTTTCTACAAAGTTTATATTCTTCGAGTGAGCAACACTTTTGTTTATAGTTTCCCACCGAGTCACGTGGTTCGCATCTCTCCTTGTAAGTTTTATTGAGATGATTATGAGGTGATGACTGGGATTTTATTGGAAGATACTGAGATAGCACAGATTCAAACGCAATTAACCACGCCGCTGAAATTATAGTGAAACTATTTTTAGTCGGTGTACTTTATATAGTGTCCAATCCGCTTGTCTTACTATTTTCAAATTATTTACAGCAATAGATAAATACAAAGCGGTAGGGGGGGGGGGGGGGGGCAGAATCGAAGACATCCCTAAATTCAATCGTTTAAAACTAACAATTTATTCGAAAAATAACTAAATGGTATTGATTCAATAATAATATTTAACACAACTGAAAATAATATTGATATACTAAAAAATATCCCCAAAATAATACAAACTGTTTTAAAATAATGTATTAAATAAACACGAATATTTGAGTCTTTATTGAAACTGTTTTGTTCTTACATCAGCCAATGCAACGCCGAGCCAGATTTCAAACATGACATATCATAAATGTTAATAGTGGAAGAGGCAGAAATGATAAGATGAGCGTAACGAAGAGAATTACTTAAACAAACGACTCTTTATCTGTGTTTCAGTTGTTAGTAGTAAAGGAAATAAAAACGATTTGAAGATGTGTTTGGATGCATTCACTTTTTTTTAAGCAAAAATAGAAATCACGAGTTTTTATGGATAACTGTTTTAAAATAAAAATGTGCATTGTTACGTGAAGTATATTGTTCTTTGGATTCGCCATAAATAGTTTGTTGTCAGCCATCTAGAGAGCTGTTAACGTGAATGGGTATTAAAACGGCCCAAAATTAATTATTTTTATTATATCATGAGAACGCTTTCAAATATTGAAAAAGGGATTATGATCCTGTTTTTGTTTTTTTTTCAGCTCATCAATGGATTTAAAAACATTCAGTTTGTTTAATAATCAATAACAACCAAAGAAATAAAATAACGATCGTAAAAATATATTTTGTTTTTTTACTTTTTAAACCCATTGTGTAGCTGATACAAAACCAAAGGCAGGATCAGAATAACTTTTTATATATTTGGAAGCGTTCTCATGGTATAATAAAAAAACTTAAATTTTGCACGGTTTTTATACCCATACCTTGTTTTCATCATTTTTTTCAAATGCACCTTTTGATACAATATTTAAAATATACCACTCATATGTCAACGCGGAACGTTTTAATACAAATGACGCGTATGAATGGAAGCCAGTCTCCCAATAGCTGTGACTATCCTGACAAACCTGGTATAGAGTCCCAGACATGATTAAGATCTCAACAGATGTTACCATGGCGATAACAATTTACATAACGCAAGTATTCTGGAATTTCATTTCATTTCGGTATTTATTAAATAACTTTCATATACGGATGAATTTAGTGGTTTTGCATTCTCAGTAGACATCCCAGTACGACAGAAGTTGATTCAAGTTGTAACATTTGGTTTTCAAGGTTAGCAAAGTGATTATTTCCGTATCTTCCAGATGTCAGTCAGGTGTAAATTGTATACTCAACTTAAGTCGATTACAGGTTATAATCTATGTTGATTGACGATTCAAACGTGTTCGATGCATTTACCATAGAATGATGTGAACACACGTGCACAAGCTATACTACCATGAATAGGAGTTAAAAAACATTAACCCTTACCTGAATGCACACAACAAAATTATTTTTATTTCCATAGCCGAATAAGATACACATTATATAAATAATATAATATAACTAACATAACAACCCGAAATCAAAGTTTTTTCTTTTAAATATCTTGAGAAAATTAATGATAAATGCTCAAATTTTGGTTTTGTAAGAACTAGAATCTAGACTAAAAAATAGCAAATATATAATCACTACGGTGGTTGGAAATGTTATATAAATTACAGTTAATTACTAATCACTAATCATCCGCAGTAATGAAAAAAATACCTGATACGGTATGAAACAAGTTTTGGTTCTTATGAAATCACATTTTTTTATTATTGTTCAGTGTTTTCACTGAAACAAATTTGAATTCGCACAGTTTTATAGTTATAATTCTTTTTGCCGTTAACAGTGAAATATAGGAAATAGTAGTTTTAGTAACGGCAAGAAAGTTTTGAAAAACAATGTAGTTTAATAATAAATCATATTATTGTCATCTTAATACTGGTATAAAGCCACTTTTTACTTTTGTAATTATGAGTCTCAAGTATTTACTACATAGCTGGATTTCCAACCCTTGTTCGAAAACACTAGAGTTAACAGAACGGAGACCATGCTTGGCATTTCTCAGCATTAGAGAAGTTAGCGTGGGACAGATACAGACAAATAAAACAAGGCACGGAACTATTTTCTAACGAGTTACGGAACAACCTGATCAATTAGACGATATTGGGTTCCACAAGATATCGCTCAACTGGACGCGACGACGATCAAGTGAGATTAGTGAAAGGCGGAGCAGTAAGGGGGAGAGAGAGAGAGAGAGAGAGAGAGAGAGAGAGAGAGGTTATTCAAACGGAATAAATCGGTCCTAACTCGGTGACTTTTAATGGTGTTTTATTGAATTTCGTATTTTTTAAACAAATTTTTGATCAAGCAATTAAAAAAAATTATAAAATAATTAGGATATTAATTTGTCCTTGTTTTTTTTTATCAACCAGAATCAATAAATAATAATGTTGAAAAGCACTTGTTTTGTTTTCTACTAACGCTGACTAAAACAAACAGTCTAGAATAGGAAACGTGTACCCACATTGGATCTGTACAAATGTATAGAGAGATGTCGAGCGTGTTATACAGGGTAGTATGATTAAG
>OX246738.1:100959176-101056676 GCA_945910005.1 Isoperla grammatica
GGGATGTCGAGCGTGTTATACACGGAGGTCTGAATAAGCTTCTAACATACTCGGTGTACGGGTGTACGAACGGAATAACTCCGAACACGCTAATATGACAATTATGTCCTCATGCGACTCTGTTATGCGGGTTGTGTTCACGAATAATAGGGGTTATAGTGGAGGGGGTGGGGGGGGGGGCGGATACATCTTCTATTATCTGCTATACCACTGCTAGACGAAGTTTTCTTAGTTTGACACTCCCCTGCTGCTCCCCTTTATCGCTATGTACCACTCCTTACCCTCGTGACAGCCCGACAATCATAATATTGTTTAATTTCACATTATATTATTTATAATCATCCAGTTTTGTTTTGTTTGGCAGTGGTCACATAACTAGATGGTGGAGCTTCAAACTGTGTCAAACTAAAAATATCTTTACTTTACTATTACCTATCCTTTTTATTGATGTTTTAAATTGGATTAGCGACCGTGCGCTGGAATTTTATTTCTACCACTCATACGAAACATTATACTGTAATTCTCATACATTTCAATAAAACGTTTTGAAACTTTCATGTGGCGTTTATACCGCTCAATCATGAGATTAAATTTTACTTCTAGGTATGGATTCACAAGAGGACCCGGTGAAATTACAATCAGTGGGTTTCTGGTATTAACTGTAGGACTTGTGAATCCAGGCCCATATCCGAGAACACATTTTTAATACCCCGTCATTTTGAGTTACGCCACTGATTGGCCGATCTTATTTCCGTCCAGAAATCCTCGTTAGTAGTTTATGAGTTATATTACTCAATGGAGGACCCCGGGAAGTGTTATAGTAAGTTTCCGTATGCGCTAAGATTACACAGGGCGTTGACTTGAGCCATCATAGCTTTAATATTTAGGCATTGTCACGAACCATCAAAGTGTTTGAAATACAACATAACATAAATTTCTGGGCAACATTTGCAGAATCTTCAATAACGCTTCCCACGTACGGAAATTTCGACCATACTGATCACATACCGTAACCATATTAATTAATAAGGTGACACTAAAACGAGAGCAGAAACCAGAAACACTTATATGTGTGTGATGCCCATGGGGCGGTGTGCACAGACAACTGTCAAGTTAAGCACAGGATTTGTTGCTTTGGAATTGTTTTGTTACGTGCTATTTTCCATAAGAAGAACAAACTCTATAGCAACCAGAAACAATCACGTTCTTAACGTGACTCTGCATTACTCTCCCCACAACAATGTTACTTTAGAAATCACCGAAGGTGAGGATAAGACACATCTTACGAAGCAATAAGCATTGGAAAACGGGCAAAGGGTAAATAAATAAACTGTTATGTTTCTTCTTCTGAACCTGACATGAAACTTAAAAATTCTTAAAGCTATCTTGTATCCTTTTCTAATACATAAAATTACTGCTTTGTTAGCTAATTGTTAATAACCCGATTACTTTATTCGTTCAGTCTTGAATGTTAGCATTATATTTATGTTTTGTTTTCACATTTT
Source organism: Isoperla grammatica (assembly GCA_945910005.1). Lineage (NCBI taxonomy): Eukaryota > Metazoa > Arthropoda > Insecta > Plecoptera > Perlodidae > Isoperla > Isoperla grammatica. Next base: position 100,960,682 of record OX246738.1, read on the forward strand.
CTTGATATTTAAAATATTTAAAATCTACATAGGGCCTACACTATTTTCAGCCTCCTATCAATAACATATTATATAGAGTTTCCAATCTCTTCAATTGTTTCTTTTTCGTATGTACAATAATTATGTAAATCATTTAAAATCAAAAATTAAGAACAAATATAAAACAAATAATAAAAGAATAAGTTAATAGTTATTATATCAACTCACTCATGAGTGAAACTATTTCAGTAAGAACCATAAATAAAATATAGATAAACCCCGAGCTGGGACTGAACCCAGATCTCCCACTTACTGGGCGTGCATCCTGTTCACTGGAGTTCACAGCTTAGTCTATAGATTATGTGCAACTGCATTGTCACGTATAAAGAAAGACAGCTATAGCTAAAATAATACACTAGTGCAACGTCTCTAAAGTAGACTGCAGTGCGGCCGTCCGTAAATATACGGGTGAAAACGTGCCCCTTTCATTCTATACGCACCAGAGTCGATAAAGGGAGGAGAAGTTATTTATCGACCCTGATACTCATCGAGTAGGCACAGCTGCAAAGTAGCCATGTCACTCGTTAGGGCGCGACACTGCCGATAGGAGCAAAGCGGTGGCGCTGCCATCGGCTACTTTGAGGACTATTGATAGTTTGCATGTGACGTCACAGCGGTCATACTGGTGTCATTAATCATTAAAGAAGATGAGCGGGTATGATTCTTAAATTGCATAGAAGCAATGTGTATAATCATTAAATATATATGAAATTATGATAAAAATCACAAATTCACAAACAAATCAATTTTACTTTAAAAAAACAACACTTATAATCCTAATTAAATTAGTTTTTGATTTCTACTACAATAGGCTTCAACTGTTTCTCCATGGCAACATACTCAAATGTAGCACCAGTATGGCCGCCAAGCATAATAGGGAAGGCTCACACATTGTTTTATTTGCTTACTAATTACCTCAAGTAAAATAAACGGGAACTAATTGGTTTCGGCTCGAAAGGTGCATTAACATTTCTTTAACAGCAAGTCAAAGATATTGCTGTCAAAACACGCTCAGAAACGGACCTGCGCCATCTTGCTCGTGATAAAAAGTTTCTGACGTCATAACTCTGTTAACAATAATTTTATATCATACAAATAGTACTGAAATCCCACAATTTAGTAGATTATTGCTCTCATAAGACTTAAAATGAATAACGTTTATTTCTAGTTAGTAAATGAACACTGCTCAACATTAATTATCAACAATATGTTAATTAATTGCATTATTTTTAGCACGTTTTGGTAAATACTGTATCAAAATGTATTTTCTGAAGAAAAAAGTGGTATAAAAGACATTGTTGTAAAGTCACTGCATCCTAGATATTGTAAAATGTCCAACTTAATATCTTTGATATTATTAAGAATACTTCAAGGAGGCAGTTGTTTACAAGAGTTATGACGTCACGAGCCGTTTTTCAATTACGGAGCGGGAAGTTCCAAATTTCAAACTTAAAATGCTAATAGAATTGGAAATATACACTTCTCAGATATAAAAATTATACAGTCCGTATTTTTAGATATATGCCTTCCGTTTTTAGGTACTTCGAGGAATATTTATTTTTCATGAGCCTTCCCTATTATGTTGTAAGGTTCCTGCAAACCATCAATTCTGCAGCCACTGAGGTGACTACAAACCATATTAACAGCTTTATTTAGATAAAACACGTGAAATAAAGACATACACGAACCATAATAACAATGAGTCCCCAGATTCATATGGGTAGCCGTATGACACTGCAGCGGCGCTGTGAGCGTTCCGGCCACTAAGCACTGCCTGCTAGAAGTCACCCAAAACCCCTCGAGGAAGCAGTTAATTATTTATTATAGCACTAGACTCAATTGAGGGGGCTGTGACATCACAGGTGTACAAACAACGTTTTTCTAGGGAACTTCATTGTTGTATCTTTCTTTGATTGGTGCATATTCAATGTTCGTCCGAAACAAAACACGGTCACACGTGCTTTTGGAAAAATATTCATTGATTCCAAAGAAGTGAAATAATTTGGTCAATGAATACCGGCCCTAAGGGCCGGTATTACAATCTCTTGATAGTGCTCCCTCTAATGATTATCATCCTGATAGCACTTTTTGGCGTATTATGACCTGCCGATAGGACTATCCACAAGATACTGCTAAGCTAGCAGGAGGATTTCTTATCAGCTGGATGAAGTACCGGATAAGGTTAGCAGCATGGTTAGCAACCACATTTTTGCAAAAACAACATGGATGTCAACCGATATGAGGACTCTGATTCTGACGACGAATTTTTAATGTATGTTGCTGCAAGGACACGCCAGCCCAAAAATATAAGGCCTAGGACTAACCATTTGGAGTTTTGGAACGATGAAGAGTTTTTTATGCGATTTAGATTAACACAGCCTACTGTTCTACACCTTCTGAACCTGATTGAGCATCGATTGGAGCACCCCACGGCTTTACACACACGTCTTTACGGCGTTATTAAGACGTCATTACGGACACCGACTGTCGTCATCATATCTCTCAATGACGTCTTTACGGCGTTATTAAGACGTCATTACGGACACCGACTGTCGTCATCATATCTCTCAATGACGTCTTTACGGAGTTATTAAGACGTCATTACGGACACCGACTGTCATCATTATATCTAGCAAAGAGGTCTTTACGGCGTTATTAAGACGTCATTACGGACACCGACTGTCATCTCTCAATGACGTCTTTACGGCGTTATGAAACTAATGTTTCAAACACTCTATTACAGACACATGGGGCATACACGTAATAAACGTCTTGACGGAATCCACTGGAATCACCACGCTCATCTTAAACAACAACATATTCTATAATCACATCCCTTTTCATTCTTCAATCAATTTCCCTTTCAGTCTATTTCACATACACACACTCACGCTCGCCCCACAAAAATATCGTTTCCTTCCATAGAAAACACTATACGCAATGACAACGAAAATTCTCATTGCAAAGCATTCAACAATGCGGGGAAGTGTAATCGCTGTGGAAATTAGAAAAGTGTTTGCAATGCGCATTCTTGAATTGTTGTTAATTGTTGTTTTTATTGGCTTTGAAAACTTTTCACCAGAAAGTTCATAGATCATAGACGCGCTCGCTTATCAACGCGTCAAACAGAGCGTTTTTCTAGTTAATAAAACAATAGGAGGACTTCAATATTTATTTGGAATGCCATGTAGCCACGTAGTTGATTAAACAATCAACTCGTTTCTATTAGAATCTACAAAATGCGTTACCGGTATGATTCTATAAACCACCTACCAAGTAGGGCTGAGTCGTGTAAACACCCGCGCGAAAATATACGCGTACAAATATTCATACACGTTTAACAGCGTCTGACCATGCTATCCCCCTCTCCCGCCACTAAAACCCAAATTCGCAGATTACGTTGGATGTACCAAATCATACTTACTTTATCTCGCCATATCACGGCGTCCGTTCTCTTGTCTTCTATAATTCTTGAATATTTCATAACCAGATCTACAAGTGTGTGCGTATTTTCCGCCGAAAAATTGGTTGCTCGCGAGCGCTTTTCTTGTCCGCCATTTTCCAAAACGATAGCGCCACCAGCGCCACGATAAAACCAAGGTCTACTGGATTTACTCCTAGCGGAGTCTGCGCGCGCGCTTCAAGCGATCTAGTGGACCTTGCGATAGAACACAAACAATACAACAACAATAGGGGCAGTGCAGCCAACAGCAAATATCCGCGACGAAACCACTTGATAACTATCGGGATGTTTGTAGTAGCTGCTAGTTGCTCATAATACAGCGCACTGCTTTATCGGGAAGATAACGATATCCAGATGATAGTTATCAGTAACATTTAGCAAGAGATTGTAATACCGGCCCTTAGACATTCTTATTGTGGAAAGTTGTATAGTGACTGTTGGCCGGACCGCTCGCAACGCTCTCTGTACAGGCTACGCCTCAACCCATTAGTGAGTAGTTGAGTTTAGTGTGTTTGTTTTGTTGATTACGATACGTTGTTGCTATCGTTCATCGTAGCCCACTTGTTTTGAAAGTCAAAGTTTGTGATAGTTTTTATCTGTATTTTTTTAATGTTTACGATAATTGAAATTAACAATAATTTGAAAAAATCAAAATCTATTACTACTATTACAAATGTTACCAATGACCGATATCTTACGATTTATTTTCGGTTAGAGGCAAAGTCCGTCAAAGTGAAACACATAACTTGGTAGTTCGACAAGCCTCAGCGTGGGAACTATAAACCACATACACAATCTTGACTAGTACTAGAGTTGAATGATTGAGACTAACGTTTAAGAACTAACCAAAATACGAAGACTCCGCCTTCAGGTGAAGCCAAATCAAATAGAAATCAAAAACGAATTCAAAACATGTGAATTGTATCAATTGCTGATTGGATGTTACTAACAATCTGATCTTGAGTGACTAAAAAGTTTAACGTAAGTCAACTTTCTAAATCACTAGTCATTAATCATTGTGAACGGTATAATGTAAACTCCTTTACTTCAACCAACTTCAACCTAGTCTTAGTAAGGATTGTGAACGCGACTTTAACGGACCTCGAGTTTAAAGAAGCAGAGGCGAAAATCAAATTAAGATTAGGGGATGGGATACTTTGTTGAACCTCACCTCAAAATACAGGCATAACATAATCAATACAAACACGAGAACAAGTATATGGAAGCAACTTTAAATATGTCATAAAAACCGAACAAAATCAGAATGTCATATTGCACTAAAACAGTTTCAATGAGTTACAAGAAGGTAATAAAGAGAAAAAGGGCAGGGAAAAATTGTAATAAAAAACCAGCTGCAACAGATTTTATATTTTAGTGTTTACTATACAAGGCAATAAGAACATATTATATAGCAAACTGTAGTATTTACTGAGCTATAAAGGGAAGTACGTTGGGGCAAGAAAACAAGTACTAATATGATTTATCATCTATTGAAGAAATGACATTTTTATCTGTACGGCACCTGCATCGTACCATAATACTGTGCGGAGAAAATAGTAATAACTGTTCATTGCAAACGTATTTGATTCATCCACAGCTTTCTGTATTGTTTAAAAGCATATTTAAGCTGTATAATTTTAAGTGATCTCCAATTTGTCTCTACATTTTGGTATTTTCTACTTACACTTTAATGAGTCAATACAGTTTACGTCTTAAAAACAAGTCATTTCTTTTGCAAGTGTAGTAAAGAAATAATTGAGTTATTGTTTAAAATGTCATAGAGATTTGTCAAGGAATATTATCGTAATTTGTACCAGGTATTGTACAAACAGATGTTTATTGTCAGGAGACCTGACCACAATTCTATTTTTGTAGCAATCAAATTGACAACAGTAGCTTGCTTGAGGTTGCTTGCGAATAATTTCTAGCGTTGATTAAAAATAAAATGTGAGCTGAGAAAATTTAATGGGCTCAAAACCTGACCAAGAATTCTATATTTTCTTTACATTCTTCTATAATATTTTTGTAACAATCATATTGACTGGTTGGCTTGAGTTTGTTTGCGCATAATTTGGGGCGTTGATTAAAAAGATAATGTTATGAACTGAGAAGATTTAATGCAGTCAAAACCTGACAAACAGTCTTCATTTTGTTTTTATTCTTCTATAGTATTTCTGTAAAAATCATATTTACTTAACTTGCTGACTTAAGTTTGTTTGCGAATAATTTGGTGCGTTGATTCAGCAGAAAATGTTATGAATTGAAAAGATTAAATATACTCAAAACCTGACAAAAAAAACCTTTCGTATTTTTCTACCAATCAGATTGACTTAACTGGCTGGCTTAAGTTTGTGACATTTTGTTTAGAAATGATTTTCAACTAAAAGCCAAAAAACCAATCTCCAACATTCAGATTTCATTTCTCATTAAGTTCATTCCTCGATGTTAATACCAGCAAGGGTGCTGCTATCACGTTCGCACAGTAGATTGTGTAAGAAATAAGACGACCTGATTTGAATCTGGGACAAGGAAATGGGTTTCAGAAAGTCTGACAACTTAACTTTTATTTTAGTTCTCTCAACAAATATTTGAGTACGTATATTAAAGATTAGTTTGTTCGAGCTTGTATGGAACTCAAAACTCAAGGACTTTTTCTTCTTTACAAAGAAGTTAAAACATTCTTCTTCATGATAACTGACATGAAGACTGAGCTTTCATGTATGTCACCACCCCCCACCCCCACACGTTCTCAGCGTGAGTAAAAAATTTACGTATCTACATCTCCAAAAGCTAAATGTGAATGTATTAATTTTTAATAACTTGAGTAACGTGACGCGTTGATAGGCGGGCACGTGATGTGTGCGGAATTGAACACAACAGCTCGGAAGTTACCATATTCGTGAGTGGAACGAAAATTACAAACACTCACCTATCTGCTATATGGTTGCTGGAGTTCGATCTTCTTTAGAATGAATGACCTTGATACTGCTCTCTCTTGGCATTTTGGTTTGTATAGATACCTTGTTAGCGTAACTTTAGTCTCGTGAATACATAAAGATGTTCAGTTGAATCTATTGATATTCTCAAATTGTTAGAATCTGTTGTGATAACCGATTTTGGGCACAAAATCAGACTGTAGGTCGTTTATTCTACAGATAAACGATATATATATCCGTATTAGGGGCTAAAGGGGGGTGGGATAATTGTTGTTTGCAACTTTTAAAACCACGTGACATTCAAGTGACCTTCACCGTGACCTTCACCTTCACCCACGTTACCTTCACCGAGTTTTGGAGGTCCCCTGGATCGCCCCTTATGTAGTTGTACGAGACGTGCGGGGTGGCGATTTTATATTGTCCCCGCTCGCCAGTCGGTGATTCTACAATACATATTGGATCACGTTAAAATTAACATATTTGTGAAGGGACGGAAATTTACTATGATATATAGCTTTCTGGATTTTTTTTTGTTTTTGTGGGGTGGGGGGGGGGGGGAACCACTTCGTACAACTACCGTGTAAGTGTATAACTATAAAGTATCTTGACCGAAATATACTGGCGTCCAATTCACATCAAAATGTGTTAATATTCAAAATTGCTACCGCAAGACCCAACAAGTGAGTGCCGAATGAACAATGCGCACTTTGCTCGCTTAATAAATGTAGTTCTAAAGAAATGCCGGTAAAAACTTTTCAACGGTGTGAATACATTTGGTATGTGAAGACTGAACATTATATAACCCGTCTCGACATTCAGTATTTTACATTAAACGAAATAAGCGTTTAGTGGTCTCAATATTATATTCATGTGGATTTCAAATTCTTCTGTTATGATTTTCTGTGATGTTTCGCGATGAAGATTTGTTGGAAGAGGTCGCCATTTTGATATCCGCTATCCGTAATCGTCACTGAAAGCTTTCCACGAAGATTTACTCATTCAGAACATGAATACTGGGACTGAGTCATTCTAACAGACTTTGGACAACCCTTTCCAACTATTCCTAGTATGAAAATACCTAGGAAGTCTCCTGAAGGGGGGCGTGAATTGTATCTGGGGAGGATTCATTAAAATGTATTGTTATTATTATGATACCTTTTGGGATTGAGTTTCCAATTTCAAATAATTGGAATTATCATATTGTTGACTTATGTGTGTAATATGAATTTTGAACCATCAGTAAATATGTTTAAATCATCAACATTTACTCGACTAGCCTCTTAAATATTGACAAGAATATTGTCATCCAAGTACAAACAAAGTAGCTCAACTTCCCACGCGATCTTGTAGTGCATATAAATCACAAATTATGTCATCGTCGCCTACTTGTGTTGTGCAGTCTCGTGGCTAACTAAGCAAACTCAAGCACACAAAATTACTGGCATGCATTTTAATAGAGTAAAATGGATTAGAACGTCTTCTTCGTATTTCCGCTTAAGTTTGGAGTAACTTGATTAGGACAAAGTGGCGAGTGGAAAACTTTGCAGAGACGTGTAAAAAGATTCACAAGTTGGTTGATTTTAAAACGCGCTGAATAATTTTGCAACTTTTCTCTGATATTGTTCGGTTGGATTTACACAAGAGACGCAATAACGATCGGAGATACAATAAGGACATAGATTTATTTAAAAATATACAATAATGTATTTTCTTGTATATGTTTACCTACTGAATACCTCTTCGGATAACAGCAAACTGATTCAGCACTAAGTATTGGGTGCCTTGAAGGGCCCAAATTCACTCATTATTTAAATCCTAGTATTATATGTTTATGTTTTAGACAAGAGATCCACTACTTTTGTATAAATTTTATCCCCTTTTTTTGTATCCCAGGAATTAAACCCGGGTTTTTTCCCATTAGAAACGTTTTAATTATATAATAAATCAAAACAATGGCTTTTATCGAAATCCTTATTTAACAGTAATAGTTTGACAAATTGCGTATTATAGTAGAGTTACTATACTAAGACCTATATGTTTTGTCGTTGTAATATGAAATTGTAAGTCAACTTAGCAGGTTCCCATACGAACACCGAGGTTAAGCAACCTCGGGCTAGGTCAGGAGGTGGATGGGTGACCACTCTCCTCTGAAACACTAAGTTACCGTTGGTTAGCGCAGATTGGAGGATTCGAAAGCTTGTGTAACAGCTTCGTTCTTCTCGTCAACTGATCGGCAGTCCAGGTTAGTGAAGGAACCTATGTGATTGGACAAAGTTCCGTCCTATCGGATGGGACGTAAAGCCGATGGTCCCCTTGGTTCTTCTCGATAGGAGTAGGCTACGTGCCGGTACTAGACTTCCCCTCCGCCCTTCCTCATCTTCATTTATCAATCATTACTCATCAGGCTAAACACGGCATTGTGCCCTACACTGGCCTTAATTACAATAAAGTATGACATTATTAATGATACATGTTGTTAAAAACTCGTATGGGTAGTCTAATTGTGTCTCAATCTTATATCTAGCTGCCCGGAAATGCTCAAAGGTGCGAAAGAGTCATCACATTGTGGTGTGCAAGCACAGTTGAACGGAAAAACGAAAAACTTTATGAAAAAAATACACTGAGTTTTGTGATTCCAATCAAAGTTTTATAGTTTCAGTTTTAATCCAGGGCGATATTTTTGCCTTTTGATATCGTGAATACAACACAAAATGTTTTATAGATAAAAGTCGTTTTGAATTGAATAAAAACTCAATTCAAAAGAGTTTCAAGTACAGTATTGTATTTGTTATACAGCTGTATTTTGGTAAAGGTTTAGAATGAACAATTGCTTAACTTCAATCAATACACATCACGTAGATGCTGTACTGCAAAGATGGTATGTGTAATTGGTAATTACCATAACAAAGATTCATATTTGAAGTAATAATGTTTGATTTACGTAGGCCTACACAAAAAACACTGCTTCCGCCGACAATGTATTGCAAATATTAGTCACTGCACTTTAGGCAAAGAATATTTACAGACACTGTATATTATGTTATTTTGATTTTACTCTGATTATGCAATAAAAGCTGGAAATACTTATGGCATGGGCGACCTATTTCATTCGCAGGTCAAATTCTGATTTTCTGTATGTGCTGTGGGCTAAATTATTAGGGTGTCCATATTTTAAAAGTGAAAAACGAGGCAGAGCAACTATCAGCTAGAAAACTTTGAAGCGTGGGCTGCAAGGCGTCTGGGGACAAGCCCCAGTCACCGGGGGCAAAAAGTTACGCTATTTTTCTCAAGACAGCATTTAAAACGATCTGATCAAGAAAGTTAGGATAATTTTGGGTGAATTATCAAATTCAAATTTAAATGTCAATTTACTTATTGTGACTCACAGTAGATAGTAGCCTACACACTCAAACATTTTAAGACTGATCCATAAAATTTAAACTTTTTTTAAAGCCTACTATGTGTTTTAAATAAATAAATAAAATAAAAAATAAATTCACATTTAGAGTTTACCCACTCAGTAATGAAACTGATTTTCAGTAGGGGACTTTAATTTAAAGCGACTAAACCAACCCTGTAGGCTCCAAACACCATCGACGAGTAAGCTATAATCAATCAAAGATCGATATTTTAAACATGAATCTCAGTGATGGGACAGTGCGAACACCTGCGGACAAATGTCAGAATCAACAAGGCCGATTCAGAACAACTTCGAATTTATTGAGTGCTTCGTTGCTAGGACGGCTCCAAAGTCACCGTTTTCTTATTCCTAAGCCAAGAAGTAATGGGACTGAATCCTTATTAGAAGTTAAAAAACTTTGCCTGAACCGGAATTTGAACCCGGGAGCTTCTGCATTGGAAGCAGGGATGCTAACCGCTGGACCAAAACACCATTTTTTTCAATAAAGACCATTATCTATCTATCTATCTTTACACGGTCTCGCGGGCCGGATTAAATATCCCGCGGGCCGTAGGTTGTCATCTCTGGCCCATACTGGGTGTTTTTGTAATCTCTACAACATTTCCAAGTGAGCTGACACAAAATACGTCTTTCTTTAACATGAGCGAACTCAAAATCACTGTTTGTATTTAATATTTGCTTGGCAGTCGAGCTACTGCTCCGACTACAAGATAAATGTGATAAAGTTCGTATTTGCTTTTGTTGTTGATTTTATCCGACTGTTACATTCATTTCGTGTAAACAACGATCACGAAAGCAAATACCAACTTCTTTTTGTATTCCCGGCTATTCTTTACCAATAGAAGAGAAATAACTATATAGATTTTGTGTCGTAGTTCTGGTCGGGAAAACTTTTTTAATTACTTAAACTCTCAATTCTCATGAAACTGATTTACAAGGGACTACATTTTAACGTGTTTTATTTATCTCGAATGTTTTTCTATTTTGGTCTTGTCTTGTCTTGTCTTGCAATGCACCAAGAATGCAATGCAATGCAATGCAATGCAATGCAATACAATACAATACAATACAATACAATACAATACAATGCAATGCAATGTAATACAATAGAATATATATGTATTTTGTTGTAAATTGCAACATATAAAGTACAACAAAAATGGCGAACTTCAACTGTATTGAATTGATTGTAGGAAGCTGGTATCGAAATGGCGACCACCAAGAATAGCCCTTTTAGAGAAATTTAATGGCGCGCAAAAACTCACATGTAAAATAATTTATAAGCAAGAATAAAACTTTAATAAATTAATACAAAAAATAGTATTATAATTAATATAAATCAATATAAATTAAATTATTGGAATAAATATAGAAGAAACAATACCAGTGAATAATAGTGGCCGAAGCTAATGCTTGAGTTGAATAGTATTTTGAATATACTTCCCTAGATGATAAATTATTGGGATTCGTTATTAGGGGGATGGATGATACAAAATTAATAAGAGCATTGTGTCTTTGCACCCTAGAACTAAGCCATAATATAATAGGCCTAATATCGAATATTGTTAATCAATTAATTGTAGTTTACCCTCACCCACTATTATTGAGATGATGATGGTGAAAAATGATCATTACTATGACGATGATGATATTTGGGGTGTACATCTCATATTCGGGCAACGAGGCTAATCGAGACGATGTGTGGGTGATTATGAAGATGAAAATACACCACATGGCATCCATGCCCGTATCAGGATTCGAACCTGGAACGCAGAGACCGCGGTTTACTAGACCGAAGCCTAATCGACCTCGGCCAACTATTATGGCATTTAGTTGTATCTACCTTCAATGTCCAGTTAAAGGGTTAAGTAAATTTAACTGTCAGGTAAGCCCAGTTTAATGTATTTCTATTGGCCGTTGTCATGGTGAAAACAACTTAACTGAAAAGTAGATCTTAACTGGACATTGAAATACCGGCCCTTAATCTAGTTAACAAACTGGTAATTATTATAATCTGGTTAGTGTGGTGGTTAATATCTGTATCTAATTATAAATGGAAATATCGGCTAGTTTTTTAGATGTTTGTTTTACTTGATAATGATGGGTTTGAAAGCTATTATTCAAGGGTGTAACCCAACCCTCGTTCTAGTTGGCCACAGTCACGCCTCGAACAGTGACGTCATATGATGGGGGGGGGGGGGGGGGGGTAGAGGGGGGTTGAGTGGGGTATCGGTGCTGACACCCAACCCGGGCTATCTCACTTGTTGCTGTCGATGTATGGTTACAAACGCGACGATTAAAAACGGTGTGTGAGATAAATAGAGATAAATACTACGTATATTCAACATTAAAATCATACACAGAGGATGCTGGCAACACGACTCCATTAGAGGTTTATATTGCACAGGACCCAATTCCAAAAATAGCCATGTTGTCAGGTTTTGTTTCGGACAAACATTGAATGTGCACCAATCAAAGAAAGATACAACAATGGAGTTGCCTAGCAACACGTTGTCTGTCCGCGTGTGATGTCACAGCCCCCTTAATTGGGTCCTGTGCTGCGCTGTATGTGGCCAAATTTGGCAACCTGAATATTGCATTCCGCGGTTGAAAATAGTGTCTGATATTATTGTGAAATATCTTTTTTTTGTGTGTTTTTAATTTTTAATTTTTTTTGTGTTTGTTTTTGTTTTTGTTTTCCATGGTCTTGTTTTGTTTGTGTTTGTTGTGTGTTCTTTTTGTTTGTAAGTCTAAAACGTGTTCTTATTTAAATCATAACCTGCCCAAAATTTTTAACAGCCGTATTTCATTAAAAAAAATTCAAAATTTGACATTATCGACGTTAAAAAACAACGCTGCTTCATCAGAAAGTTGCGTGACATTGCCACTTTGAGCGCTTCATTTGTTTTCACTAGCGGCCTCAGTGACCAAACTCGGTGGCTATAGGGAGTATTCACGTGACGTCACATCGGCCATATTGGAGGCCACCTATAGTACTATTTCAAGTTTCATTTAGCTGTCAATAGAAAACGAATAATATTGTTTACGGGGAAATATGACAAGTTTGAACACGTATATCCACCGATAAAGTGTACGGAAATGATTATTGTATGCTTTTGTAATCGATTCAAAGAGTAATCGAGACTAAAGAGTTTGTTCATGTTGATTTTAAGTAATAATAGCAAACCAAAGTTAGAGAACAGTTGAATTTGCATCAAACGCCATCTGAAACATAGTAGCAATGAACTACCAATCACCAATCATTATCTAGGACCTAAAATGTACAATTTAATACCTATAACAATATCATCTTGTAAAGGTATCTCTTTTAAAACTAAAATTAAAAAATGGCTTAAAGACATAATGAAAAAAGACCCTTTTTATGCCGATAATCCGATCAATTTTCATTTTAATCTATAAAAATGTATAATGTATTACCACAGTAAAATAATGTTGGCACCACCACAGTTTAAATACTATATATATAATTTGTTTTATTCTTCATTTTCTGCTTTGTGTATGTTTTTCTAGTAGGCTGTATGCACTTCAAGTATATGACTGTGTAGGCCTACTACTAAGTATAAAAGTATTAAATACAATATAGTTTGTTTAGTTTCTGTATATACTCCATAAATATTATCGTATGTCTAAACGGTAATGCCTTGCTTGTTGTATTCTACTGTATGTCTTCCATTAGTCCTGTATATTTTAATATTTATATTATAACATTGCCTATTGTAACCTAGCTAAATGCTTCTATTCAATGAATAATATGTATGTTTGCAATTATCTTTGTATTAATATGTATTTATCTCTTTTAACGTCTCAACACACCCGCTCGCCATTTTGATCTAATTTCAATAACTTATTGTTAAAATTATATATACCCACACACAAGTTTCGGCTTATGTGGGTTTCTCTATACTAACGTAACAAATTAATGTAATTAAAAATACTTATGTAATTCTAATTATATGATTGTATTACATGTATGTACTCTTGTTGTGAGAATAAAAAACAAACAAACAAACAAACATGCCATGGTGGCCTCTAATGTGGCCACCATGCGCAATACGTGAGTACACCCTATAGCAGTGGTACTCAAACTTTTTTCCTGGAGGGCCACTTTTCCAAAAATCCAAGTAAAGCTGGGTCGCACTAATACAAGTATGCAGTGGAGTAACTAGGACTTATTTCGGGGGGGGGGGTTAACAGGGAAAAGTGAGGTGTGGAAATAGCAAAGGATCTGGGGCAAAACCCCAGCCGCCGGAGGCCTTTTCGCCGAAGGCGCAACATTTGTTCGACTATTATAGATGTTTCGTGCTTTTTCGAGTCAAAGCGTAAAACTCGAAGTATTACCCATTCATTAGTTTATATTACGTTACAAGTAACAAATACCAAGTAAAGTTTAGTTGGTTGGCGATATATCATAATTCATCACGAATACAATATTATTTTCATATACAGCAAACAAATAGTCAGTTAAAATAGTAAAATATATTAATGAAAACGCAAAAGCTCTGGGCCGCAAAATTGTTCAGGAGGGCCGCAGTTTGAGTACCGCTGCCCTATAGGATCTCGAGACTATTCTGTAGTTCGCATTTCTACCGCATGAGTGTGTAATGCAACTTTTAACCCCGAATCAGCCACTTTCAAACCACTTTGATACTAACGGTTTTGGTCAAAGCGCTTTAGAACGCGTGCGAAATCTCAGTGTGATCAGTTCATTCATATTCCGATCAGGACTGTAAAAATAAATATAATTTGGTAGAGACAGCGGATGATGAAACTCGTGAACTTCCGAATTACGACCAATAGGAAACAAAACGAGATAACGATGAATAAAGAAAGTATAATAGAAAGGTGAAAGCACCTTTCTTATTCTCACCTAGCTGTGTTAATATTTTACAACTTTGCTTTTCATTATCAGTGTTTACGACAGCATACTTTACTTTCATCTTCAACGCTGAAACGATTAATTTTAAATTCATGTTGTAAAACTCACTTTTATGTTTGCGTTGTCGTTAAACGAGGGTGCTTCGGTAGTAAAGAGGCAGAACTCGGTAGCTTGGCCAGATGAAGTGGGTCAAACCGCTGCAAAGGATCTGGAAGGGTTTCGTGTGTTCGACCACTAGATTAAGAGCGGAAATATGAAAAACGTATATGAATCACGACATCCCCCCCCCCCCTCTCCCCGCCACACTCCTGTTAATGAAAATAGCTTTTTTATGAAAATAAGAAAAAACATTCCAGCTTGAATTAAAAACAGTTTCAGAACGACCTGATCAAAGCACATTTTATGTTATTAGAAATTTAATTTGAATCCATTTTGTTGACCATATTGATTTAACACAGTAGATTTTACTTTGCATTCGGTTCACGGTCATCTACATGCCTGAAGGAAATAACGATTAAACATTGGTCAGTCAAATCAAAATCAAAATGATTAAAAATATATTACAAAGGCTACGATATCTATATATCATATACAAAATATATTGGAACTAATTTTATATAGTGGATTGATTTATAACTAACCGCTGTTAGCTCTAATTTAGTTGTTCCTATGGCGACATTTGACGTACATTGCTATAAGTGTGTCCTGTCTCTCTTTA
The DNA here is from genome assembly GCA_945910005.1 of Isoperla grammatica. NCBI lineage: Eukaryota > Metazoa > Arthropoda > Insecta > Plecoptera > Perlodidae > Isoperla > Isoperla grammatica. The sequence continues at coordinate 100,976,156 of OX246738.1, forward strand.
TTTAGAAACCTAAAAAGATTCTAAATGAAACATCATTTTCTTTCTCTCTGGTTTGTATTTTAGTTTCTGTCACAAACGAACCCCACACAGGCAATGCGGGGTTGCCAAAGTGAAGCAAGCACATCAAGGATCTCATGTTACCGGTGGAAACAAATTGAGCTAATGATTGCTTGAGTTTAGGTTCCGTAATAAGCTTTTAAAGTCAGGACGGGAATACGCCCCACTTTGATCATTAAAACATTCTTTTTAACGTTAACGACGAAGAGAAGCTTTCTATTCGTATACGTTTGATCGCAATATTAGAATTTGATTGGATGAAACAATTAGTCGTGCTACTGAATTGGAGCGACAAAAAGGACAATTTTTAGAGTGTGCCAATAATGAAATTGTTGCGAAGATGGTTCAGAGGAAAAGAATCGTAACATATTATGTGTGTGGCTAAAGCCCCAAACATAATTATCGGTATCGGGATTGTAATCGCAATCCGGAAATCGTGAAAAAATTCACTTACATGGTTCTTATGCCGTTGTTAACAAAATAAAATTGTAATGTCTTAGGATTTAACATGAGAAAACGTACGATTGCGATCCCGATCCCGATTGCGATCCCGATGCCGATTGCGATCACGATGCGACAATGTGGTTGGGGCTTTACGCTTTGAGATAGACGTTGTTTTCCGGCGCTCACGAAATGTGAATTTAATTCTAAAGAATGTATGATTTCGTTATTTAATTGGTTGATAATAATAAGTAATGTTTCTGTAAGTTGAGTAATTTTAAGATCAATAGATGGAACCATTACTCACTTATACACAAGTTGATATTAAATGGAAGTATGCCTAAGACCATCCATAAAAACAGAAGATTTGATTAAAGTCGTTCGTCTATGTCTTAGAAATTCCGTTTGTATCTTAAACCACAACAGATATTAATTTTTATTATTTGTTGTATTACGACGTACTCGACAGCTAGACCATACGACGTGGGCCTTTACGTCGCCTTTTACGACAGGCAGAGCTCACTTGGCCCAGACGGTAGTAACTTATGAGTAACAGCTTCGTTCGTCTGTCCCACACTTTACACTAGTGTAAGTCAGTGTCGTTCTTTTGTTCAAGTCAGTGTATATATTTTAGGGGTGCCCAACGATATTGATAATTCGATACGATATCGATAATGGAAAAATAATTCGATATCGATATAGAATTATTATATCGAAGATATATCGCGATATCGAACTTGCGCCCAATAAGCTAATTGATTAGAAAGAAAACGACTATACGTCACGTCACGCCAATCACAATATCGCTGTTTTGTGTGGATATTTTAAATTTTGAATAGTATACACACAAATTTACACACATTATAAGACATTTCAAAGTTCAAACATTTATTTACTCATAACGGTAATGTTGTTTATAATAAGTGGCCTCTGGCTGGTCTGGAAATCCTAAAAACACACGAGGAAAGTTTCGATATCGCCGATATCGATACGTTTCTTGATAAGTTCGAGATCGCGACACGATATCGTAATTCTTCCCGCGATATCGATATGATCTTTTTTATCGATGGGCAGCCCTAAAATATTTGTTCGGTACGAAATATTTTTACACCGGCTATTTAGCTCGTGTACAAGGCTTTAATCCCTACCTTGTAATACCCAAGACAAGCGAACGAAACTCTTGTGATAGTAGCTAGGAAAGTGACATAATAATTTACATTTTGTAACTTAATTTACCCCAGTGGCCTGTTTTCTATGCACGCAGGGGTGTCTTTCAGCTTACTTACCAGCGTGTTTGTACTATAAACACGGCTAATTAGGTGCATATAGCTATAGAGAATAAATAAGTGTCACTTATATACTAGGCTCTTTACATATAGCGATGAAAGCGGTGTTACGTTCACACCAAGAACAACTTCTTGTCTCGTGACCTACATAGCATGTTTACGAGACGTTCTATGCGTAGCCGGGCATCTTTGTGGGGCTCTCGTCATAAAATCCCATTCACAGTGGCCGACAATTAAAAACTTCTCATGGCTAAAAATAACTCTAGTTTTAACAACACTTCAAAGATATTTTTAATTCTATACTTTAAACTTTCTTAAATGCTGCTCTGATTTGAAGCTTTGTATTGGTTTGAATGCAAGTGTTTGGATCCATATAAAATACATAATTATTAATAAGAATATGATATATATATATATATGTACGTTGAAGTATCATTTTAAATAAAATTTGGATTGGTTAAACCGTAAAATGTATCCTTACTTTATATATATATATATATATATATATATCACACCAATAAATAATTATTTATTAAAAGATCGCATATTTTATGTTTTCTAATAGATGCCGTGAAAATTCTTATCATATAGAATAAAATTTACAGCGATCAATTCTATATAAAGTTGAGTGTATAAAATTAATGCAGGTTTGAACCTGAGTGAATATAAATAAAATACAAACAAATATATAATTATTAACGCATATTATTACCGATGTTATTATGTTAGAATTTACTATTTATTTCTGGTTGAATCGTGATATATGTGGGTAGTTGTTGTCTCTATGGCTGGAACTATATCCTAAGCTAAGCCATGATAGGTGTTGATAAAACAATCTACCTTCACAACGGTTATGTGCTCATAATAACAATACAAATGTTTGAGAGAAGCAATATAAACATGGTACTTCCAGCTCCCAGCAGATTCACATCCCTTCAACCCATCATATACTTGAAAGTGTGACAACGCTGTGAGATGGCTCCACCACAACAGACGTGCTTTGATAAACGTGGCAACGCTGTTGCTAATAGAAGGAGCACAACCACGCGTATTTGTAATTATATTGTGAAACAGTCACACAGAAACACATAGTGCATATATAACTTGCACCACACGAAGTGTGTTAATATATCATCTACTTCACTTACCCCCCCCCCCCCTTCCAGCATCGGAGAAAGAGAAGCATAGAAGCCATTCCACACATGTTGTTGAGTATTAGTTTCATTGCAATTATTGTTCCTCCCTTATTTGAAGTTGCTTGCAAGGTATACTTAAAAAAATGCAAAATAAAAAATGTCCCGATTTCATGCCGTATCCTTTTATAAAATTACAATTTAAATTGTCAGGACATCATATGTTTTATCTGACGTGAATCAACTAACAAATAAATAACAAATATTCAATACATAAAAACAAATGAAAAACTATAAACAATAAGAAATTAATTAAATAAATAAATAAACAAACAGAAAAAAGTTTCGTGGTTTTCTGGTATATAGTTTACGCGTTCTTTCACACACTTCCGCTTGTCCACAAGCCTCAATAGTCACGCCCACTTTAGTTGAGGTTTTCAGTATTGTAACATAGGTCATAAATTATCCTTATCACTAGTGAGCTGAAGTAGATATTATGAACTGGAAACCCAGAAAAGTAATTTCGTAATATGTTATACCGTCTCGACTATATTTCGTTACAAAAGGGAAACTTCATCGGTCTAGTGTCCCAGCTTCAGACAAAAACAAAACACTAGCTTTGTTCATTTGTGTCCACCCGTCCCATGTAAAAATGAGTGGAGGTGGAAGGAGTATGACGTCATAGGTGGAAGTAGTGGATGCTTCTCAACCAAAGACAGATGAACGACGTGAGTGCAGTTTGACTTAAAAATGGCGCGTGATCTAGAAACTGACTTGGTGAGAGAAATGTTAGAAGCGGCTCAATCTTCAGATGAAGATTCGCTGTCAGTTTCAACATCTGAATCATCGGATTCAGATGATTTCCTTTTTATCTACAAAGAATAAATAATAACTCAATGAATATTATGACACTAGGCCTAGGCTAGGCCTAGGCCTACTTGTGTTAGGCTACTACATTATTGCGTATCTTTTCTCAATCTGTTACCTAATTCACCTAGGCCCTAGTACTACAAATAGGCGATATTTATTAGTGATGGGAAAAGTATGTATTTTATAAATAAACGTGTAGGCCTACACCTCATTTAAAAAAAAGCTAGCTCCTAGACCTAACCTAAAAAAAACCTTAGTAACAGGTGCAGCCAAAGGTACTAACTAGGCCTACAATTGTAGCCTATTTTAATCTCATATCATGTTGAATCAATTCCAATACTTACCCACGCAGGTAAAAACGTGTCCTTCACGAATGATGGGTAAATTACTTTCACGGCGTAGCATAATATACTGTTTCAACTCGGCAGCCATGTTTGTATTTTGATAAATTTCGCGCGTTATTTTTTACCTCCACTATCTCAACTACCTCTCACCTGGGTGGAAAAAGTAGAGTTAATTCTCCAATAGGTGGACTCAGAAAAACACAGTTGAGGTTGAGTTGGTGGTACAGATGAACGCCATTTTACTTCCACCTCAACTAAAAGTTGAGATAGTTGACACAAATGAACAAAGCTAATCACACTGAACACATCAAAAACCGCCATTTTTAAATGCAGGGTTGTTTCATGTTATTTCTAAATGATAACCTAGCACTAAGAGCTTGTCAAAGACTTGTTGAAAACGCCCGTAATGCAACTGTTGTCTGTAATTGGGTTACCTGGGGCTTTTATCGAGATACATTATACTTTCCACAGATAAAACAAATTCACTCGTCCTCTATTTCCTTTTCATCTTTCACTCAACCTATTGCAAAACAACACTGTACAAGATAATGGGTACCCGTAAAGTCGACCTGCAGAAACTCGACAGTAGATATCTCCCTAATTGGTGTACTGATAGCGCGTTATCTTATCGCCTTACCGCCAAAGGTATCGTAAGGTGAACTTGTAGAAACCCAACAGTTGATGACCCTCTAACCCGTGTACTGATAGCGCGTTATCGTATCACCTTTACCGCCAAAGGTATTGCGCCTACTGTTCGATAGCGGCTTCCTTTTACTTCTGTGGGGCTGACTTTCTGTAGGTTGACATTCTGCGTTCTTCAAGATAATTATACGTCCATCCTTTTCACAGCTGTTTTATACATCAATATATTGTGATTTAAGATAACAAACTATGTAAATTACACTGTACTACACTGTTAACTGCACTGTATATTAATAGTGATTACAAATTTATTATCATAATATTAATAAAAATAGGTTTATATCATTTCGTGAACCTTAGAATACGGATATCCCACGGATAATATAAGTTTGTTTTACAGTCAACTACAACTATATTGATATTGCTCTTCCAAAGAGTATATGAACCTTGTCATGCGGCATTCATTTCAAAATCTCTTTGTGATATATCTGAACTAAAATTACAAACACAATCAAACACAATTCAACTTTAAAAAGTCTTTGGTTCCCTGTCCCTTTCCGCATTTTTTTGGGGAATTTTTGCTTCAAATTAAAAATAATTAGACATTAGAAGAAAACTGTAAAACATAAATTCACCCCCAAGACAATTGTGACTTAAATTATAAACACAACCAAACACAATTCAACTTTAAAAAGTTTTTGGTTCCCTCTCCCTTTCCGCATTTTTTGGTGCAACTTTGCTTCAAATTAAAAATTATTAGACATTAGAAGAAAACTGTAAAAAATAAATTCATCCCCGAGACAATTGTAACCTTCTTCTCAACGCTTTGTAAAAAGTTTCCTTATGAATAAAGTTGAAAGGTTCTTATTCGACATGCATGAAATAAAACGGAAATTGTTCACTCTACCGTTCATCCGGTGAGAGTCGTTCACCTCAGCCGGGCAGGTGGTATTGGAAACCCATCGGTCTAGTATTCATGATGAGATGATTCTCTGTTCAGCCGCTTGGTGCGTTAGGGGTTGTTCAGGGCCAAGGAAGTGAGCGTTTCAGATCGGGCAGCAACTATACGTCGCTCACAGCAAGTAGTAAGATGATATCAAGACCGCTTACGTTTAGTTTCCAACTTAACAAGCGCGAATCACTAACGTTTTTCCCGATTATCTAGTACAATTTGGTTGCGGTAAGTTTTTTGACGGTAAGGCACAAGAAAACGTGCAAGCAGGTTTCCGTCAAAAAACTTAACGCAACCAAATTGTACTAGATAATAGGGGAAAACGTCAGTGATTTACACTTGTTAAGTTGGTAACAAATTCTGGGCGGTCCTGACTCCCCTAAATCTATTTTACTTCTTGGTGTGAGAGACCTTTACTATCGGATTCATTCGGAAAGGTGTATCTCGATAAATTCATTCACGAATAACAATTAAAATGACAAAATGTTTATTATAATGTTAGGACGGTCTTACAATCTCCTAGTAAGGAAGTTATTTGTAGCAATTAAGCTATCTGGAGGATTTCAAGGGTTTTGAATGGTCGGTGCCATGGAGAAAACAAGCTATTCGACGAATAAGTAGTTATTGGGACATTGTAAGACTGGGCCTAAAACTATTAACTATATTAATTATTAACCTATAAACTATGTTATTATTATATTAACTCAATGTTATATTAACTATATAAAACTGTTTTGTTGTATATTCATATATTTTTCATAATTTATTAAAATTTATTTTATAATATTATTTACTAGTTATTATTTATTCAGTAATCATACGTTTAATACATTTAAAATAACCCTGAACTCTTCGTTTGATGTACGGTCTAAGGAAAATAATCATAAAATTTGCATAAAGGGTATTGATACAACACTCAGTTATGGTAGTATCTCTTTTGCGCCATTATCAGTCATTTTTTAGGGCGAATTGTCAAAATCTAGAGACACTTTTTTTTAAATCCGATGATGAAAAAAAAAACTTAAACCCTGTGACAATAAAGATAAAAATATATTTGATCGTTTGAGATTTTGAATTTGTGTAAAGATAAAGATGTTTCAAAGAAAGTATCACACACAAACGCAAACAAAAACGCATTCCCAATGACACAAAATTCACAATACTGTATGTGTAATTTAATTTTTGTATGTTGATATTGCACACTTATCTAATAAGATGATTGAATTGAATTTATTTCTTATTTATTCTTCGATACATTTTTACGGTGTTTTTAATTTTCATGAACATTCTGAATTGTATTTTAAAGCATAATGAGAACAAAATCAATTTTCAAAGAATTCTCTATATTGTATGGTTAGAGCTTTCTCGCCAGTTAACGGTTTTTATAAATTAAAAATCATAAAAGTATGATTTAGAAATTGACAAAAAAACACATAATCTAATCAGGTGAGTATTAGACATTTAACTGAAAATAAAATTACTATTGTTTACATTTTTGTTATTTGGGTCTAATATCAATTTTCGTGAATTGGAAAAATAATTATGTTTTAAAGCTCAAAACCACTAGTTTGAATATTGTCAGTGGTCATGACATATTCAAATTATGAAGAGATTTTGAATACCTGTCGAATACATCTGTTTATAACACACGACGCAATTGAGGTTGTTGTGACATCACAGAGTGGAACAACAAACCGTTGCTAGGCGACTCCATTGTTGTATCTTTCTCTGATTGGTGCATATTCAATCTTTGTCCAAAACAAAACACGACCACATGGCCATTTTTGGAATCGGGGCTTGTGGCATTACCAAGAAGTGAACAGTTATTTTACACAATAAATGAACTGAAATACATAATAGTTAAAAAAAAAATCATCATGTTTTCTATGTATAAATCAGAATGGCATATGAAAAGACGAGCGCATTGAAGGTGTGACAGTGTTTTTGAATGACTGCACTTGACCACACCGAGTGTGGCTTGAACAATTGAAACAACAATACACAACAATACAATAGCTACGCCAGTGCGCACTCATTACAACCCATTGGAAAACGCCATCTCTTACAAGTACATAGAACCTGCAACTGACGTCACAGTTCAACTAGAACAATAGAACAAATGAATTGAACTGATGGACAAACAAAAGTTGTCAAAATAATAAATTGTAAATAACGAAGAAACTTGAATGTAATGACAGTAACTGGGTCACCTGTAAAAATTTGTAATTATGACAACACTTTGTGAAAGTTTGCGAACTGTTAAACGTTAGTTTTCAAACGTCACAACAATTTTAATTTTTTTGACAGCTTGTTACTAATTGTCCATAGGTGCAATTTGCTTGAGTCATTGTTGCATTATGGTGTCAGTGAGGACAGATAAACAAACGGTAACAGCTGTTTGGCTGTTCGTTTCCTAGGTATGGGTTCTAGGAGACCACATAAACAAATACCTTATTACCTAATACCTTACCATGCCGAGCCTCCTAGGTGAATTTTAGGTGGACCTAAGAACGTGTCAAAATTTAGGGGCATCGTTACTAAGTCTAAATTTGGATAATCAACAATGGGTGACTCCGAACACAGATTGTTGATAACTGTTGATGATAAAGTCCGCATTCATAGTCGTCCCCTACACTTAGGGGCGCCCGTTGTTGCCAGGTAACAGGTTCACACTTATAAAACAAACCCTTAGCAACAACGGGCGCCTCTATGGGTAGGAGAGGACTATGGAGAATTAGCAATGATAAACCGACATTCGGACACATCCGTAGTTCCACCATTGAGTTTGTTCCCAACACTAACAAACTCAAACTCAATGGTTCCAACTTTTTTCAACCTTTATACGGATGATACAAAACCTGCTATAGTGTATTGCAATGAATCTGTTGTCCTAGGATCCCGCCCACCTTCCCCTATCTCACTCCATACCTCGAATCGCCGGTCGAGCCAGCCGCGAGGGGTACCCGGCTTGAGCCAGCGATTCGAGGTATGGAGTGAGGTAGGGGAAGGTGGGCGGGATCCTAGGACCACAGATTCATTGCATTACAGTACACTATAGCTACTATAGTCCTTTGCAAGGATCCTGTGGTCCTAGGATCCCGCCAACCTTCCCCAACCTCACTCCATACATCGACTCGCCTGCTCAAGCCAGCCGCGAGGGGTACCTTCTTATCGCGCCTGTCATCTTGACCCACGCGGAAGACAAACATACAAATATAAAAATTGGGGCTTTTAACCAAAATCGAATCGAATCAATTTTTTGGTGACATGTTATTTGTGGCAAATCGAGATCAATGGGACATCGTGAATTTTAGCGATCGGACAAAAACTAGGCCTTCTATGGACTTGGTTGAAATGAAAGCCTCATATATGTTTCATTTATATTTAATTTTTAGTTGAACATGAGACGGTATAGGGAACTGGAAGACCTTCATTTTGGGGAGAACTTCTTTATCGACTGTGTTTGTAGCCTACTGGTCTCATGATGTGCTAAAGACGTTGTTGTTTGTGTTACAGTACTGTGTCGGATGCCGGCCTCAAACTCCTGCGATCCACCGCCCTGCAACCCTACCGAGAAACACTGCGAGACCTGTGAGTAAACGTTGGCAGTGTGTTTAGCTATTATTAGAACCTCTTACGCTTAGTTCACTACATGGACGTCGACGAGCGCCGAGCGCCGGAAGTAGATGATCCGAAGAAGTTGGAACCAACTAACTTCGGCGCTTGCAAGCGCCGCTTCGCCCTGATTGGTCGGATCATCCACTTCCGGCGCTCGGCGCTCGTCGACGTCCATGTAGTGCAACAAGCATTACAGGGTTTTATATTTTCGCCATCTTTGAACTTCCGGCCGCCATTACAACCATAGTTTAATACACACACTTCTCGAATATAATTCGTATTTCAATAACTATGCAGGGTTACATTGAGGAACAGCCTTCTTGAACGTCGGTTCAATCCGAGGTTCTATCGCGGATTGACCCGTCGAAAAGGCTGTGCATTAAGAAAGTTATATGGACCCTTATTCTGTAAAGTTGCAATAGTTTTCGTTTCACAGCGATGGGAAAAGGTTTCGTTTCACTCGGTTTCACACCATGTCAAAAAAGCGATTCTATAGAGCACTCAAAATACACTAGACGCATTCTGCTGGCAAGAAAATAAACTTCTATTAGGAGTGGTCTAGCTGTCAATTTTCATTGTTGTTGTATTGTTATTATTCATCAATGGCGCTGAAAGGAGGTTGCTTAGCAGCGCTATCTATGTTAATGCACAGGCATTTGGAAAAAGTGCATCTCGACTGAGCCGGCGGAGCCGGTGACAGATTTCATCCAATCAGATTGTTTGTAATGGCGGATAATAATAATAATGGCTATCTGTCACTTTTTGTTGTGGGCAACACCGTTGGGGGAACACCATACATTTTGACTGAAAATAAGGGCTTCTTTATATTGTTGAGGTAGGCTTATATAGCCTATAGGCCTAGTCTAGGCCCTAGAGTACGTAGGTCTAGGCCTAAGCACAGTAGCTTAGTTTAAGTAGAATTTAATTAACCAATGCAAATAAAATAAACTAACAAACTTTATAGCACAGCCTTTTCGAACGTCGGTTCAATCCGCGATAGCGGATTGACCCGTTGAGAAGGCTGTGCTTTATAGGCATGCAGCAATGGTAGGCCTAGTTCGTCCAGCAGCATTTGACGTGTTTCGTTTCCCTCAAAGGGACAATGGACCTTGTTTGTTCACACTTTCAACGCAGATAATCTTATTGTACCCCCAATACCGCCTAGCCGCCTGGCACAATAATTTGCTGCAAGGTTGTCAGTGCAAGAACTAGGACCCCAATTAGGCCTAGCCTACCGTGTATGTAGGCCTATCAACATAACAGATATATTGAAATAGGCCTATATGAATATGAATCGAAATGAAACCAAAACTGACTTTTAATCTTGTAAGACATTTCAAAATTACAAAATTGTGACAAAACATCAATGAATATCAAGTCAAATATCTTCCGTGGGCTTGCGTGAAAAGTTCTCCCGTATATTTTCCCGTGTGAAAAGTTTTCACAACGGAACGAAACGAAACGTCTAAAAACGGCGTTATATTATAGAATACCAAATCGAGTCTTCGTTTCGTTTCCCAGGGAGAAGTTCTCACTTTCTGTTACAGAATAAGGGTCATGGTCTCTAAAGGCCTTCTGCATGCTATACTTAAATATAATATCTTTAAGTGGTTTATAATTAAATGTACCGTGTGGTCCATAATTGTCATTTAAGTGGCCATTTAAATAAGACGCTCATTTAAAGTAGCCATTTAAGTAAAGCGTGTAGAATCCGTATAATGGCGGACGCCCAAGATGTTAGCGCCCACTAAAGAGCGCGTAAAATTGCCTGTAAGCAGCTCCAGTGAACAAATTGCGCACGGCGACACTAGCATGCGGCGTAGCGGTGACTGGGTTGACTTACGTTGTTACCATTATAATAATATCTACCTCAAGTTGAAGTAGTACTACTTGATCGGCTTTAGGCATAGGACATGCGTGGGCATGTAGATAGATAGATATTTGGGCTTAACGTCTTATATTTTTGCAACTTGGCTAATCAAGACGATGGCTGGGTGATAATGAAGATGAAATTGGGGGCTCTTTGGAGGAGGGGCAAGTAGGAGGGCGAGTGAGGAAAGAGGAAAGAGGAGGAAAGGGGATTGGGGTGTGGACTGCATTTCGTCTGACTTCTCCTCCTCGACCAGTCCGGCTAGGGTGGCCCTACCAGAAGCATACGCTTGCGCCGGCATAGCTCTCGGGATCAACGAAGCACGCAAACCTGCCCACCACGATAAGGTAGCAGTCCCTGTTTGCAGCAAGAAATAGCTTGAATTTCGATACTGTATGGATTCTTATACTGAGTTATGACGTCATACGTGATAAGCAGAGAGCAACGGAAATGCAAACCCAGCCAATCAGAAGAAGCAGAATCTAGGCAACGTTCATCGTGATTGGTCAGATTTAGAAATTTCAAATTGGTCAAATTTAGAAATTTCCTCAAGTTCCGTCAATCCCCTGGCAGAGATCTGTGAGCCCCCGCTAGGGGTTTACGGACCTTGAAATTTTCTCTGCTTGGTGTCCATCAACGCCTTCTTATGGTAAGACCGTTGAGATGACCACAGCTACCAAGAAACTGGATTGTTAGGCCTATACTCGCCGTACAACATCTTCGGTATTGCTTCCGCACGGGTGGGTGAGCGGCAGCCAACCAGCGGCCGTGACTAATCCAAATACCTGCTCGGGTTGGCCGAGACCGTAAACACGTCATTGATTGATGACGAAAGCATTACCGAAGTTGTTGTAAGAGAACTATATAGGTCTCTGACGAAAGCATTACCGAAGTGTTGTAAGAGAACTATATAGGTATCTTAAAACAACTTCAGTAATGCTTTGGTCATCAATCAATGACGTGTTTACGGTCTCGGCCAACCCGAGCAGGTATTTGGATTAGTCACGGCCGCTGGTTGGCTGCCGCTCACCCACCCGTGACGGAAGCATTACCGAAGATGTTTTACGGCGACTATAGCTAGGAATGTTAGAGAAGGCGAGTAAACTCTAGGTTTTCTTAGTTTGACGCTACCTTAATGCTCCCCTCCATCGCTATGTGACCACCTTTACCCCCGTGACAACCCGACAATCACATAATATTAATTTCATTTTAAATTATTCACAATCAGTCATATTTGCTACAATGGGCGGTGGTCACATAACTAGGGGGTAAAGCTTCAAACTATATCAAACTAAGAATATCTGCACTTTATTTTTCTAAAAAAAAACTACTGAGAAGTAGAGAAGGGTGAGAGTAGGAAATCTGAGAAGTAGACCATGAGGTTGAGTTTGAACTGGGAGAATAAAAAACAAAATAACTTTAAGACAAATAAGACAAATATTGACACTTAGAAAGTACAGAATGTGTATTATGATCATTTTTATGTTTACAGGCACCACAGTAGTAAAGTATGATATGTCAATCTAAAGTATACAGTAAATGCATGTTTCTTGTTCATTTAATGACTCTTGCAGCTTATGTAAACACATAAACACAGTTTACTAGCCTACTATCAAACTGTCAGTATCAATGCTTCCAGTTATTTTTGTAGCTTATTGAGAAAACATTCGTCCCTCACATTGTCTTTTCTTTTGAGCTATATTGTTTTATGTTTTACTATATAGTTACTTAATGTTCTAAAAACAAATAACAATGTGGTAAAATAATGTTGAACGATATTTCTGGAGACGTCTGTAAGCTTTATGATTTATTATTTAATTTAAGCGAACGGTTTAGCCACGGTCGCTTAGCCGGTTACCATACGAACACCGAAGTTAAACAACCTCGGGCTAGGTCAAGAGGTGGACGGGGGACCACTCTCCTCTGAAAGACTAGTTACCGTTGGTCAGAGCAGATTAGAGGGTTCGAAAGCTTGTGTAACAGCTTCGTTCTTCTCGTCAACTGCTCGGCAGTCCAGGTTAGTGGAGGAACCTATATGACTGGTCAAAGTTACACCGTCCTTTCGGATGGGACGTAAAGCCGATGGTCCCCTTGGTACTTTTTGACAAGAGTAGACTACGTGCCAGAACCAGGTTTCCCTCCTACCTTCCTCATCACATCATCATGCATGCAAAAACCGCAAAAAATGTTATCTTTAAATTATATCTCAAGAATGGTCTTCGATATTGAAAATCTGAATCATCGGCGCATAATGGTTTGGTAGACTCAACATACTGAATTCTCTTAATTGTGTCATACGTTATAATCAGTATTGTTTTCATTTATGTTTAATTGTATTACCAATTATCGATTTGATAATCAAACTACCTTCGCTAATGGTTATAATATTTCATTCATTCGTTTACCAAAACACAGTGCGTTGTTGACTCAGATTTTCGATTTTGTGTTGCAATCTTGAAATATAATTCAAAAATGAAAATGTTTGTGGTTTTCACGTAGAGGTACCCTTCGCTCTTTAGCATCACTTGTTATACTAGTCACAGTAAAATGGCATAAAATGCTATATGTAGCCAATTCATAAATAAATTTTGAAAAAAATCCGTGTTCATGAACGTTTCTCGAAGTAGAATTACACGTTTTCTCATCGTTAACCTTGTTTAAACTTTAAGTACTCCCACATCTGTACGTACCAGCTGAGACATAAACCTGGTGATGTCACGTATGACCCATATTCCATTCCCCACAGTGTCATAAAGACGGTTGCAACTTGCAAGAGATCCCGATCGGCAGCTTTCTACCATCAGAAAGTACAATTGCTTATGTGGCAGAAACCAACCCTTATATTACGTACGCTTAGCTGGCGAAAGTCATTCATCTATATAAAGACTACTTGCTTAGATCATAATATTATTGCTAGTTTGCATGTGACGTCACAGAGGCCATACTGGTATCATTAATCATTAAAGAAGATGAGAGGGTATGATTTTTAAATTGCATTTCTAAGCAATGTTATTAATTAAAAATACATATGAAATTAAGATAAAATCACAAATTCACAAACAAATCAATTTTATAAAAAAAAAACTAAATCCTAAAGAAATTAGTTTTTGGTTTCTGCTACAATTGGCTTCAACTGTTTCTCCATGGCAACATACTCCAGTATGGCTGCCATGCACATTGTTGTAAGGTTCCTGCAAACTATTAATTTGAGGTGAAAACAACCCGTAGCACGGTAGCGTATCTATCACAAACCAATTCCTAGTTATGGTGCTAATATGGTGCGCCCTGAGCCATGGCTAGTATTGTCATGTTACTGACTGTTGTAAATATACTTCTCATGCGGTTATGAATGTACGCAATACTCTCCCCTACTTCGGTTGCCACTTTAAGAATTCGCGTTTGAATTTAAAAAGTAATACTCTGCGATGCATCAAATAAGTATCCAAGGCCGGGCGCAGGTTATTAGAATGATATAGTTGTTTGAAACATAAATAAAACAAACTGTGATGGCCCTGCATCCCTTGCTATATGTGTTTTCCATTACTCCCTAATAGATAATTGTGAATCTTGTATTATGTGTTTCTTTTTCAATTTGCCACTCATTTAACGGTATTGAATCATTAGGTACCACTACACAAGCTGTCATTAATTACGCTTCTAGATAGTTATTGAAGTTTTAAAACAAAATTCTTACAAACATGATATATTATATAACTGGAGAAAAAAACATGATGACGGGAATTTACATCGACAATATTAATACTGTATGCAGAATTTCAACTAACTTCTATGAAGATCAATATTTGATCAAACTTTAAATTAAAATATGTAAGGCTGTAATTTACAAGACTGATAATGAGTATTTGTATAAGTGTGATTAACGTTTAAGAGACGTCATGGCAAACTAAGTGAGTTTAATTGTGCTATTGTGTGTGGAACATAGTATGTAACCTCTGACAGCCTTCACGATTTAACTCCGTAAGCACAGTTAATATATGGAGGTGTTTCATGTTGGAAGAACGTTACTTTAATAATCGTATCGGGAAATTCTCAATCGTATTCAAATTCGTACGTCAGAGCGACTGAAGCCTGTACAATAAACTCACTTATGAAACAGTTTCCCAAGTACTTATGTAACACACATATATAACGGAACACAAGTCTTGAAATATTGCATCAATGGCTATTGTGTGTCAAGTTAAACGGAGTTATTCATAATACCGTCATTTCCAAGATAATTCAAATACGAGAAACTGTGACCTTGGGATTTGCTTCACAAAGGTTTTATCGCAGAGGGTTTAATGGTGGATTCCCCGTCGGACGCAACCCCAACGAACCAATCAGAATGAAGCAACGTTCCCGATCTGGTCGTCGGCTTCAACCTGATTGGTTCGTTGGTCCAATGGTTCTGTGACGTATCTCGGGAATCCCCAATAAACTGCTCTGGCCATAAGTAGTCTACACCACCTGATTAACACTATACAAAACTATTAAAGGCCTAGTCGGGTGAAAAACTAAAGAACTACCATTTGTAGATGTCCACCTTTAAATTTAAAAAACATGACTAAACGATACCATACTTTAAAAGCAGGCGGTTAAAAAATTAAAGAAAACGCGATTATTTGGTTTGGTGCTACCAAGTAGCACCGAGCAACTTTTCTCATATTAATTCCCATATAAAAAAAATGTTGCCTTGAGAAAGTAAAACCACCACTAAAATAGGGCACTGATCAAAAATCGATCAGGAGGTTTAATGTGCATCGTTTCTCTACCGATAACATGCTTCTTAGTACGAACGTTTACTTCTACAAAATACCCTGCAATTAATTTTTTTGTGACATGATGTGTAGAAAAGTTGCAATCTGTTTTGAGCGGTACTGTCCGCAGTCGCCGAGCGTTTCGCGGAGCGCGGGCTGGTCTCGTATAACACAATGAGTCCTCTGTCTATCGGGAAGGCGCCAGCGACCTCAGAACCGATACAGTTACACTACGCTTTAGAAGAAAAATGCAGCAAGAGCTGCCGAAGGGAATCTGTAGAATAGCTAATTGTTCACTATTTTTTTTCTTGCATTGAAGCAACCTATATCAACTGTATTTTACACATAACTGAATTTCATGGACTAATGACTAATTGGTGATTTTTTAGTTCTTCATCTGACTATCCCTTTAACTAGTGTTCAAAGAAGTAGTGTAGTGTACATTGTATTGTACGCCAACAAAAAAAAAAAAAAAAAAATCACATTTAGAATCTACCCACTCAGTAACGAAACTGATTTCCAGTGAGGGACTTTAATTTAAAGTGACTAAACCAACCCTGTAGGCTTCGAATACCATCGACGAGTGAGCGGTAACCAATCAAAGATCGATATTTCAAATACGAAGCATTTGCATCAGTGATTGGATAGTGCGAACACCTACGGACAAATTTCAGAATCAACAAGGCCGATTCAGAACAACTTTGTTATTGTTGCTAGGACGGCTCCAAAGTCACCATTAGCTTATTAATTATACAAAAGAAGAAAATTATACAAAATTATACAAATTTCTCTTAAAATAAATTAATGTTGACTGCATATTATGCAAAAACCAAGAATCTGGGAAAATGTGGTATTTGAAGTTAAACAGTAATATTTTTATCGCAAAAGTTATGAAGGACGTAATTGATTGATGGTTATGCTTTTATGTGTCAAAGTTTCTAATAATAATCTTGATACATAATCACGCCATTATACGGTAGAACAACTGCTAGGACAACCAGAATTTTTAATCCTCAAGTCTTATTTGTTGATTATGAATCGTAAAAAAACACACCAAACACTGTTAGCAAAACAATATAACTCTATATTAGTTCTACTATTGAATTCAGATGATCAGTTTGGCCAAAGACTGATGGATTGATTAAAAAATCAGCCGAAGCACAAAAGTTTCCAGATTCTGTAATTGTACTGTAACGTTCTTTCTCTTATGTACTTAATAGTTGAGAGACAGTAGCCTAGAGTTTTCATAATTGTATTCCTGGTTCCAAAACACAATATTTTGCCAGGAAAACTAGAGAAAATATTTCGTTATTTTAATCAACGAATTGTACGAGACTATGAAGTTCAAAATTGTCTGCCTGTACCAGACACAGCACACACTTAGTAATAGGATATAACTTTCTGCCCACGAACTTCTACCTACGACCTACAATAAAAACATTAATGTTCTCGAAAAGTGGAGGATTCCAACAGGTTTTGGAAAGAATGTTACAGATGCTTTTTTTTTACCTCTAGACACAGTACTTTTATGTTCTTATCATTTACCAATATTATTTTTAGATGAAGCCACGGGCTAGAGAAGGTTTGCAGAATTTTTGTGATGAAATATCAGATGAGTATTGAAGCTAAAATTCCTTTCTACAAAGTGACCAACCTGGAAAAATAAAAATACCTATGTTGTTGGAGTTTTGTTGTGGTAGCATTGTTTCGTATTGAACGATGAAGCCCAGCTAGACCTATGAAGACACATTTACAATAAATGCAAATAGAGAAAGTTAAATTTATTGCCTACCTACTCACTTCAGTGCGTTTTACTACATTTGGTACTTTGCATGTAACATTACAGCGGCCAAACTGCGGTCATTAATAATTCAAAATGAGCGGGTACGATTTTTAAATTGCATAAAAGCAATTTGTTTATAGCAAAAAAAACATGTGAAATTAAGATAAAGATCACAAATTCACAAACAAACCAAATACAAAAAAATACACTTATAATCATAGTAAAATATTTGTTGGTTTCTACTACAATTGGCTTCAACTGTTTCTCCATGGCAACATACTCAAACATAGCACCAGTATGGCCGCCAAGCACATTGTTGTAAGGTTCCTGCAAACCATCAATATTGTATTATATACTTTGTTGCTATCATGAATTCAAGTCACCGTTAATTTATTGTTATTATTATCTTGAATTTTACTTCTATTATAATCGCGTGGAATTAGGTATCTTTGCGTAATATACCGAGAACTCACTACCCTCTAAGGAAATCAGATGAAGTTTCTTATATAAATAGGCCCACTAATGATTTGAAATTTGGTGTGTATTAAATTAATACGTTTCCATGAACGATCTGTAAGGTAGAAAGTTCATACATGTACAATGTACATAATTATCGATGGAAACAAAGAAAAAAACTATATAATCAAGTAGTGGGAATTACATCGGTAAACCCACAATTATCAAATCCCACTACCTCCTTGCCAATACCGATGACACTGAAAGTACGAAGTCGGTGCCACTAGTAACTCTTAACTATAGATACAAATTTAAATGTTATTACTAGGAACTCCATGTTGACCAATTATAGAAATAATTTCACCGCAAAGATTTTTTTCTTCTCAAAAGTATAGTGGATTGTGTTTGTCGTGGTCCACAGTTGCGAATCTTATATTCCAGTGTTGCCAAAACCTCACAACAAGGCGCTGGTATATATTTCTATCTTGGATTGTTGATGCTAGCAGATGAATGAGATTCTCGGTGGTAGAATTGTTCTTTTTAATTTTTATTATTTTTTTATTCAATTCGGTTTTTCAATTCTGGAAGCCCTTGCAGTTGTTCTTAAGCAACCATACCAAAGCTGTCATTATAACCAACCAGAGATCAGTATTCATTGTATTGTAATTAAGGCCAGTGTAGGGCTCAATGCCCTCTTTAGCCTGATGAGTGATGATTAAGGAAGGGAGGAGGAGAACCCTAGTACCGGCACGTAGCCTACTCCTGTCGAAAAGTACCAAGGGGACCATCGGCTTTACGTCCCATCCGAAAGGACGGTGTAACTTTAACCAGTCATATTGGTTCCTCCACGTACCTGGACTGCCGAGCAGTTGACGAGAAGAACGAGGCTGTTACACAAGCTTTCGAACCCTCCAATCTGCTCTAACCAACGGTAGCTAGTGTTTCAGAGGCGAGTGGTCACCCATCCACCTACTGACTTAGCCCAAGGTTGCTTAACTTCGGTGTTCGTATGGTAACCGGCTATAAGCGACCGTGGCTAAACCGTTTGCTATCAATATTTGTATAGTGACTCGTTGGATTCCACTAACCATTCAAGCTTCGTTACAACCAAATTTATTGAATCTCGTCTCAATTTTGAACTACGAAATGAATGAGCGCAAATATCTCTCAAAACGATAACTGTAAAATTGGATTTCGTGTTGAAAGAGCTCTCCAAAACGCATTTGTTCAAGTGGTCCTCTCGGTATCCGGCAGTATCCCGATTATGCAAACAACTCAGAGATAGCGACAGACCACTCGGTAACCATGGATACGGCCACTGATTACTTTCCTCTCGCATTGCTTCACAGTGAATTAGACGGAGAGCCAGCAACATAAAAGCTCCCCTCATAAGGTACATATGTTTTGACTTTTGAAATAGGAGCGGAAAAACTACTCTACTAACAAAACGCGCGTCTTACTCCTCAACGTGGGGGCTTTTAGGCCCCACAGGGGGCCAAAAAAGCCGAAAAAAGGCCCAAGGTTCCCCTCATAAGGTACATGGATGGAATAAACGCCATTTTGTAGAGATAAGTGTCCCAAATAGGAATTCGAAGAGTAAGACGGGATATAAGGGGGCGTTTACCGATCAGACGCCATTTTACCTAAAAAGGGCCATTTTTTATTTTCGCACATGCATGCGCTTAAACACTCAAAACATATCCGGAAATGTCTCGAGACGTAGAAAAACATACATTTTAAAGAAATTTTGGGTTATTGTCCTCGCCAGACGCCCTCAAAAGGGGCCCAAAAAGGTAAAGGTTCCCCTCATAAGGTACATGAATGGAGTAAACGCCATTTTGTAGAGATAAGTGTCCCAAATAGGAATTCGAAGAGTAAGACGGGATATTAGGGGGCGTTTACCGATCAGACGCCATTTTACCCAATTGGGCCATTTTTTATTTTCGCACATGCATGCGCTTAAACACTCAAAACATATCCGGAAATGTCTCGAGACGTAGAAAAACATACATTTTAAAGAAATTCTGGGTTATTGTCCTCGCCAGACGCCCTCAAAAGGGGCCCAAAAAGGCCAAGGTTCCCCTCATAAGGTACATGAATGGAGTAAACGCCATTTTGTAGAGATAAGTGTCCCAAATAGGAATTTGAAGAGTAAGACGGGATATTAGGGGGCGTTTACCGATCAGACGCCATTTTGTCCAAAAAGGGCCGCTTTTTATTTTCACACATGCACGCACTTAACACCCAAAACATATCCTTAAATCCTGACATTAATAATAATAAATACTGGTATATTAAAGTTAGGGGTGGGCGGAGCTTCAAAACTATCGCATCCGGACCGAGGCTGTGTGGGGGGGGGGGGG
Organism: Isoperla grammatica; assembly: GCA_945910005.1. NCBI lineage: Eukaryota > Metazoa > Arthropoda > Insecta > Plecoptera > Perlodidae > Isoperla > Isoperla grammatica. The sequence continues at coordinate 100,996,728 of OX246738.1, forward strand.
GGGGGGGGGCTGGCGAGGACATCACACAATATCTTAGAAATGTATTCACCTCTAGGGGCATTTAAGGATATGTTTTGGGTGTTTAAGCGCGTGCACGTGTGAAAATAAAAAGTGGCCCTTTTTGGACAAAATGGCGTCTGATCGGTAAACGCCCCCTAATATCCCGTCTTACTCTTCGAATTCGTATTTGGGACACTTATCTCTACAAAATGGCGTTTACTCCACTCATGTACCTTATGAGGGGAACCTTGGCCTTTTTGGGCCGCTTTTGAGGGCGTCTGGCGAGGACAATAACCCAAAATTTCTTTAAAATGAATGTTTTTCTACGTCTCGAGACATTTCCGGATATGATTTGAGTATTTAAGCGCATGCATGTGCGAAAATAAAAAGTGGCCCTTTTTGGACAAAAGGGCGTCTGATCGGTAAACGCCCCCTAATATCCCGTCTTACTCTTCGAATTCGTATTTGGGACACTTATCTTTACAAAATGGCGTTTACTCCACTCATGTACCTTATGAGGGGAACCTTGGCCTTTTTGGGCCGCTTTTGAGGGCGTCTGGCGAGGACAATAACCCAAAATTTCTTTAAAATGAATGTTTTTCTACGTCTCGAGACATTTCCGGATATGATTTGAGTATTTAAGCGCATGCATGTGCGAAAATAAAAAATGGCCCTTTTTAGGTAAAATGGCGTCTGATCGGTAAACGCCCCCTTATATCCCGTCTTACTCTTCGAATTCCTATTTGGGACACTTATCTCTACAAAATGGCGTTTACTCCATCCATGTACCTTATGAGGGGAACCTTGGGCCTTTTTTCGGCTTTTTTGGCCCCCTGTGGGGCCTAAAAGCCCCCACGTTGAGGAGTAAGACGCGCGTTTTGTTAGTAGAGTAGTTTTTCCGCTCCTATTCCAATAGTCAAAACATATGTACCTTATGAGGGGAGCTTTTATGTTGCTGGCTCTTGGACTAAATATACATGTCTTAGATAGTAGATGCGCTGTCACGTATACGGACTTTGGTCCTACTCTCACATATTCAGCACTGTCTAGGCTCGAAGAAAAAAAGAAATGGTTGATGTGATAGTAAAATGGATGAATACGAAAGAGAGAAAATCCAACAATCATGCACATTATCTCTATCATACAGATAATGTATGGTCAAATACTTCAGTGAAGTGGAAAAGCTCTCAGAAAAAAATTAATTAGCGCTAAACTACTGATACGTGAGCTGAAATATTTTACAAAATATTTACATATGGAATTCTATGTACACTTAATGTGTAATTTCGCATTACAGTTAGTTTTAATTATAGAAGTGCACCGTTGTATAGAGAATAGCCTGAACAAAAATTAGCCATGAACTGATAGTTAAATGCTTTGGGCTAAACATGTTCTGAATGAAATGGTTGATAGAAAAACTACTTACACAAGAAAATATCTTAAGTAATTTTAAATAATCTTGAATATCTGGCAAGGAAAGTGGTCTCAACAAAAACTGTTAATATTAATATTAATATTATGATCATTGTTTCTTTATTTATAACACAACACGTTCCATATAAACATAGTTGAATTGTAAAAGTACCAACATAATACGGTCACCAGAAAATACTGAGCGTATATGGCAAACATCGATAGTTGGAGTGTTTCCGAATGACTGCATGCCCGCAGTATATTATGCGATGGCGGTATTAGCATTGCATAGATAATTTTTGTTGTTTTACGTCTTTTACAACCATGCTTTTTGATTGATTATTTGTGTTTCACGACGTACTCGACAACAATGGTAATATGCCGTCGGGGGGTGTTTGAAGGAAACGGGCAAATAGGAGGCCCATAGGAAAAGCGTGGACTATCTTTTGTCCGACTTCTCCTTTTCGACCTTTCCGGCTAGGGTGGGCATACCAGAAGCATATGCTTCCGCCGGCATAGCTCTCGAGATCAACAAAGCACGCACACCTGCCCACCACGCTAAGATAGCAGTCCATGAGCAGGATGCTATTTACGATGATGGTGGGTGATACATGAAGATGGACAGCTTCAAAAACACATTCCTTATACTTGTCGTCTCGATTAGCCTCGTTGCAAAAATAAAGATTTAAAACCCCAAATATCATCCCTTATTCTGGATTTGAACCCACTTCCATAGGTAGATACGCTTGGGACCTGCGCCCCAACTGCATTAGGAACAGTGGACGGTAAATTATTATTTTTGTCAATGTAGATTGTAGAATATGGATACCGGCCTCCATATTCTACAATGGCATGAATTGCTTAGATTTAAATGGCGCGAAGTCCAAAAATACATAAAATGAGTTAGGAGTGTCACCAAACCAAATCCATTCCTTATACACCGACAAAGTAAAGTTAAGCTCAAAAACGGCTACGTCATGTTTAAAGGCACCTGAAGTGAGTTTCAAAAAGCGGCCAAAATAATATTGCTTCCTGTTAACTTCATAACTGGAACAAATTAAACATGGACTTGGCCCCGTTTGAATCCAGGCAACTCATATATAGAGATAACAGATCTTAGTAGATATTATTATCCCATCAATTGTTGATGTTAACACTGTTTCAAATTTTAAGCTGATTAATGATTATTATCAATTAATTCAAAACCACGTTGGTGTGTATGCTTTTCGTAGATAATGGGCTTTAAACAGACAGTTTGAGCTTTAGATGCAAAGCATACCCAACAGTCTATTAATTATCCTCTCTTTGTTTCTCTTTGTATTCTATAGTCTTCTCATATATAATCCGTTATTCATTTCGTTAAAATGTTTGACGTTACATTTCGAAATGATAAATTTTCATGATAGTGTTGTTTAAAGATGAGCTGCATTCTTTTGTTCCCCAAAAGGGAGTATTCACGTGAATTCCCAACCCTAGAGACCTATGTGTGATTACATTTTAGCTGTCAATAGAAGAAAAATATAACTAAAATGATTCCACAACAACCTTGTGAATGCTTACGTCATGGATGAGTGAGTCGGAGCCAATCAGCGGGCGGCTATTTTAAATACTTACATTCGGTTGGCCAATACCTCACTCATGTATGACGTCAGCATCACAAGGTTGCCGTGGAAGTAGTTTTCCACAAAATATTAGTTTTTATCGCGCCTATTCGCAGAGGTATAATCCACTGTAAACCACAAGAAAGATGTATAAGAAAAGTAGTTTCTTTATGTTGCGTTTAAGTAGAGATTGAAAATCAATGTTGGAGAACCGTTAAACTTCTTCTTAATCAAATGCAATTTTGAAACATTGCAACACTGAATAGCCAGCAAACAACAGGCTGTTTTGGCAACCAATATGGCGGCAACGCACAATATATGAACACACTAAAAACACTCAATGATCATATTAAATAACAAAACGTGATTTTGGATTTTAGACGAGTTAAATGTAATCGAATGTTAAAACTAACACTTTGAAAAAGTTGCATTATTATCTAAACAATCAAATCACTTTTATTTCGAGCTAAAATCACTGAACACAATAATTTATTTTAAATTATAAAAAATGATCGAAATAAATTTATAATTGGAAAAATTCTAGGATCTACAAAATCGTAACCTAACTTCGAGTTGACGCCAGGTTTTCTAATACACGGGTCTTCATTTAACAATTGAACAACCAGAGCTGGTAATCAGATAAAAGTTATTACGGAACTCGTTACAAAAGTGAATTTTTTCTCGAAACTTAACAGATTTGTCAGTTAAACCTACCTCAGCGATATAACAAAGCTAAGTTAATCGTGAATGTCTCTCGACGTTTTATTTGGTTTTATGGCTTGTAGAAATGTGTCGCTGGGGACTGGGGATTTGCAAAACTTGCTAACTCCCGCAGAGAGATTGTTTGTTGAAGAGGTATAGAAAAGTAGGAGAACTGAAGACTGTTTGAAAAGCGGTTCATAGCGGTTTCACACAACTTCTGCATCACGTGATGGTGGGGGGGGGGGGGGGGGGGTACAAAACTTCGGTGTTCTTGATAGATGGCATTTATAAGCTGAGATTTATAATATCAATCTGTTCCTTGTGATAAAAATAAAATAGTGCGAAGATAATATATGTTTGAAGTTTTTGAAATATTGTTGAAGTTGCAGTGAGATGATCAATATTAAATTTTTTTGTCTGGAACTTCTCTACTAACTACTCACGTCTCATCATGATGAGTCGATTTGATATTCAAAGGAGTTAAGGGGAGGATGGGGAAAGGACACAACCTCATTTTCTTGCCTTTTATGATCGGCAGAGGTAAGGAAAGCTACGTGGCCAGATTCTACATGGAGTCCAGACGGAGAATGCTCCAATTTAAATATAACATTTACATTAAAACAAATCAAAACTAGTAACTAATTTTAGCTGTTTTTAATTGATTAAACAAAAAGGAATTAATCAAGATTAGGGAAAGCATGCTGACACTAAAATCTAGACTTCAAGATAGCTATTTGCAGCTGTCATTAGGTTATACATGTAATCCATTATAGGGGATTATTTGCATCTAACCTTCAAGAAAACTATTTGCAGCTGTCATTAGGGTAAACATATAAGCAATTAAGGGATTATTTGGCTCTAACCTTCCAAAAAACTTGCAGATGATATAAGGTTAAATATGTCGTCTATTATATAAGGGATTATTTGGCTATCCTTGGTAAAACGTTTCATCACATGCAAAATATTATATAACGTGTATTTTTACACAGAATTTAAATTTCAGCAACATAACATATGTTTCTCATATTATTTTGGGCTTCATTTTATTTTCGAAAGATATAAATTCGCGGCTCAGAAAGTGTCAATTTATCAACGCAAACGACCGGAAGGCCTAACGCTCTGACAGACTAAAGCCCGAAGACCGATAAAGCGTAGACAACTGCTGAACTGCGGCCTTATAACATTACGCCTGACTAACTTATGCAGTATACGAACCTTTAACGTTTTCTTCCTATATACCTTATTTTTCAGCCAGGACGTTGTGATACTTATCGCACTGGTACGGGCTCAAACCAGTGGGAAAGCAGTGAGAACACAAGGGGAAAATAAAGATAAATGGAATAAAAGTTTAGGCATTCTCTTTTATGTGACAAATCTTTTCTTCAACCCCCTCAATTCTGCAAAAATGTGAGACTAAGAGATTTATAGAGTTTTACCTGAAATACTTCCACCTCAGTTTCTACAGATCCTTACCAGAATGACACTTTCTTTCTATACAAAATGGATCGAAATCAGATTTTCCGAATGTATTGTAAATCGCTCCCATGTTGGACATTGAACAAGCTTGCGCCCACATCAGTAAAGAATGTATGTTTTACCTTCATCCGACCTGATGTTGTTTTGCTCAGCCTCCCCCCCCCCCCTCCCTCCCCCCCCTAGGGTACGTCACGTGGAACACAGGGAGAGACACGAAGGTAACGATGGCAACGAAGCCCGGAAACAAATGATGATACCAATACCCTTCAGCCCCGGCATCATTTTTTATTAACAAGACTTATGTACTGTAAGTTAGAGCGAAGGGATGGGGAGAGGGGGGGGGTTAGGAGGGACGTGTCAAGGTCAGTTCATATGGACGGCAAGAACAAATGAGTTGGCGTAACGTTACAAGTGTCCGTCATGTGAGTAGAAGCTTCCCATTAATTATTAAACTGTAACGTCTAAATGCTGGCGCATGGTTGGCCGAGGTCGATTAAGCTTTGGTCTAGTAACCTGCCGTCTCTGCGTTCCAGGTTCGAATCCTGGCTTGGGCGTCATTTACCGTTTTTTCATCCTCATAATCACCCATTCATCGTCTCGATTAGCCTCATTGCAAAAATATGGGACGTGAAACCCCCAATATATCATCATCGTAACGCCTAACCCCGTGCATATACGTGCTGTCTAACGGTCTCTATTTCTTAGAATTTTTTTTTATCACTGTTATTAATTTAAATGGATGTCCTGTTTGCATGAGGTAAAGATATGATGCTCCATACGATAGTTCGAGAAGTATCTTTTTTTGTGACAGATTCCTACACAGAGGGCTCTCGTGCATATCTTGACTCACTTCTATTTCTCATTCATTCATGATGATCTGCCTCACTTCTCCTTTTCCCTTTCTCTCTTTATCCCTTTTTCTTCTAGGTTAGTCTTAACCCTTTGAGGCCCACATTAATTCTTGATATCAAAAAACATTTTAAATGGCACCTTGATTTTTTTCAAGATTTTTACATTTTTTTTCAAAATTATAGTATCATTTTTTTAAGGTTCGGGACATTTTTTTGAGTTTTAATTAATTCCCAAAATGTTTCATGAATTGATAGTTCTTGGACTTCCAACAATTAGGTAGCAGACTTTGAGTTATATGAAAAAAGAATTTGGAAAATCGCATGGAAATTAGCATTGTTATTAGGATCTGAATGTCCCGGAAAATTATCATAAATGAGAAAATATTCATCCTTTTACACTTTCTATTTTTGAATATTGTCCATAACGTGTAAATGTTGTTCGATTTGTAGCCAGAAAAAAAATTTCAACACAATTTAAAAGCGTTTTTGTACCGTGATTCCAGGTGGCATCATTGGGCATGTGAGCTATGATCAAAATATTATGGTTAAGTACGATTCCAAATGGAATCGCTGGGCCTCAAAGGGTTAACTTTCTATTCATCCTGGCTCTCTTTGTGACATAAACGACCACCAACCCCCCATGCTTCCACATCCCTAACTGGATTCCCTTTATGATGACCCCGGCGATATGTTTGGAATATGAAAATTGTTCATAGGAATCCCTGTTATAGGATGCACAGCCAGCATTATCTGATGTAATTAAACTTTAAGTGTTCGGATAGTTGGAAAGGAATGTCAGATAACTGTTAGTAGAACTAAGGGCCGGTCTTACATTCTCCTAATAAGGAAGTTATTTGTGGCAATTAAGCTATTTGGAGGATTTCAAGGGTTTTGATTGGTCGTCACCATGGAGACAACAAGCTATTCGACGAATAAGTAGTTATTGGGACATTGTAAGACTGGACCCTAGTACCAACATTCGCCATAACGACTGAAGAAAACCTCTTAAAAACCTTCAGTCTGGACTGCGCCGGTAGAAGGAATCGAACCTGCGATCTCCCGAATTAGAGTCTCGCGTCTTACCGCTGAGCCACCTCTATTATCAGTCCATGGGATATAATTCGACCGTCATCATATGGCCCAGCTATACTAACTAAACACGATACCAGGCCCGTGGTACAATACATGGCCCCAGCACTTCGATTCTGTAAGAATATCAAGATTCGTTTTATGTTAGGAGATATCAACTCGAGGTGATTTGAAACATCAATTGCTAGGCTCATTTATCATTGTTGTAAGTATTTATCTATAGCCAAAGAAATCAATCGTTTATGGAATTTTGAAGACCGTGATATAGATTTATAAATTTCGGAAGACCATGAAACTATGACTCATTTATAGCGAATGAATCATTTATAGCGATACCTCCGGGATTCTTGTTATCACGTGAAGCTCAAACCATGGATTTATAATAGTACCTACGGTACCTCAAACGTCACCAAAGTCGATTCGAAACTTGAACAGAAAACACCGCCCACTAAATCTCTCATCACAATTGATTTCATTGGCTAGTAACTATTTACAACAATAGAAAATGTGAACAACAATTGATTTTGGTATCAATGGAAGTTGATATCTCAGACGATAACAAGATTTTTGATATTCTTACAGAATCGCAGTGCAGGTTGGATATGGGACATAAACCCCGATTCACAATTTAAATAAATAAATAAAAAATTAATAAATTCACATTTAGAGTCTACCCACTCAGTAACTAAACTAATAAGAGTTGCAATAGTGAAATAGCAATAAGGTTTAAGCGAATTGGAACATGTAATAACAATGCTGTGGTTCATTACTGTCACAGTGGATTGAAATTGGCATCAATTCCATTTCTTTTCAACTTCCCATGATGCACCTTATGACGAACCAATCAGAACGCAGAAGAGTCATGTGAGAAGGTCAACTACGGAAATAAAAATAAAAACAGTGGCACCGGATATTTTGCTGTTCAAGTCAATTATAGAAAGTACACAGTTAAGGCGCTGCTTTGACTACTGAAATAAGCAACTAGTCGTCGGTTGTAAACCAGTTGCTTGTTATTTCACTGTTTCACTGTTTCCTATTGCAAATCTTATTTCAATTGTGAATCAGCCTTAAGTAAATCAAGGTGAGGTGAGGACACATATTTACTTTAAGGCCGATTCACAATTGAAATAAGAGTTGAAATTGTGAAATAGCAATAAGGTTTAAGCGAATTGGAACATGCAATAACAATGCTGTGGTTCACAACTGTCACAGTGGATTGAAATAGTCATAAGAAATTAATCAATTCCATTTCTTATTTCAACTTCCTTATAACGAACCAATCAGATCGCATAAAAGCCAGAAGAGAATGCCTACTACGGAGATCAGAACAAAAACAGTGGTGCCGGGTGTGCTGTTGTTGATGTCGTCAATGAAAGTAAATACATATTAAAGCACTGGCTTGACTATTGAAATAAGGTACTGGGAGACTGCTGTAAACCAATAGCTTCTTATTTCACTATTTCACGGATTCTTATTGCAACTCTTATTTCAATTGTGGATCGGCCTTTAACAAATCTTTTGCATTCAATGTAATTCGATACGGTTATACTGATTGTTATTTCTCATCAACGATTGTTGCCTGTTGATTGGTAAATTAGATTAAGGCAAAGAATAATCATTGGGTGAGTTCAGGGGAGTTGTTAAAGTAATGTTGATTCTCTTGAGTCAGCCAGTGTACTATCCACTGAAACATAATATCCCTTCACCTGAGGGGACATTTCTTGTATCATCTAGATGCGTCGTATTTTCTCTTTCCAACAAATCGTTTGCTTCAGTAAGCTTTTCTCAAGTGCTGTTATTTTGCAAACAAGCTTGAGTTGCCACTTGAGTTCGACTCTCAAGGGTCAAGTGAGGGAAGCAAAGTTGAAGAACACACTTTCGTACATTCTGACAATCTGGTTTGTTATTCGGTTTTTGTTCTTTGTTGAGAGAAAATGTTGGAAAGCGTGGATAACTCATGAGGTATTCTAGACAACCTTTTGCAGTAATCCCATCTTAGTAACTGTTTGAATTGGCTAAAGTAAAAACATTATATTTATTTCTTGTATAGAAGTAACCATTGCTTTATCTACGAACTCAAATAAAAATTTATATTTATTTTCAATAATTTATCTTTTTATTCGATGTATATTCGTTTTAGTTTTAAAGCTGGTTTACAAAGGAGTACAGTGAACATGACTATACAATTTGCAATTAAACAATAGTAAAACATTGGACAAAATAATATAGCAAAATAGATAAAAAATAAATATATAGCCTAGATGGGTATATAATATAATAGAAATACATATACACGTTGAAAGACAAGTATTTGATCACTATACAAGTAAAAAAGAACAAAAAGGGACGGAGGAATAGGCAGACAAAAATGTAAAAGGAAATGTTTATGAACAAATAAATGTATGGGCGGAAATGGAAAGCATAACAATGAAAAGGAAATGAAAAACCTTTACATAAGATGGATTCTTTTCAAAACCTATATTTCGCCCACGGCACCATTATAGCCTTCAGTCACAAGCAGCGCAGTCGCTTACTCTTATAGAACTCTAAAAACACTTTGAACTAAGAAATATGGATATAAAATAAAATATGTTTCAACATTCAATACCTTGTGTTTTTATTCCATTTTTCGCGAGATATGCCTTCGTGTTTTGAGCGAATCGCGTCGGAGCCCAATTGTCAAGCAGATACGAGGTAGCTCGCACGCTGAATGACGGTCTTAATACTTGTTTTTTATACTTTTTAGCAATTTGGTATTACAATTTAGTAAAATTTGGTAAATATATTATTAATATAAGAAAGATTTCAGATTTTATTTCGAAGTACATTATATTATAAATGATAACAATCATACAATATGTACATAGTTACATAGAGTTTAAGTTATCCAAATTAGCATTTTTTGTTAAAGTTATATACATATATATATTTTTATATTTTTTAGATCAGTAAAGTGAAATTTTATATATTTATAAATATTCTTTATTTTCTTGAGAAGGAATAATATAATCATGAAGTCGAGTTCAATCTAGAAAGTAATTTTAGGAAATAATTCCCGCTATAATTTTGTCAGGCGCAATCTAGGATGACAGTAATTTTCTTGTACCATGGTTGGTTGACACAAAGCACACACTAATTACTAATTAACATTCATACAACACGGGCTTCTGTTCACAAATACTCCATTTAAAAGTGAACAAGCTGAAAACTGGAAACTGGAAACTGAAAACTGAAACAAAATACATTCTACACGCAGTGGAATGATTGTACCAACCCAACCTTATACAAAAGCCGCAAACTTATTAAAATGGCTTGGCGCGTCTTTTGACAAGGTGTACGCACTTAACGTTGCCTCAACGTAAGTATTCTGATGCTTACGAAAAAGTCGAGTCCAAGATGACAACTTAATTTTCTACTTCTCTAATTCCTACCATCTAATCTAAGTCATGTGTGGTATAAACCTATTAGGAATGAATGTTATTCGGAAGTCGTACAACGCCATTAATTGTTGGTCATACCGAGATAACTGTATCTAGAATCCTATCCCGAGATTGTACAACCGGGCCTAACTGTATGCTGTAAACACAAATACGCTTAGGCCTTCATTGGTGTATGCATCGAGTATCGACCATGGTCTGATCTCTCAAACATTCATGAAACTTGCTGAACGATAGAATGAATATAGACTCGTTAAAAACAGCCGAAATATGTGTTAGCTCTTTGGGTGGGGCATGCCCATGTTATCATGCATTAGTGGGCTCTATGTTCTGAGTGCGATGTTTAATGGATTGTTGTATGACCGATAGAGATGGCTCAGTGCGTAGTACAAGAGACTCAAATTCGGGAGGTCACCGGTTTCAAACCCGCTACCGGCAATCCTGACTGAATTTTATAGTTTGGTTTTTATTTTATTGATTTTTTTTTTTTTTTTTTTTTTGCGAGGTTTTCCTCAGTCGAAAGGCAAATTCTGGGATTGAGTCATTCTAACAGCCCTCGGACATTCCTTCTTAACCATTCCAAATTGCGCACATCTAGTTAGTCTTAGTCACATAGTTTCCTACGAAAAATGATTACTTTTGTATTGTTGTATGTTAACCCTACCAACAACGTTATCATCAACTTTTCTCAAAAACAATAATTTGTGATTTGATAATTATTATTACACGAATTGTTCAGTCCATGAATACACAAATATGTTTTTTTTTTTTTTACTTGTCTTTTACATATCTACAAAACAACCACATCAAAAGTAATGAGGGATTTTTATTTTACAGAATACGTTAGAAATTAACAAAGGTGTTATAACAAGGAATTTTACATACGCACTACCTAGTGTTTTTAGGTAAAAGGTGTCCAGAGGGAGTCCCTGAAACTTCTCAGAGAAACTAGGGCGCACACGGTGAATTTCTCGTGAACTATTGTTGTAAATCAGGGCCCAGATTCACAAAGGTGCTGAATACTAAGACGTATAGTAAAAGCAAATATGTAAATCACGTATATGTCGTTCTTCAATCTCATAAAGATAAAATATAGAAAAATATAATCAATTTAACTGACAATACTATATTTGTGAATGTGTAGTAATATCCAGAGATGATTCATCTTGCTTTATGTAGCAAGGATTTGTCTTACTTAGGACAACTTAGAGTTAGGCATCTTTGTGATTTCAGGCCCAGCTATTTAAAACAATATTGGTGGTAATTTCTAACTAAATTATGTATAGTGTACCAGTCATCAATGTTTGCATAATGTAAATTTGATTTTTTATAATTCAAAATACCGTTGTTTGTTCAAAATTGACTTTATATAATACTTAGAATAACAACATTTTTCAATTGAATATAACTAAACTTTCGACAAAGCTGTATGATTTGGTAAGTGACTTAGATCCTGAGAAGCAACAGTAAAAATATTTAATTACAATATGAATGTATTAATGAAATTGCCCGTACTTTTCAAAACATTGATAGATATTTTAATATCAAAAACCGCGGTTTTATTAACACGTAAACATTTTATAAAACACCATATTCCATTAAAAAAAATATGGGGAGATGGGGAAGGGGCTGACTACTCAACAATTTATATTGTCAAGATATGATTGATTGGTTAACCCTATTGGTATTATTATTTTTACGATTACATTGTTGAAAACATTAAAGATTTTATTAAAGTTATAATTCTGTTAATTGTTGCAGAACCCTTGCAAACATCTGGCAACTGCGCGAGATACAGCCAGGAGCGTTCGACAACATGTTGCAACTGCGCACCATGTAAGTGAGAAGTAAAACCATATACATGTTATTACTTATTTTCATACACATTGCATTGGATGCACTTTAATATAATGCATAAGAGCTTTTAAAGTACCCTGTATTTATTATGTACAACGTTAAAAAAGTGGTTTTAAGAATACGTTTTCACTATATTATTATTTAACTTTTCTAAAAATTAAAAAGCGTATTTCTTCCGGAAGGAAATTAATTTAAAAGTTTCAACTTCCATAGAAACATTTTTAATAAATATTCTACTTTTATATATTTTGTGTACCCACGAATTCTCCAACGTTCGGTGAATGAAGCACCATGTTAATCTTTCACTTGACATTTTTTTGCACCACCGACTTTTATATTAATTTTGTTGACTAGAACGGGTGTGTCTCAGTTTTCGGTTGTGGTTTTGTAACAAATAAATACTGGATTGAAAAGTATCAGATGTGTTAATCGTTACCGTTGTTATTGGTAAAACGAAATAGTTAACTCCAATTCTTTACTTTATTTCCCCATAACGATTAAAATATTTTAAACTCTCCAAATCTAGGTTTACTTCTTACAAAACCACAATCAGATTTTTGGTCACTTTTGCAATAGGCCTTCTGTCTAACATTCTCTTGATATTACCAAAGATTTTTGATATTACTAATAAGCGTTAGTTTCAGGCAGATTTAATATTGTGAGACACAGCCTCCAATATCCATTACATAAACTAAAAAGTGTAGAAGTAAAACAAGGCCAACACATTTTTAAAAAGTAAAAGAAAACTAACCGTTTCCGTAATAAATCAGTAATTTGTGAAGTGTTTCCCCAGCAACCTTGTGGATGCTGACGTCATTGATGAGTGAGTCGGAGCCAATCAGCGTAATATTTATTCAAATACTGACATTTTGTTGGCCGAGCCTCATTAATTTATGACGTCATATCCACAAGGGCACTGTGAAATGACTTTACGTTATTCATTCAAAACTGTATAAACTAGGGATGGGCAAATTATCGGTTTTCGATATTGGAAAATATTTACGTTATCGATATTAATCTAAGTATTGAATATATCGAAATTTGAAAATTAATGGGGCGTCTCAGACCTTTTGTAACCAGAATAACGCTGAGAACTTGTGAATTAGGCCTATATACAAAATCTCTCCTGCGAATATTCAAAGAAAAAACCCATTTGTAAATAAAATTTTGCATTTTTGCCTAAATCCAACTCACATTTTTTAAATTTCTTTCTAATTTTTTTTTCGATATTATCGATCGATAACGATAATTGTCCTTCGATTATCGATACCCATATTTAGAATCGATGCCCATCCCCAGTATAAACTCTAGATGCTGCGTCTTGTTCCAGATACATCTACAAAGCGCCGCAGCTCACAAGCGTCGGGACGTCCGTATTCAACGTCGCTCTTCCCAATCTCAAAATACTGTGAGTAGACACAAATATGACTACAACGTACCGGTAATTAGCTTAGCTTCGCTTCGAAATGGCAGATAACCCAATCTCGCGATATGCAATGCTGAGGGTAATTGATCAAAACACTATAGTAAATTCATTTAAGGCTGTAAATATTATACCAACCCTGCCAAGTACCCCCACTCCCCTAAAATTTATTCGTTCGTGAACGGTCACGGATCGAGTTAATCTATCACGGGATTATGATGAACCTATTCATTTATCTAGTTGTATTATTATTATTATTTTTGTTGTGACCTAAGTTTATCGTTTTCGAGTCGCATTCTTAAAATTAATTTTCAAAATTGAAATCGTGTGCTGTTTTGGTAGTGAGACATTCAGGATTTTTTCAACTTTCGTTGAATTGCCGTGAATAAATCTGCATGTCAGATAGGAATGTGAGAGATTAGCATGAGAATTGTTAGAGCGAGCGGACTGTACGATGTATTGCGAGTGCTCGGTTAGACCGGCGCCTCCACCAATCAGGACTAAGGACGAGATAATTAGTCCTGAGAATCCTCACTAAGAGAGTTGCCTCGTCCCTCCGCATGCTAAATAATCGAAAGAGATCGGCTGACCAATTCGATTTAGGGTTAATTGTAAGAAAAGTACATATGTACTTAAATTGGCCCATGTTTTTTCTTTTCATAATAAATTATTTCCTAATGTATTTTTTGATGTACCCGTGCAGTTGTATTTTTTATGTAGAAGAAAAAAATATACACTATTATTATTAATATTTTTTTTTTTATCAGGCCCGCATTTACAACCAATGACTTCGTGAAGAAAATATATCTGACAATGTGTAAATTCGAATAAATATAGAAATAAATTTGTTTACAAAATGTGAAGTCAAACGTTGCACAGTCATAAGTAAGCCTATGTGTCTTCATTTAATCTTCATCCTATATTCAAATTTATATTCATGCCGAAAACATGAAAGTCGCATTTAATTAAATTATTTATTACTTTGATATCAGCACTATATTATACTTCCATATATTTCAATTTCAAAATTGAAATATTCTTTGTAAGCTTATAGATAAGTTTTCATTAAAACATAATGAGACAAAGAACACAATTAGCACCATTAATAGTTGTACATTTCATAGAGTGTGTAAATAGACGTATCTAAAGTAACAACGGTAATCTAAAAAGTAAACGTTTTTTGTTTTCATTTCTGTATTTAAATAATATGTATTGATGTTACAAAAAATAGACTTATATTTGTAATTAAATTTATAGTTTAGTTAGATAAAATTTCACTTACCATGATTACACATGCTTGCGACAGAAGAATACAATGATATCGGTACCATATTAACCAATAGAAATGCTGTAAATACAAGAATTTACACCGCGTTTGAGCAAAAAACCTAAGGAATGCTATGGTAAAACCTCGTATCTCTTCAGTTACACCGCGTGAGTAGTCAGAATATGAACGCTAAAACCAGTGGAAACCACATATTTTATGTAAATTTGATGATATTTTTAATTTGTAAATGATATAAACCATTTTAATCAAAATCAAAACTTCTGTGGATGTAATAAGCATGAAACAATATTCGATTAATACAACAAGGTAATTTCCTAAACCTTAAACTTAGTCTTAGGGCAGAATGTACAGTCATTTAAGTACGGTATGTAATTTGTTAATGGTAGTTATGGACTAATGGTGTTTGTTCTTCTTATGGAATATAGCATCTAATAAAACAGGTCCATAGCAACAAATCCTGTACATTTGACTTTGTATACGGCAATTAGTCATTTTATCTGAAAGCGCGTTTTAGTGTTTTGTCTCTCCTGAACAATTCGTAAAACGTTACTTACGCGGTAATGCCCCTTCACCGACGATATCGACATGAAACTACCAAAGCTTCGTTACATCAACACGAGATCACAGATGAAGGCAAGAATCCCAGCAAAGCTTCAGGTCGCTGGTGAATCCAATCACTCCCACCATCCACTGGCAGTGATTGTTTCTCTTTGATGATCTTCACGAGTATTTGCTCAGTATTGGTTAAAGACCCAGTGAGATAGAGCTCTCTACTTCCTTGTGAGTGTTTGAGAGCTGTGGGAGTAATCTACTTAAACAAGGGACATTAACAGCACAATAAGGCGAGGAGAGGGCGTATTGAGGCCGCTTTGTTTCCTTGGATTATGTTGCTCCTTGTTTATTGAAGTTCTTTTTGTGTCTTGAGTATAATTTAACTCATTCTGTGTTCTTATTATAATATAACATGTATTATGAAGATAGCAAGTTTGCTAAATAAATTTGTTCTACTTAACTACCACTACCACTACCACTACCACTACCACTACCACTACCACTACCACTACCACTACCACTACCACTACCACTACCACTACCACTACCACTACCACTACCACTACCACTACCACTACCACTACCACTACCACTACCACTACCACTACCACTACCACTACCACTACCACTACCACTACCACTACCACTACCACTACCACTACCACTACCACTACCACTACCACTACCACTACCACTACCACTACCACTACCACTACCACTACCACTACCACTACCACTACAACTATTAATACAACTACCACTATTAATACAACTTCTGCTACTACTACACTAAGGTCCGTCTTACATTGTCCCAATAACTACTTATACGTCAAATAGCTTGTTGTCTCCATGGCAACGACCAATCAAAACCCTTGAAAACCTCCAAATAGCTTAAATGCTACAAATAATTTTTAGTATTATTTTTTTAATATTTTGTATTGAGGTAGAAGACCGGCCCTTACTATTACTATCTCTACTGCCTCCATTGTCACCACTTTTTACACCACGACCACTACTTCCTTCTACTATTACTACTAGATTGCATTATTATGGGAGATGTCTGGGAAGCCATGCACGGTTGTGTTATGTTATAAACAATGTTGCCTTGTTCACAGGCGCATCGTCCACACAGGCTTGTTGGAGGTGCCAGCGCTTGTTGGATTGCAGACAGACAATATCCTTCACATGGTGTAAGTATATGTACAACCACAATACAATAAAATAAATACATCTTTTTCTTGTACGGACCGTGATTCCCGCCATAATGATGTCGCGTCATTTCTCAAGTATCATAAATATCGCTGATAAGTGATAACAAACAAAAATAATTATATCTTCCAATTAGGAATAAGTATTTACGTTATGCGCTTTATGGTTTTTGAGACGTTGCTCAGACGCGTTTTTTTCTAATGCAGTTAGCATAATAATATTACTACTAATAATAATATTAATAATAATGATAATGGTAATAAAATAATGATAATAATAAAAATAATAATAACAAACAAAAATAATGATTAATATAATAATAAGAATTATAAATATTAAATAATTTTAACAAATACAAATTACAAAGTCAAAAAACAAAGTACACACAGATAGGCCTATAACCATATGATGGGAAAATTATGTTAATCATTATCAACAATATTAATTTGAAACGGATTCACACAACAATATATATTTCTCATACCACGTTGGGAGGTATTTGGGAGCTGTTATCTTTTACAACTGATTTCTCCAATACATAAATCAAACATTAAATTAATTAAATTCGACTAACTAGTTGGCCACACGTTATCTACCTGCGCCCCATGATGATTCAACCAATCCGTAATTTATCCCAGCCAAAGTGGCGGGGAGGGGGGGGGGGGGGTCATGAAGAAAGGTGTCACACGACGACGTAGACTCCAAGCAGACGGGTCTTCCCCCTCAACCCCCCCCCCCCTCCCAAAACACGTCAACCCACTTCCACTTCTATTGTGCACTGGCGAAGAAACGCGACGAACCCGACAGCTTTTCCACCGTTTCGATTTGTACAATGTTAGATTCGATTTTCGATTTTGAGTCAATTGATATGTGGGGTGGGGGAGAAGTACAAAAAGGTTTATATCGAGTGAAGGCAATATTGATGGTTGTGATTGCGCTTATTCTGACGTGCTTGTTCGAGCACGTTGCACCGTCATTCACAATCAATTGCTATATAAACGTGTACGACCTCGCTTTTCTGCTGATCAACGATCGAACCGCGTTCCATTTAATTCAGTCTTGCATTCAGTGTTAACAACGTAAGAAAACGGATTTTTTTGTGAAAATTGTAAGCGTTTACTTTCTAAAGTTTTGTTTACTTCAATAAGAAATGAGGGCCGTATGACTTTTACTATAGTTTGGGTAGACCTTAACAGGTTTTAATTCATAATATATTATAATAATATTGAAAAAGTGATAACTACAGGCGACTTGGTTTTCCATCAGTTTAATTTAAAAACTTTCAAAAATGGTAATTATTGTTACGATTGTAATTTATAAATTAAACACCTTTGAGTTGGTTAAACAGATAACGAAAGTAACAATATTGTATAGATTTAAATCATCAGTATGGATCACTGTTTCAATATCTTAAAGTGAACTCAAGATATCGTTAAAATACCGTAAATTTTGTGTAGTTTAATACTGCAAACTTCACATTGCTGATAACATGTTATTTATATACTTGAGAAGGAATGAGCTATCTCATAAAATAAATAAAAATAAATAAATAAATTCACATTTAGAGTCTACCCACTCAGTAACTAAACTGATTTGCAGTGGGGGACTTTAATTTAAAGAGACTCACCAACCCTGTAGGCTTCGAACACCATCGACGAGTGAGCTATAACCAATCAAAGATCGATATTTCAAATACGAAACATATGAATCAGTGATTGGACAGTGCGAACACCTGCGGACAAATGCCAGAATCAACAAGGCCGATTCAGAACAACTTTGAATTTATTGAGTGCTTCGTTGCTAGGACGGCTCCAAAGTCACCGTTTACATATTCCTAAGCCAAGAAGTAATGGAATTGAACTTATTCACCTGACTAAGGAAACCGTCGAAGAAGGAACCGGTAACCGGTACCGAACCCAAGATCTCCCAAATTAGAGTCTTGCATCTCACCGATGAGCCATCTACTATACAATGGGTGCCAGCTGGCCAGGGTGAATTCCATGCGATTAAGTTGATTGTTTTTGCTGTTGTTGTTTGTTGTTTTAAAACACAAAACACCTGGGCCTGGATTCACGAAGGCTTTTAGTCTAGTTTTGGTATTATCTCTAAGACCGGCCTTACTTTGAACCTCTTGTGGATCCAGGAAAATGTCGGTAAACATACTTTAAAACATATAAGTGGAATGTTCATGTGACCTGGGGCTGATTTGACAGGAGGTCCAATATTATAGGCCGGTCTTAGAGTTAAGACCAGAAAACGACTTAACCTCTTGTGAATCCAGGCCCTGGGTTATCAGTGCTATTGAAATCGAGCTAAAACAGCGAAAATTGCTTTCGAGCCCAGAAGATTAAGTTTCGTTAGAAAACATTGATCTCAAGTTTCTCCAAAACGAGGAAACACTTATATATACAGGTTGTGAAGCTGTAAATTTCAAGCGAAATAATTAAACAGTAAGTTTGTTTTGTTTCCAGTGATTTGGAGAACAACCAGATCCGACAAATCACGTCAGGTTCGATCACGGTGAAGGCTGAACAACTGTGAGTATATGATTCAATACCAATCCTCTTTACTTTCTTCGCTTGAATGCACATTTTATGACACACCTATACACTAAATATATATATATATATATATATATATATATATATATATATATATTAGTTTTCAAGTTTTCGCGGACATATGTGTACCTGTTGCAACTTTCTGGGGATTGTTGCCGCGAATAATGTATTAAAGAAGGAAGCACTGACTTACCCTTCCCTTCCTGACGTTTCGGGAAAGTCACATCTCCCATCTTCAGAGGCCCTCACTCGACGATGTGCATCTCGAGCTTCATGAGCTTCTCGAGCTGTGCATGTTCGCGGCTTCGAAGCTCGAAATGCACATCGTCGAGTGAGGGCCTCTGAAGATGGGAGATGTGACTATCCCGAAACGTCAGGAAGGGAAGGGTAAGTCAGTGCCTCCTTCTTAAGTACATTATTCGCGGCAACAATCCCCAGAAAGTTGCAACAGGTATATATATATATATATATATATATATATGTGTGTGTGTGTGTGTGTGTGTGTGTGTTAATTTTTAAATTTTCGCGGACATAAGTAATGTTATTGTTCACCATTTTCTGGGTTTCGTCACACGATATAAAATGAGTAGATGGTTTGAACTAACCACACCTCACCCGACGTTTCGAGGGAATAACATCCCCTATTAACTGCACGAGTTGTGCAGAGATTGCCGAACGGAGAACAACGCGTCGTGGTGACCTTGGTTAATGGGGGATGTTATTCCCTCGAAACGTCGGGTGAGGTGTGGTTAGTTTAAACCTCCTACTCAATTTATATCGTGTGACGAAACCCAGAAAATGGTGAACAATATTATTTTATATATATATGGTGAAAAAAAGAAATTGAAAAGCCAACCCCGACTGGGAATCGAACCCAGGTCTCCCACTTTCCACGAGGGCGCCTTGATCCTAGACCACTGGTACCGGCAAAACAATGTCTGGATATACACCATAAGACCTGGGCCTGAATTCACAAAGATGCCTAACTCTAAGTTTTCCTAAGTTAGGCAAATCCTAACTAGATAAATCATGATAAATCATATCTGGGTATTACTACACATTCGTAAATCTAATATTTTTAGTTAAATTGGTGATATTTTACTATATTTTATCTTGATGACATTGCAGAACGATATATGCGTGATTTATATCATTAAGATTTGATTAAACTAGGACCTCTTAGCACTTAGGCACCTTTGTGAATCTGGGCCCTGGATTTACCATAATATCCACAAATGTTTGTTGAAAAAATATTTAAAAATATATATCTATATTTTACATTCATATCATTTTGTGATCCAAATACAGATTCAGTTAAAATATATGCTTTCTGCAGTACGTATTAAGTTTCATTGACTAGTTATTAATTTCAGAGATGTTCGGTTTGTGACATAAGTAATCAAGGATGGGTAACTCTTGTGCACTTATTTTTTTTATCTATTATGGTTACGGATCGATTTCTCATCAACTCATCAAAAATGATTCGTTTATTTGATTGAGCCAAAACAACTTAGTGTTGCACATTGATTTAATAATGTCGATGAGTGTACATGCAAACAGTATTTTATAGAATATACAGTATCCAAATAAATAATCAATTTTGAAGAACTTCTTATACAATTATTTTCTAATAAAATTCAACTAGGATGTACACATGCTATTGAAGCCTAGTCGTTATAAATGTATGTGTTAATGATACTAAACGATTTCGTTGTTCCAGACTTCTAAACTACAACCTGATTGAGCGGGTGGAGGCCCATGCATTCAATGGTTCTCAGCTGGCAAAGTTGTAAGTGAACATTTGTATATAGAATGTAAGAATAAATGAATGAATGAATGAATGAATGAATGAATGAATGAATGAATGAATGAATGAATGAATGAATGAATGAATGAATGAATGAATGAATGAATGAATGAATGAATGAATGAATGAATGAATGAATGAATGAATGAATGAATGAATGAATGAATGAATGAATGAATGAATGAATGTATGAATTATTAATTCATTAATTGATTAATGAATGAATTAATAAATGAATTAATGAATAAATAAACCCTCACTCCAAAAAAACAACCACTATTTCAATATTGTCTACCGTCCTCAAGATATAAATATTTAAGACACCCACTACTGCTGCGTCAAACCTAGCTGGTGTCGTTGCTATCTATAGACATTCAAGACGAGCAGACAAAGACTGTCGTGTGACGACTAAAGAGGGTCGCACAGATGATAGATTCAATATCTCGAGGTGGACTACAAAGGAGTGCGGTCGTCCCTAATTGGCCGTTGGTTCGAATCACTGCCGACGATCGAGAGACGTTATCTGAGACCGACAGCCAATCAGGACACGACCTGCCTTCTTGACGCAACGGTCGTTGTCTAAGAAAATAGATTTTGTGACGTCTTTATTTTGACTTGATAAGAAATTCGATGTTGAATTTTCGAAATGCACTTCAGCATTGTTTGTTGACGTTATATTCTGAACTTATCTACTACGCGTGTTCTTTACTAGGAACTTAATGAATGAATGAATGAATGCATGAATGTATGTATGAATGAATGAATGAATGAATGAATGTATGTATGAATAAATAACTAACCAGTCAACGAATGATAAAACTATCATTAACATAGTATTCATAGGTATTAATTTATTCTTCTCTTTGTGCATGTATTATTTGGAACAATATTCTAAAATAAATAGA
Organism: Isoperla grammatica; assembly: GCA_945910005.1. NCBI lineage: Eukaryota > Metazoa > Arthropoda > Insecta > Plecoptera > Perlodidae > Isoperla > Isoperla grammatica. Next base: position 101,018,899 of record OX246738.1, read on the forward strand.
GCAATATTGACTTTAGGATGAGTGGATGACACTATTAACATTTAAATCATCAAAATTACATCTTTACCCCAGCCTGGAGCCATCGAAGCCATTGAGTCAAGGAAACTGGCAACTTACAAGCAACATAATGGTCAGGGTCTACACATGCAATTCAACGTATGATACATTAAGTGTATCTGGTGTAAAAATCGTGTTTTATATGGATCAGGGCTATCGATATTTCTCTAACAATAATAACAAAAATACATAATAGTAGATAATATTTACTTTTCTATTAAAGCAAAGTGTTTTTGGTTGTGAAAAAAAATTACGTTTAGTTAAATTGTAGTAGTGTCAATTTTGATGGTCACAAATAAAATAAATAAAATAAAATAAATAAATTCACATTTGGAGTCTACCCACTTAGTAACGAAACTGATTTTCAGTGGGGGGCTTTAATTTAAAGCGCCTAAACCAACCCTGTAGGCTCCAAACACCATCGACGAGTGAGCGATAACCAATCAAAGATCGATATTTAAAATACGAAACATAAATCAGTGATTGGTCTGTGAGAACACCTGCAGACAAATGTCAGAATCAACAAGGCCGATTCAGAACAACTTTGAATTTATTGAGTGCTTCGTTGCTAGGACGGCTCCAAAGTCACCGTTTACTTATTCCTAAGCCAAGAAGTAATGGAATTGAATCCACATTAGAAGTTAAAAAACTTCTGCCTGAAGCGGGATTTGAACCCGGGACCTTCTGCATTGGAAGCAGGGATGCTAACCACTAGACCAATGAGCCACCTGCAAAGTGTTTGTGTATTTAAAGAAGTATTACGTTTAATTAAATTATAGTGGTGTCAATTTTGATGGATACAAATTAATAATATCCTTCATATGTTAGTATTACATAAATGTTCTGGGTGCACTGCACACCCTGAATGAATGCCCTGTGCATGTCTGTGCATGTCTGTGCATGTCTGTGCATGTCTGTGCATGTCTGTGCATGTCTGGCATGTCTGTGCATGTCTGTGCATGTCTGTGCATGTCTGTGCAGTTCTGTGCATGTCTGGCATGTCTGTGCATGTCTGTGCATGTCTGTGCATGTCTGGGTATGTCTGTGCATGTATGTGCATGTATGTGTATGTGCATGTCTGTGTATGTCTGTGCATGTCTGTGCATGTCTGGGTATGTCTGTGCATGTATGTGCATGTATGTGTATGTGCATGTCTATGTATGTCTGTGCATGTCTGTGCATGTCTGGGTATGTCTGTGCATGTATGTGCATGTATGTGTATGTGCATGTCTGTGTATGTCTGTGCATGTCTGTGCATGTCTGGGTATGTCTGTGCATGTATGTGCATGTATGTGTATGTGCATGTCTGTGTATGTCTGTGCATGTCTGTGCATGTCTGTGTATGTCTGTGCATGTATGTGGATGTCTGTGCATGTCTGTGCATGTCTATGCATGTCTGTGTATGTCTGTGCATGTATGTGCATGTCTATATGCATGTCTGTGTATGTCTGTGCATGTATGTGCATGTCTATGCATGTATGTGTATGTCTGTGCATGTATGTGCATGTCTGTGCATGTCTGTGCATGTCTATGCATGTCTGTGCATGTCTGTGCATGTCTGTGCATGTCTATGCATGTCTGTGCATGTCTGTGCATGTCTGTGCATGTCTGTGCATGTCTGTGCATGTCTGTGCATGTCTGTGCTTGTCTGTGCATGTCTGTGCATGTCTGTGTATACCGCCTCCTAGAGAACCACCCAAGCGGGCAACGCAAACAGATGCAGCCACACATGCTCGGATGAGTGACTCGGCTCAATCACGATGGGGATCATTTCACATAGATGGGCTGCGATAAAAACATTGCACCGGTGTCCTGTCCAGTGATACGAGCACTTCCGGCAACAGACGACGAGTGAGGGGGGGGGGGGTTGAGAGAGTGAGAGGGACAATGTTTATCTGGCGGCCCATAAAGAACAACGGTAAGCTACGATATAGGCGGCATTTCAATCAGATGGAGAGAAACCCCGAGTGTGCTGTTTGCCAGCCACCAATATGCTGGGCCCGGGCTAGAATATGCTCAGATTAAGTCACTCACAGGGCCCGGATTCACAAAAAGTCTTAACTTAGGCCTGGCCTAACTTAAGGACACTCGATTATGGCTGCACGCCATTGGCTGATACGGACGTGCACATACCCTCAATTCGACGTTGCTACGAAACCCTAGTAAATAACAAACACTTGAGACCAAACTTTAGGCCCTGTCTGAGTTGGTCTTATCTTTTTTCAAAGATGGTGGCAATGCGCCTATGACTTCCAAGTGTGAACATAAATAGATATCGTCTACTAACCTTGACATACTCATTTGTCTTTTTTAAAAGTGTGGAGGTATTAGGAAACAAAACAGGAAACTTAAAAACACCGCCTTTCTAATATTTTAAGTTCACTGTGATTTCCACGAAATTAGCTATCAACTGGGCTGTGTAGTAGGCCTATCATGGATTAATAGCACATACGGTACAGTAGACTTAGGACCGGTCCTAAGTGAAGACCTCTTGTGAATCCGGCTCCAGCAACCTTGGGGCTGGGGACTCCCCTTATGATGACCCCTGTGATGGATAACGTGTCTAATTCGGAAGACGTCGTAATACAACTTAAGCTGTCAACAATGGAGTGCACTGTTAAACAAGAAATAACTAACAAAATTAATCCAATACACATTATCGCGTATTCGATGATTCTTGAATAATCACCATATTGAGTTAGCTGTTGTTATGGATTCGAGTGAATCATTGTAGTGTTCAATCGGAAAATATCGTTGTTTTGGATTTTTATGAGAATTTGAATCTAATGTTAATAATATCACAATCCCAGATTTTGAACATAATGTCCCCATTTTGAAAGAAAGCACTGACTTTAGTAACACATGCAGTTAAAGTGTAATAGATTCTTTACCAATTGTTCAAACTCGCTACTTTAAAGTTCAAAACGATATTTTATTATCGTTGAATTAAGTAAATAGTAACAATACTACGAGAGTCGATAAAGACGTTTCCCAAGGTAGAACTTCTTTATCGACTTTGATACTACTCACCGTCATCAATTGGTTTTCAATGAAAAGTGATTGTGCCCCCGATAAAAATACACTGACATAAAGTAAGCGTTCGTGTTTGTTATTTGGAAACAGTTCTATTTTACTTGATACCGTAATGATAAACGTGCTTTGAATATTGGCTACATCCCTAGAGGTGACATGAGCTCTCACTGGCACTTCGAAACGTTCAAATGGCTGTGACCCCCTCCCCCCCCCCCCCCCCACCCCCTCCAGTGACGTCACATAGATAACAGAATGGAGAGTGCTCGTCTTATTTCAAACAAAACCGTCGGTTCTACAATATACATCAGTTACTTAGTTTGACTGTCGCAAGGCCATTATTTAACCTGGACGTTAACTCGGGAAACAGAAAGGAAAAGTTTAATAGGGTTTTCCTGGATAGTGTCCAAATTCGAAATGGCATCCCTTACACACTGCGACCACTCTCACAAATACCCCTCCCTTCCCCCTCCTCTGCCACAACAATACTTGTCGTGTTCTGAACTTTCGTAAACTCTACTCGACTTCTATAGTGGAGTGGTCATTATGAAGTTATTTACAGAATACTCGAACTCTCTAATCGATCATGTGTTGAATAAGTTAAACAAACCATAGGTCAGTGGCGTATTGCGCTCAAGTTAAAGTATTGGCATATTAAGTTTGTGAAAGACAAAAAAAAAGTTTTCAGTGGGTGAAGGGGATTAAACAAAAAAAATTCCAATGTCTTTCACTGAGTGCGCACTAGTGCGTCTATAGACCTTTTTCAGGATTGATCTAGGACCGTTAAATAGAGCTTATCATGGCCCTCAATGGCAACAATGCACACAAGTGAAAAGTGCACCTTTACATAACTATCAAGGACCCTTAGATAGAGCTGATCCTTAGATAGAGCTAATATACTAGTTTCGCTCGCTACTACTAAGTTGTTCCACAGCAACCTCGTGAATGCTGACGATCTGACAAGGAGTTAATCAGCTGGTGCCTTTTTTCAATACTGACATTTGGTTGGCTAATGCTTCGCTCATCTATGACGTCATCATCCACAAGGTTGCCGTGGAACGATTTGATTATGCGGTCATCGTCCTGTGTAAATTATACCTACTTCGACAGCGGTATTATAACTTTTCGCAACCAACTCTTTTTCTGTCTTCCCGAACGAGAAGAGACCGCTAACGAGTTCCAAAACACGTTGGCAACTTTAAGAACGTTTTGGTTGCCGAACATGTCTTCGCCCTAATCACTTTCAAACTCAATTAACCCGTTAAGCATTCGAAATGAGTTACTGTCTATAACTAAATCTAATCGAGTTTGGTGTCTCATTGCAGGAGTCTTAAGGGGAACCGGGCGCTGACGCAGCTTCATAGAGACGCCTTCGTTGGGCTGCAGAGTCTGCAGCACTTGTAAGTCACGTGACCTTGTTATAGTGTGTCCAGTAACATTTGACGTGTATCGTTTCCCTCAAAGAAACAATGTACCTTGTTTGTCCACACTTTCAACGCAGATAATCATCCAATACCGCCTAGCTACCTGGCACAATAATTGGCTGCAAGGTTGTCAGTGCAAGTTCGAAGGGTTCTTTTCATTGGTAATATCGTAAATTATTTTCATTCACAAAGCATCATTCAAGCATTCAAGTATTATTCACAAGATAAAAATATTATTGCTTGCTATTGGGGGTGAAAGAGATATTACGGAGAGCGAGAGAGAGAGATACGCATTCTTCACCAAATACACATCTTGGCAACGCAGGAAGCGGTCGCAAGTGGTCAATTAGGGTTTAAGTTTACAACCTACCGCCCAGGCCGATGTCGGCAACAACACATATTTTCATACTGGAAGAACTATACTTAGTCTCTTAGCGCACCTACAGTATTCTCCATTTCAACCATTACAGTTGTAAAATCAAACCTCAAAAGAAGTTGTTGGTGGTATTAGAGACCATACATGTCAATCATGCCTTCCTTCTGCAAAGTCAACTTCATTCCTTGTAAAACAAGCAGCTCCAAACTATATTGGCCTCCAACTACAGCCAAAAAATACCTTACCATCCGCACAGTATCAACAATTAAACACAATCATAAGTTTTTATTATTAACTTCAACGATCCTCAAATGTGGTACTTCTAGATGTTAGTTTAATTTAGATTTTAGGTTATTCATTTCGAGGACAAAACAATCGGATTATGCATCCACCCTTCTTGCTGTTCGGAGCAACTGTCAACGTGATTGAAGTTTACAAGCTCGTACAAAGAGGGCAATAAACCAGCCGCGATTTAGCCCAAAATTTGCCGCTGTGGTAGTTGATATGGAAAAATGTGTAGCTTAATTGTCTACAGTACCTGCGACTAGAGATGGGCAAATACGTTTAATAGACTAAACGTTTAACCGTTTTTAAAACTCGCGTTTAAACGTTTTATTCGCTCTATCCCCTGCAACGAGATGAATAAAATGACCTTTGCAGTAAATTACCGAAAAGTTCCGAAATATGGGGTAAAATTACAATTTGTAGCTAGAAAAAACTATACTAGTAGACTAGTACTGCAGTACGCTCCTTTGTAAAATATTACTTTTCTTATCTTTTATACGAACACTTCTGTACACACGTTTAAACGAGGCGTAAAAAGTACAAACGTTTAAAGCCACTCCCACATTTAAACGTTTAAACGTCCCATCCCTACCTGCGACCGACCTATAGGCTGCGCGGGTCGCGTGCGGACACCTGCACCGATGCGTTAGCACAAACTTCGAGAGTTATCTGTGCTTCGAGTTTACCATACGCTGTGTGTCGCCCTATCCTAGCTGTTCACACTGCCTTGATGGGTGTAGAATCGGGGAACTGCCTACCGCAAACCCTATAACGCTATCTTTACTAAAATTAGGTACGGAACGTGCTTCCCTACATTTACGTACACTTACTTGTAGCTGGAATAAACACAAAGTTATCATGAACAATGTTTATTTGTCCATATACGCACATAAAACAATACATTCATGATAAGTACGCTTTCCCAGTAATTATACCATAATATACGTAACATAAAAATAAAACCCTAAAATAATGTCCTCAGCCAGGTAGATCAGCTGTTGCCGGCTTACGTCGTCACTAGGTCAACAACTTAACATATCAAAACAAAAGTCATATGATCGCAATACGCGTGCTGTTACCAACGTCCGTTGACTCACCGACTCGGCAGGTCGCTAAAAGCGAGTGACGCGTATTCCACCGATCAATAAAGTTCTTATTAAACAACAAAATAATAAATACGATTACTTAATAAATTGAGGTTGATTGTTCTGTTAGCGTTCTTTAGTCTGAGCGTATAAGATAATGTCCATTATATACTTTATAATTAGCCTCAATAATTAATGGCAATAACTAGGCCTGTAAACTTCTTGGAAGTGATTAACAGTTCAATAGTGCAACGAATAAATAAAACGACGATTGTCTGTACTCATCCTCATCCTCCGGGTTCCTCAGCACGTCGTCAACGATGTTTCCAGTGGGGTGGGTGGCGATGGATGATGGCGATGTGGGCGATCTCGAAGCGATGTCTTGGAGAATCGTTGGGGGGGGGGGGGGGTGATGAAAATATGGGACGATGATTAGCGGCGGTTGTCACTGAAGTTATTATTATTATTATTATTATTATTATTATTATTATTATTATTATTATTATTAATATTATTATTATTAAGCCTTTATTCACAACAGAAAAATACATTTCCACAAGTGCGAATATAATAGTTGGACATCACAGTATACAAACAGATAGTATACTTATATTTAATTATCTCACTCGGTACTTGTACTGTCGTACAGTGGAGCGCCACTGAATATTAGATTACCAATGGTACACTTTTACTGTCACTAATAACAACATACCAAAACTTAAACAATGCTAAATACACGCACTCGGCAATCCTATTAAAGTAAATGCAATTAAGTGCCGCGAGAAGTGCTTTTATACACTTAGTGCACGCACTTACTATGCTGTACGCAATGTAGCCAAGCGTGTTTCTAATCCGATTCAGTCGTCGCGATGTTTCCTGCTCGAACTCTCGACCTCGTGTGTCTCGCTATCTTTCACTATCTCCTCGCTTATCGTGGCAGTAGGGGTAGGTAAGGGGTACAGGTAATGTAATGGGGGATCGGTGCTGCAGGGTTCAAAATACTATTACTTGTGCTCCAAACACATGGAATGTGACCCAAGTTATAATCATTCCCCAAGAATTGTATGCCCTTCCGTATGGATATCGAATTTTTTTTATGCAAAAATCCATGTTTAACGTGCTGTGATTTAAAGTTTACGATGTGTTTGGCGTATTTACTGCACGTTGGGGATCGGTACCCGCAAAGAGAGCATTCCTTTCAAACCTTTACTTATCCCGATCCTCAACCATCGCCGTTCTGCTCATTTATATTTTAATTCATTCTTTCCGGTCCTCTTTGCGACGTGAACGCCCCCCTTCTTCCGTTTGTCTCCATGATCAGAGAAGCTTATTCTCATTCATAGAAGACGAGCTGCAATTAGGCAAGGCTTTGCAAAATCAAAAGCTAATTTATTTTCAGTGCGAAAGCAATTGAATGTATAATTTTCAGCCCAAACCCTCAAAATAACAAGCTAAAGAATTAATTGTATTAGGATTATGAGCTCATTAATTTCGCCAAGATTTAAAAACGGCGGAGAAAATATAACTCGTATACATAGGCTTAGGCCTACTATTATGCAAGTCAATATGAAAATTAGTAAGATGGAAAGGGTGGCAACAAGCAGTTTAAATCTCAGTCATTTCATCTTCTACACCCCCTTATAATCTTCTCTTGTTTCCAATATTTTAGTTTTTTTTATCTCTACAACTCATGCTCTTGAATTACAAAGATGGATTCTGGTGTCGTTGCCCTGGGAATGGTTTTGAGTTATTCTTAAATAAAGCTGCGTTTAATTTGGGAGGGATATTTTACACCATTTTTAGCATTCTCCAGGTTTACCCACTTATATAAAGCGACAAAAAAGTATGTCGGCCTAATACATAAAATAACGATTCTTCCAGAATTAACAGTGTACACCAGGTCATAATGGTCCACAGTACAGTACACATTACTATTTCGATTGTTTTAAATTTTAATTTCTGCGCTAACCACTGTTCTCAAAATTAACAATAATGATTAAATACCGGGCCATATGAGCATAACAATGATGAGCTCAAATTCTGTCGTAAATTTAAAAAGAAAACTGTTTTGTGCATCGAAGTATTTGGATATTATTATCCCAGTAAAAAAATTATTGATAACAGAAAAAAGAATATCCTTGTAAAATATGCTGTGGCCGACAGCTAAATAAGGGTGGGTAGGCAAAACTGTTTACCATTTACATAATGTGTATCTTTTTTGTTTAACCCTTTTTCATGAATTTTAAAAAGGCATTGTTATGAGTTATTTATTTATTTGGGCAGCAGAATAAAGATTTAAAAAGAAGTCATCTAGTATGGCAATATAAGGAGTCCCTGAGTTAACGTGGGTACTTGCCATGCTTTACCGATCTCCCATAGATCAATGTCACAACAATTTCAAAGTTGATTGTGAATGCTAATTTAGTTGTCATTGTTAACTCACACAATTGATTTGGTGCGTGCTTTGGTATTCTAGGGACCTATCCAGGACTTCTATAACCGGTCTGCCAACTAACGGCCTCCAGGAGTTAGAGGTACTGAGACTTCAGGATACGGCAACTATGAAAGTGTTTCCCTCGATCTACCGTTTTGAGGTAAGTTGGGAAGTATTATCCAACTCGACCAAAACTCCCTCCCCTTCCGCTTTTCTCCACTGCCCCTAGCTTCGACTCCCCCTCTCATCGTTCTACCCCCTCCCCCCCCACCAGACAAAGATAGATTCAGACTATCTCTGTCCTTCATATGAGGTAACTCAGGGTTTTATATCATGTGACCTAACCTAGATGTTATACATACGTCGTAAAGCCAACAATAAAAACTAAAATGGTGTTAAATATTTTATATTCACAGTTTATTTTATTCACATTTGTTATCACATTTTAAATTCACACTTAAACTATAAATATTATTCAAAGTGTTTATAACCATGTTTAGAGCTATTATTAATCTATAGCATAGTAGATTCATTTGTTCCAATATATTCTAGTAGTGTTGTGTAAGTAACTTTAAATGTGAATACTCAAGGTTCGCATTTACGCATTGGGTAAACACACGTAAAGTCGCTCCACATCATCTTTGGGACTGGGGACGTCACAGATGGGCGTGTCGGAGCCAATCAGCGAGCGGCTTTCACCAATACTCACATTTGGTTGGCCAAGCCTCACGCATCTGTGACGTACCCAGCAGCAAAGTTGCTGTGGAGGGACTTTACCTTATAATATAGTCTAAACTTCACATTTCACCATCAGTCATGCACATATTCTGTATGCACTAAAAACAGCGGACAGCATGTAATAGTTTATTCGTTACTGTATACCCCTATTAAATTAATTAACAAATAACGACACATTCAATAGCAATTACGTATTTGTAGTATTTCTTAAACTAAAATATGCAAAATTCTTTTGAATTTGCTGAAATTATGTAGGTAGTATCCAATGCACAAGCATATTCTACTTACGTTTCAAGTTCTATGCAACTGATCTCTTATTTATGTAAAACTATGTATTTAATTTTCATTACAGTAAATAAAATAAAATATTATAAGCAATGTCTAATTGAAATTAATTACAAGTTAAAATGTTTGGCACAAACACACAAGGAAAAACCATGCATGTGTTATCTTTTGTGTGGATGTATATTGAATGAGGTATTTAAAGTGAGATCAACGCCTTCAGTGGTGACGTTATAACGGCAATGAACTATTTACTATCGTGTTTGAACTGTGTGAATTGTGCACATTAATTCTACGTGAAAAACATCACTGATCGCTCGCTATACCATCATATCTAGACTGACTTAATTGGCACTTTTGTCATTTTTCTTTTTGTAACACGAAACCCTTTTCAAAGAGGCAATTATAGCTCCCTACATTACTACATCTTCTTTTAAAGAAATCCAAACAAACTATTCATGGAACGAAGTTAATATTCCTTGATGTCACAAATGTGAATTTGAGGGCAATTACAATAATTGATACCGTTTTTCCTTGTTGACATATTCCTATAGATTCTACGTCTTTTCAAAAGTAAGTTTTCATTGATGTAGTAGACTGTCTATCACACACAACTAATGAACCAAACATTTATATCAACAAACCTTTACAAATATCACTCAAGGTCCGTCGATCCCCTGGCGGAGGTTCGGTAAACCTCAAACTAAAGTCTTCTCATGGAAACGAAAATCTCCATGCTCGTGCCCACTACGAAAACTTGTTTATTACTTAAATCTTCTTATTTACTATGCACAATTTGAGGTCAGAGTACTTCAGTTAAAAATGTAGATATAGACTGCAAGTATAATTAAATAATTTCTTTCTGTTAGATGTAATGCGGTTTGGAGCCAGAATTGGTTTTGACAGATCAATTCATTTGTTTTTCTGAATGATTCACCCATTTTAATAATATGTGATTTTAGACATTGTGGAAATGGATGGGACGACCTGACTTGGGAGTTCGACGAGCCGTCAGGGGATTTACGGACCTTGAATATCACATCAATGTTCTATCCTTCATGGTTAATTTAGTCGCTTTAAATTAAAGTCCCCCCACTGAACATCAGTCTTGTTACTGAGCGGGTAGACTATAAATACGATTTTTTGTAATGTTTTTTATTTACAGCAGACATTGAGGTACGTCACAATAAATCTTCCCACGTTCACAAAAGCAATTATTCTGCTTTTTTCAATCATTTAGATTAACATTTTCATGTATCAAAACATGCTTAGTTAGGAAACAAAAGATTATGAATTAGAATTAGGCTACATATTTTGATTTTAGAAGCGATAGTTGTCGAGTACGTCGTTAAACATAAAATAGTAAAATCATTTAAATTTAGAAGAATAGATTATAATAAGAAAGTAAATGTATGATGGGTAAATTCAAATTCACAAAAAATGCAAAAAATCACTAGTTTCTAACGAAAGCTGTGCGGGAGTAGAGATCGTACGAGTTGCTTGGAAATATTTCCCGGCACTAGTCAATCCACTCAAGCCGATAAAAACAGCAAAAAGTTACATTAAGAGCCCATCTTTTGTGAAGTAACTGGAGAAAAGAACCACTAAAGTAACAATAAGCTTAGATGGGTTTCCATCACATTTCACCATGTGTACGAGTCTATTGGATTAAGGGCGTCAGACTCGACCATTAATTTCATGTCTCTAATGCACTCTGACCTCTTCTCAGGCCATAAGGGAGGCGTGGCTGACCTACCCCTACCACTGCTGTGCGTTCCACTACCCCGAGACACACGACCTAGTGGAGTACAATAAGCATCAGGTAATATGCCACGACGCACTACTATAGGGAGTATTCACGTGACGTCACATCGGCCATATTGGAGGCCACCTATAGTACTATTTAAAGTTTCATTTAATTCAATTGTTTTTTTTCTTGTTTTTTTTCAAAAATTTAATTAAAATATGGAGGCCACCTATAGTACTATTTCAAGTTTCATTAAGCTGTCAATAGAAAACGAATAATATTGTTTACGGGATAATATGAAGTTTGAACACGTATATCCCCCGATAAAGTGTACAAAAATGATTATTGTATGCATTTGTAAACGATTAAAAGAGTAACAGAGACAAAAGTGTTTGTTTATGTTGATTTTAAGTAAAAATAGCAAACCGAAGTTAGAGAACAGTTGAATTTGCATCAAACGCCAGCTGGAACATAGAAACAATTAACTACCATAATATGCCATTGTGGCCTCCAATGTGGCCACCATGCGCAATACGTGAATACACCCTATAAGCACCGCGTGTTAGTTCATACAGCGCTATATGTGGCCAAATTTAGTAGCTAACTGATGAAGATTTCATTCCGTGGTTGAAAATAGTGCTGGATATTATTGTGATGTATCTTGTTTTGTGTTTTGTATTAGTTTGTTTTTTCTTGATGATGTGTATTTATTTTGTTTTGTTTTGTGTTTTTTTTATTGTCTTGTTTTGTTTGTGTGTGTTGTGTGTTATTTGTTGTTTGTACGTCTTAAACGTGTCCTGATTAAAATGGCGGCTTGGCATCTTAAGATTTACTGATGGGATTCACAATCTGCCCATAAATTTTAAAAGCCGTATTTAATTAAACAATTTTCACAATTTGCCATTACCGACGTGGGAAGAACGACGCTGCTTCATCAGAAAGTTGCGTGACATTGCCACTTTGAGCGCTTCATGCGTTTTCACTAGCGCCCTCAGTGGTCAAACTCGGTGCCTATATAATTTGTTTATGGTTGCTATGTAGTTTGTTTTACTTATGGAAAATAGCGTGAAATAAAACAATTCCATGTAGCAACCATAAACAAATCATATCCGCATTGTTTCCCTCATTTTTGTACAAATAAATAAATTGTTATTTATTCTCTAGCCACTCAGTTATAAGAACTAGTTTTTGGACTGGTCAAGACTACTACGCGTGGGCACAGAGTGATTGTGACACAGTGAAAAGATAGGTCAAGAACGTTATTTTAATTGTGACAATGTCAAAAGAACTCAATCACGGCTTGCAATGTTATTTGCAATCTTATTTTTAAAAAAATAATATTAATTATTATAATAATAATTATAATAATAATTATTAATTTATAAATTATTAGTAATATTAATAATAAATAATAAATATTAATAATAATAATAATAATAATTATTATTATTATTATTATTATTATTATTATTATTATTATTATTATTGTTGTTGTTATTAGTAGTAGTAGTATTGTTGTGGTTGTTGTTGTTGTTGTTATATAATAGTGGAAGGAACATCATCTAGTGGTCGCCCCGAAAACAAATTAGCATTTAGTGGAGGCGCCGGGTAAACGGAACGAACAGAGAAACTGTAGAAACTTCTGACATATCTTAAAAAATTACGCACGCAATTATTTTTTTCATTTCTCATTATTGAACCCGAAATGATTTGTCTCGTGAGAAAATATGAATTTAATGTTATCTTATGATATTAAATGCAGTTGGATTGTTTGTTAATTAGTTAAGTCTAAATATTTTGAATGAAGTCTTTTAGGCTTTAGATAGACATACAAAAAGGGGAAATTCACAATTAAAATATATGGAGTACACGCGTACCGACACATTATTTAAATAACACTGTTAAAACCTTAATTTACTTCTGCAGGACAATACTTAGATAAAAGTATGCCAAACACAAAAATGTAAAAAATTGCAACAAAAATGGTCAAAACCAAGACGATCAACCTTACAAATACAAAAAAGGGTACACGTAAAAACGCCTATTTCAAAAGAGGCTCAACATTTATAAAGGTGATATCTAAAATTGTGGCCAACCCCATTTTTTTGTTTAAAATATATTAATAAAGTAATTAATGAAATAAACAAATTTAATTATATGACCCAATTAAATAACGACAGTAAAAAAAAAAAATTAAAAAAATTAAATAATTAAAAATTAAATAAATAGCAACGAAGCTCTCAATAAATTCAAAGTTGTTCTGAATCGGCCTTGTTGATTCTGGCATTTGTCCGCAGGTGTTCGTACCGTCCAATCACTGATTGATATGTTTCGTATTTGAAATATCGATCTTTGATTGGTTATCGCTCACTCGTCGATGGTGGTCGAAGCCTACAGGGTTGGTTTAGTAACTTTAAATTAAAGTCCCCCACTGCAAATCAGTTTAGTTACTGAGTGAGTAGACTCTAAATGTGAATGTATTTATTTATTTTATTCATTTAACGTTTGTGTTGCAGGAGTTCTTACAGAAAGTGAATCAGCAATGCTCGCGTCGCCGGCGAAGCGCGCAGGGCCCCTGGGGCCCCATGGGACTGGAGGCCCTCAACGAGACCAAGTCCAGCTGGGGTCCACTGGGTGGGGACTCGGACCCCAAGTCGTACGCTGCAGAGTCGGACGGGACGTTTCATCAGGCTGACATATTGCTGAGTCCAGGTAATACAACTGACTTGTTGAAACAGCAGGTTGGATGTACCTTGCAGTTTGCACACATAAATACTGGACATCCTTCAGTTGAGTAAACCATGTCCATGATATAATACTTACAACTGAATCGCTAGAAACGCGCACAAGTCTGTAATGATATTCTACGATATTCACACACAAACTCATCTTACCAGTAGGATGGTATTTTTTACCACAAAAATAAATGTTTTTTTTTAACATTTGTTTTGAATATAAAAAATATAAAACTGGACATCAGCTTTTGTATTTTCTGAATATTAGGTGTTATGCTTTCGAATCTATGTGATATTTGTTTACAGGAGTTTGTAAGAAATATAAATAGGCCTATATTATTTATTAATTGAAAAAACTTTGCTGAAAATATTATACATTGTAGTAATTTCACCGCAGACTTTTTCAAGTGTGGAGGTTAAAAACAACGTGTTAATTGTATTATAATTTTGTGTTTAACGACGTTCTCAATAGCCGAGGTCATTTGTGAGGTCTTCAGATTCATTATACATCGCGGAGCTACCGTCATAAGGTGATTACAGCAAGGGAGGTCAGGGCCAAATGGGAGGACGAATCTTAAGTGAGACAGTGAGGGGAAAGAGAGGGGCCTACTTTTATCGTTTCTTACGACTGGCAGAGTCACCCTGGGCCTATTCTACCCCGGTCCCATACGGTGTTTATAGTTTAAAATACACAAGAAGGGTCATAGGCAACCCGCTTCCTTTGGTACGTACTTTCATGGGCTGATAGGAAATATTGGATATAAATTATATATCCTTACAACCCTTGATGTCTTTACATGTTAGAGCGCGTAAACGTTAAGAGCAAAGGGTAGTCTCTACGTCAAAAACCGCAGACACTTTCCGTATTTAATTATATCTCAAGATTGCAACAAGAAATCGAAAATCTAAATCAACAGCGCACTGTGTTTTGGTAAGCCCTACAGACTGAATAAAATATAATAACCATAGGCGTAGCTATTTTGATATCAATTCGATAATTAGTAATTAAATTATTATATATAGAATACATACTGATTATAATGTTAAACACAACTTAGAGCATTCAGTATGTAGAGCTTACTAAACCACAGTGCGCTGTTGATTCAGATTTTCGATTTCGAAGCCCATTCTTGAGATATAATTTAAAAATGAAAATTGTGTGTGGTTGTTGACATAGAGGATCCATCCCTGTTAACACTGCACCGTCCACGCGACGTGCGTTGTTTCCCGACGCCCGACACCTTCAACCCCTGCGAGGATCTCACGGCCAACTGGGGGTTGCGCACGGCACATGTAAGAGCGTGTACCCGCTGTTACAGGCACCGTGCACGCCATGTGTGGCAACCTGTCCAAGAACTACCGCGACGTGCGCTGTTTCAGGCGCCCGACGCCTTCAACCCTTGCGAGGATCTCATGGGCAACTGGGGGTTGCGCACGGCACATGTAAGAGCGTGTACCCGCTGTTACAGGCACCGTGCACGCCATGTGCGGCAATCTGTCCAAGAACTACCGCGACGTGCGCTGTTTCCCGGCGCCCGACGCCTTCAACCCCTGCGAGGATCTCACGGGCAACTGGGGGTTGCGCACGGCACATGTAAGAGCGTGTACCCGCTGTTACAGGCACCGTGCACGCCATGTGTGGCAACCTGTCCAAGAACTATCGCGACGTGCGCTGTTTCCCGGCGCCCGACGCCTTCAACCCCTGCGAGGATCTCATGGGCAACTGGGGGTTGCGCACGGCACATGTAAGAGCGTGTACCCGCTGTTACAGGCACCGTGCACGCCATGTGCGGCAACCTGTACCGCGACGTGCGTTGTTTCCCGGCGCCCGACGCCTTCAACTCCTGCGAGGATCTCATGGGCAACTGGGGGTGGCGCACGGCACATGTAAGAGCGTGTACCCGCTGTTACAGGTACCGTCCACGCCATGTGCGGCAATCTGTCTAAAAACTACCGCGATGTGCGTTGTTTCCCGGTCCCCGACGCCTTCAACCCCTGCAAGGATCTCATGGGCAACTGGGGGTTGTGCACGGCACATGTAAGAGCGTGTACCCGCTGTTGCAGGCACCGTGCACGCCATGTGTGGCAACCTGTCCAAGAACTACCGCGACGTGCGTTGTTTCCCGGCGCCCGACGCCTTCAACCCCTGCGGGGATCTCATGGGCAACTGGGGGTTGCGCACGGCACATGTAAGAGCGTGTACCCGCTGTTACAGGCACCGTGCACGCCATGTGTGGCAATCTGTCCAAGAACTACCGCGACGTGCGTTGTTTCCCGGCGCCCGACGCCTTCAACCCCTGCGAAGACCTCATGGGCAACTGGGGGTTGCGCACGGCACATGTAAGAGCGTGTACCCGCTGTTACAGGCACCGTGCACGCAATGTGCGGTAACCTGTCCAAGAACTACCACGACGTGCGTTGTTTCCCGGCGCCCGACGCCTTCAACCCCTGCGAGGATCTCATGGGCAACTGGGGGTTGCGCACGGCACATGTAAGAGCGTGTACCCGCTGTTACAGGCACCGTGCACGCCATGTGCGGCAACCTGTACCGCGACGTGCGTTGTTTCCCGGCGCCCGACGCCTTCAACTCCTGCGAGGATCTCATGGGCAACTGGGGGTGGCGCACGGCACATGTAAGAGCGTGTACCCGCTGTTGCAGGCACCGTGCACGCCATGTGCGGCAATCTGTCTAAAAACTACCGCGACGTGCGTTGTTTCCCGGCGCCCGACGCCTTCAACCCCTGCGAAGACCTCATGGGCAACTGGGGGCTGCGCACGGCACATGTAAGAGCGTGTACCCGCTGTTACAGGCACCGTGCACGCCATGTGCGGCAACCTGTACCGCGACGTGCGTTGTTTCCCGGCGCCCGACGCCTTCAACCCCTGCGAGGATCTCATGGGCAACTGGGGGCTGCGCACGGCACATGTAAGAGCGTGTACCCGCTGTTACAGGCACCGTGCACGCCATGTGCGGCAACCTGTCCAAGAACTACCGCGACGTGCGTTGTTTCCCGGCGCCCGACGCCTTCAACCCCTGCGAGGATCTCATGGGCAACTGGGGGTGGCGCACGGCACATGTAAGAGCGTGTCCCGCTGTTACAGGCACCGTGCACGCCATGTGTGGCAACCTGTCCAAGAACTACCGCGACGTGCGTTGTTTCCCGGCGCCCGACGCCTTCAACCCCTGCGAGGATCTCATGGCCAACTGGGGGTTGCGCACGGCACATGTAAGAGCGTGTACCCGCTGTTACAGGCACCGTGCACGCCATGTGCGGCAATCTGTCCAAGAACTACCGCGACGTGCGTTGTTTCCCGGCGCCCGACGCCTTCAACCCCTGCGAGGATCTCATGGCCAACTGGGGGTTGCGCACGGCACATGTAAGAGCGTGTACCCGCTGTTACAGGCACCGTGCACGCCATGTGCGGCAACCTGTCCAAGAACTACCGCGACGTGCGTTGTTTCCCGGCGCCCGACGCCTTCAACCCCTGCGAGGATCTCATGGGCAACTGGGGGTGGAACACGGCACATGTAAGAGCGTGTACCCGCTGTTACAGGCACCGTGCACGCCATGTGTGGCAACCTGACCAAGAACTACCGCGACGTGCGTTGTTTCCCGGCGCCCGACGCCTTCAACCCCTGCGAGGATCTCATGGCCAACTGGGGGTTGCGCACGGCACATGTAAGAGCGTGTACCCGCTGTTACAGGCACCGTGCACGCCATGTGCGGCAACCTGTCCAAGAACTACCGCGACGTGCGTTGTTTCCCGGCGCCCGACGCCTTCAACCCCTGCGAGGATCTCATGGGCAACTGGGGGTGGAACAAGGCACATGTAAGAGCGTGTACCCGCTGTTACAGGCACCGTGCACGCCATGTGTGGCAACCTGACCAAGAACTACCGCGACGTGCGTTGTTTCCCGGCGCCCGACGCCTTCAACCCCTGCGAGGATCTCACGGGCAACTGGGGGTTGCGCACGGCACATGTAAGAGCGTGTACCCGCTGTTACAGGCACCGTGCACGCCATGTGTGGCAACCTGTCCAAGAACTACCGCGACGTGCGCTGTTTCCCGGCCCCCGACGCCTTCAACCCCTGCGAGGATCTCATGGGCAACTGGGGGTTGCGCACGGCACATGTAAGAGCGTGTACCCGCTGTTACAGGCACCGTGCACGCCATGTGTGGCAATCTGTCCAAGAACTACCGCGACGTGCGTTGTTTCCCGGCGCCCGACGCCTTCAACCCCTGCGAAGACCTCACTGGCAACTGGGGGTTGCGCACGGCACATGTAAGAGCGTGTACCCGCTGTTACAGGCACCGTGCACGCCATGTGTGGCAATCTGTCCAAGAACTACCGCGACGTGCGTTGTTTCCCGGCGCCCGACGCCTTCAACCCCTGCGAGGATCTCATGGGCAACTGGGGGTTGCGCACGGCACATGTAAGAGCGTGTACCCGCTGTTACAGGCACCGTGCACGCCATGTGTGGCAATCTGTCCAAGAACTACCGCGACGTGCGTTGTTTCCCGGCGCCCGACGCCTTCAACCCCTGCGAGGATCTCATGGGCAACTGGGGGCTGCGCACGGCACATGTAAGAGCGTGTACCCGCTGTTACAGGCACCGTGCACGCCATGTGTGGCAATCTGTCCAAGAACTACCGCGACGTGCGTTGTTTCCCGGCGCCCGACGCCTTCAACCCCTGCGAAGACCTCATGGGCAACTGGGGGTTGCGCACGGCCGTCTGGATCGTCGCCGTCGCAGCCCTGGTCGGCAACCTGGCCGTGCTTCTCGTACTCCTGTCATCGCGGTTCCGTATGACCGTGCCCAAGTTCCTCATGGTCAATCTGGCGCTCGCTGACCTCTGCATGGGGCTCTACCTGCTCATGATTGCCGCGATGGACGCGCAGTCTATCGGGGACTACTTCAATCACGCGATATACTGGCAGAGCGGTAGGTGGCATCACATGGTTTATTGCATTAGTATTGGTAGCGGTTAAGACTGATGAATGAATCAATGAATCAATCAATAATTAATTAGTTAATGCATAAATGAACGAAAGAAAGAAAGGATGAACGAATTAATGAATTAATGAAATAAATAATAAGTTCATAAATGAACGAATGAACGAATGGATGAAAAATGAATTAATGAATTAATGAATGCATAAATGAACGAAAGAAAGAAAGGATGAACGAATAAATGAGTTAATGAATTAATGAATGAATTAAATATTTTGATAAATGAATGAATGAATGGTTAAATGTTATTTGTATTTATTTGCAATGAATCACATTTTTTTAAACACATACATATATATATGTATATATACATATGAGAACAGTTGCAGAGAAGAGAACTTCCATAATAAGTAATTCAGGTAGATGTGCTTTGGAAGCTCTCTACAAAAGTGCAGCAATTAATAGAAAGTACACTAGCAGTACCAGTTGCAGTATTATAGTAGTACTAGTAGTAATTGGTAGTGATAGTAGTAGTAGAGTAGCAGTGAAAGGTAGAGCTAGCAGTCGCACTTGAAATGGAAGTACCTGTAGTGTAAATGTTCAGTGCAGTGGTTTTTGTAAAATGTTGCATTACAAATTTGTCTGTAGTGTCATATTTTATTGTTGGTGAGTTCAATGTAGTTAATTTTTTATCTGTGCTTCTAGATACGTATGAGAGAAGTAATAGTTACTCCCGATATTACGATCTCGGTATAACTACTTATCCTTGGGATAACGTTTCACCATGGCAACCACCAATCAATCAGAAGCTTTGATATGTTGCTTATCCCGATGATAACTCTTTTACATAGAACTTTATCCCGAGATCGTAATACCAGGCATAAGTTTTGCTAACTTGTAAAAAAAAGATATAAAATATATACCTACATCTTACCATTTTATACCAACCACCACTCTAATATTTTAGTAACTAGTAACTTTGAGTAAATTCTGTATAGCGTAATATGTTAGTAACTATAATACATAGCACATGTCCACAGATGTATTTATTCTATCTTCTATCTATACTTTATACACCATATCTTTTTAGACCTTTTAAACAATAGTGTGCCTCACTTTCAATCATTTTCACTGCTGCTTAGTTTGTATATAATAATATTAGTAAGCATACTTAATTGTATGTTTCTCTATGTTTTTGTATGTCTATATTGAATTTGCACTAGTGGAATTTGTATTCTGTTGCAAATAAAGACCTAATAAAATAGTGTTGTATTTGAGAACCAACTGTTGCAGGACTGGGTTGCAAGATAGCTGGCTTTCTCACCGTGTTTGCCAGCGAGTTGTCTATATTCACGCTAGCCATCATCACCAGTGAGAGATGGTACACGATCACTTACGCCATTCATCTGAACAAGAGACTTAGGCTGAGCTCTGCTGTAAAGATCATGACTCTAGGCTGGGGATATGCTATCACCATGGCAACGCTGCCACTGGTTGGAGTAAGCGGCTACTCGAAGACGAGGTAACCAATAGGCTTCTTGTATCTGACGTAATAAACCTGAACAAGAGACTTATGTTGAGCTCTGAAGTGAAGATCATGACTCTAGGCTAAGGATACGCTATCACCATGGCAACGCTGCCTCTGGTTGGAGTGAGCGGCTACTCCAAGACGAGGTAAGCTAACAACCAATAGGCTTCTTGTATGTGACGTCATAAACCTGAACAAGAGACTTAGGCTGAGTTCTGCTGTGAAGATCATGACTCTAGGCTGGGGATACGCTATCACCATGGCAACGCTGTCACTGGTTGGAGTTAGCGGCTACTCGAAGACGAGGTGAGCTAACAACCAATAGGCTTCTTGTATGTGGCGTCATAAGAGACTTAGGCTGAGCTCTGCTGTGAAGATCATGACTCTAGGCTGGGGATACGCTAT
Source organism: Isoperla grammatica (assembly GCA_945910005.1). Lineage (NCBI taxonomy): Eukaryota > Metazoa > Arthropoda > Insecta > Plecoptera > Perlodidae > Isoperla > Isoperla grammatica. The sequence goes on from OX246738.1 coordinate 101,039,979, forward strand.
CACCATGGCAACGTTGCCACTGGTTGGAGTTAGCGGCTACTCCAAGACGAGGTTAGCTAACAACCAATAGGCTTCTTGTAGGTGACGTCACAAGAGACTTAGGTTGAGCTCTGAAGTGAAGATCATGACTCTAGGCTGGGGATACGCTATCACCATGGCAACGCTGCCACTGGTTGGAGTTAGCGGCTACTCCAAGACGAGGTTAGCTAACAACCAATAAGCTTCTTGTATGTGACGTCATTAATCTCATAGGCTGAGTTCTGCTGTGAAGATCATGACTCTAGGCTGGGGATACGCTATCACCATGGCAACGCTGCCACTGGTTGGAGTTAGCGGCTACTCCAAGACGAGGTTAGCTAACAACCAATAGGTTTCTAGTATGTGACGTCATAACAAGAGACTTAGGCTGAGCTCTGCTGTGAAGGTCATGACTCTAGGCTGGGGATATGCTATCACCATGGCAACGCTGTCCCTGGTTGGAGTTAGCGGCTACTCCAAGACGAGGTTAGCTAACAACCAATAAGCTTCTAGTATGTGACGTCATAACAAGAGACTTAGGCTGAGCTCTGCTGTGAAGGTCATGACTCTAGGCTGGGGATATGCTATCACCATGGCAACGCTGTCCCTGGTTGGAGTTAGCGGCTACTCCAAGACGAGGTTAGCTAACAACCAATAAGCTTCTTGTATGTGACGTCATAACAAGAGACTTAGGCTGAGTTCTGCTGTGTAGATCATGACTCTAGGCTGGGGATACGCTATCACCATGGCAACGCTGTCCCTGGTTGGAGTTAGCGGCTACTCCAAGACGAGGTTAGCTAACAACCAATAAGCTTCTTGTATGTGACGTCATAACAAGAGACTTAGGCTGAGTTCTGCTGTGTAGATCATGACTCTAGGCTGGGGATACGCTATCACCATGGCAACGCTGCCACTGGTTGGAGTTAGCGGCTACTCCAAGACGAGGTTAGCTAACAACCAATAGGCTTCTTGTATGTGACGTCACAAGAGTCTTAGGCTGAGTTCTGCTGTGAAGATCATGACTCTAGGCTGGGGATATGCTATCACCATGGCAACGCTGCCTCTGGTTGGAGTTAGCGGCTACTCCAAGACGAGGTAAGCTAACAACCAATAGGCTTCTTGTATGTGACGTCATTAACCTGTTAGGCTGAGTTCTGCTGTGAAGATCATGACTCTAGGCTGGGGATATGCTATCACCATGGCAACGCTGCCACTGGTTGGAGTAAGCGGCTACTCCAAGACGAGGTAAGCTAGAAACCAATAGGCTTCTTGTATGTGACGTCATACACCTGAACAAGAGACATGTTGAGCTCTGCTGTGAAGATCATGACGCTAGGCTGGGGATACGCTATCACCATGGCAACGCTGCCACTGGTTGGAGTAAGCGGCTACTCCAAGACGAGGTAAGCTAACAACCAATAGGCTTCTTGTATGTGACGTCATTAACCTGTTAGGCTGAGTTCTGCTGTGAAGATCATGACTCTAGGCTGGGGATATGCTATCACCATGGCAACGCTGCCACTGGTTGGAGTAAGCGGCTACTCGAAGACGAGGTAAGCTAACAACCAATAGGCTTCTTGTATGTGACGTCACAAGAGACTTAGGCTGAGTTCTGCTGTGAAGGTCATGACTCTAGGCTGGGGATACGCTATCACCATGGCAACGCTGCCACTGGTTGGAGTTAGCGGCTACTCGAAGACGAGGTAAGCTAACAACCAATAGGCTTCTTGTATGTGACGTCATAACAAGAGACTTAGGCTGAGTTCTGCTGTGAAGATCATGACTCTAGGCTGGGGATACGCTATCACCATGGCAACGCTGCCACTGGTTGGAGTCAGCGGCTACTCCAAGACGAGGTAAGCTAACAACCAATAGGCTTCTTGTATCTGACGTCACAAGAGACTGAGGCTGAGCTCTGCTGTGAAGATCTTTACTCTAGGCTGGGGATACGCTATCACCATGGCAACGCTGCCACTGGTTGGAGTTAGCGGCTACTCCAAGATGAGGTAAGCTAACAACCAATAGGCTTCTTGTAAGTGACGTCATAACAAGAGACTTAGGCTGAGCTCTGCTGTGAAGATCATGACTCTAGGCTGGGGATACGCTATCACCATGGCAACGCTGCCACTGGTTGGAGTTAGCGGCTACTCCAAGACGAGGTAAGCTAACAACCAATAGGCTTCTTGTATGTGACGTCATTAATCTGTTAAGCTGAGTTCTGCTGTGAAGGTCATGACTCTAGGCTGGGGATATGCTACCACCATGGCAACGCTGCCACTGGTTGGAGTAAGCGGCTACTCAAAGACGAGGTAAGCTAACAACCAATAGGCTTCTTGTTTGTGACGTCATAACAAGAGACTTAGGCTGAGCTCTGCTGTGAAGATCATGACTCTAGGCTGGGGATACGCTATCACCATGGCAACGCTGCCTCTGGTTGGAGTTAGCGGCTACTCCAAGACGAGGTAAATGAAGAGTGAAAGGTACCTTTACGTCATAAACTGCACAAAAGTTTCATTTTAAATTGTTTTCAATTCAAATATGGGCATATAGTCCAATTTTTTAAGCCTAGTCCTTTCGAAAGTAGGATGTGTTTGTAAAATACTAGGCGTGACGTTACTTTTAATTATGCATTTCAATTTTTAAATAATTGTGACATTTTATTTTTTTGTCGTTTTTGACGTAGAGGTACCCTTCGCCCTTAACTGAACCAATAGACAATTCTTGCAGATGATGTCATAAAGCTGAACTGGAGGCAGTCGCCATGGTTTATACATTTACTCTGATTATCAGCAATTAAAGTTATTTTGTTGATTATCTGTGGCTTGTCTATCATTATTATTTTTTTTTCTGTCTTCAACGACGTTCACGACAGCTTAGGGCATATTATATTATAACGTTTCCAAATCGAATCCATTTATACGACGGTCATAAGGAGAGTCCAGCAAGGGAGGGCAGAGCCAAGAGTGGGAGAAGAAATCTTAAGTGTGACATCGAGAGGGGGGTGGGAGTGAAGAGTGGGTCTTCTTTTATCCCCTCGTACGACTTGCAGGGTCACCCTTGGCCTATTCTACTTCGCGCCCAGATGGGTAGCTTGTCTACCTTCAATGTATTTGTGTCGTGTAGACTTGTAGGAAGCATACGGTCTTAGAACGGTGATGAAAATTATATTGAATTATTATTTTATAGGTCCTGACAGCAACATTCTTGAAATGAATTACTCGTTGCCTCAAAACTTAATGCCATTAGCTTGTCACTCTTGATTACAAAGACCATTTGCATTCGTATTTTCGCCAAATCAAACAAGACATAGTTTACATTTCATGTGTTGTGTTTCGTAGCAGACTATAGTGAATGTTTTAACCTTTTACAGAAACATGTCAAGAACAAGATGTTTATATAAAACTGTGTTTGTACATCATTGATCGTGCATTTGCGTCAAAATATTGCACTTTATCTAATTTGTAACTTTACAAGTGTTGCTGCAGGTTATATTATACTATATTATCATGACACCTGTGTTTGCAGTATTTGTCTACCAATGGAGACCACAGAGTTCGTTGATCTCGTCTACTTGTTTCTACTTCTGACGCTCAACGGGTTCGCTTTCTTCCTGATCTGCGCTTGTTACGGCCGAATGTATTGCTCCATACGCCGTGGCCAGGTACACAATAAGAAGATATGTATTTTGAGGGAAAATAAGTATATTTTGATTGGTCAATTAATTGTTAGTGTAACTCTACATTATTCTCAATTCAGTGCAAAATTATTATTCGAACCTATACTCACAACCAACTCATACAGTTCTGTAAACACGATACTATCACATCACTATTCAGTTATATTAGTGTCAATGCATACGTGAGATTTTATGTTTGTTCCTTGTATCTATAAAATTACATACCGGTACAATATGGAAATTTTGAAATCATGTAGGACTATAAGATATATATTATTAAGATATGTTTTAGATATTTTAAAAAAGATTAAATAGTAGATTTCGTTCGAATAAAATTGGATAATTTGAGATATTATTGAACAGCAATGTATGCTTTCTTTTTTCAACACCGCATCATTTCAAACGTTTGATAAGGAATGTCCTTTTAGATACGAACAAAACCCATTTGTCTGCATATCTTTTCAAGCTGTTTGAAGTGAACCACTCATGAGCAACAACACTCCACACTCAGACTAAGGGCGGAATGCAGAGTCGAGTTAAATATGTGATTTAATCATGAGATTGCTATGGAGTTTGTTCTTCTTATGGAAAATAACATGTAATAAAACAATTCCATAGAAACAGCTCATGTACTTAGCTTGACACCTGACTCTGGATACGGTCCTGTTACAAGAGCAATGTAATTAATCAGTTTAGAACGATTTGCTAACAGCCAATGAAAAAGAAGTACCTGGAATGAAAGATGAAATAATTAATAACAAACAACTGTTACGTTGGTAACAACGGGCAACCCGTGGTGTAGGGGATGATTTAGCCTTTATAGCCAGCATCCAGCATTATAGCAGCCTTTTATAGTTGTCACCTACTCTTAGGGGAACCCATTGTTGCCAAGGTATAACAGTTACGTGCATGTTATTTCCCATATAGAAAACAAATCCATAGCAACAATGGGTGCCCCTAGGAGAAGGAGCCGACTATGAATTATTCCAAACTATAGACTTGTCTCCCAGGACAACTAAACCTGTTATTTCCACAGGACGCCCTGGCAGCTCAAACCCGCTCCGACATGACGGTAGCGAAGAGGATGGCGCTCCTCGTGTTCACCGACTTCGCGTGCTGGGCCCCCATCGCCTTCTTCGGACTCACCGCCCTCGCCGGCTACCCCCTGATCGACGTCCCCCACACCAAGATCCTTCTCGTCTTCTTCTACCCTCTCAACTCTTGCGCCAACCCTTACCTCTACGCGCTGCTCACTCAACAGTACAGACGAGACACCTTCGTGCTTCTCAGTCGGTACGTGGCCTTCAAACTAGACTAGTCCCAGCGAAAGTATATTCGCATACTGCTATCAGGTCATTGCTCCCTTCAAATACCTTAGTAACCAGCTGCTCCCTTTCAACCACGTCAATGGGGCTTTGCACGCAAAGCTTGACGTAGAATGCGCCACCACCGTCCAAGCCCAAATCCATGACCTGCTGGATGGGTAAATCAGCGCGGACAAGGTCTACTTGACCCATCCAGCAGGCTGTGATGGCAGCATTTTGCCAAAGACATTGGAATAGAAGTAGCGCCACTATAGTTCGAGCTCAAGTCCAGAGCCTCCTGGATGGGTAAATCAGCTCTTTTTTCATGGCTAAGTTATGCGGAGATCAAGTAGACCTTGTCTGAGGGCTGGCACTACGCTGGCGCTGCGAGTGGGAGAATGTGGCAGTGCAAAGCCCCATTGAAAGAAAATCAACCGATACCTGGCGTTCTTTCACACATTCGTAAATGCTTAGTCGAGTGCACAGGCGGTTTGGCCACACCCACCGTTACAGGTAACCAACGGAAGGTCATAAATTATCCCCAATGTACATGTTTAGATTAGATGTTAGGAATAAGCGAAGTAGAACATTAAGTTGTCACCTTGGACTCGGCTGTGTCGTAATCATCAGAATACTTTCTTTCGTTGGGGCAACTATATAGGGAGTATTCACGTGACGTCACATCGGCCGTATTGGAAGCCACCTATAGTTCTATTTCAAGTTTCAGTTAGCTGCCAATAAAAAACGAATAAAGATGAGAGATTTAACACGTATATCCCCCGATAAAGTTTACGGAAATGATTATGTGTGCCATTGTTAACAACAAAAAGAGTGGCCGAAATAAGAGAGAATTTATTTAAAATATTACAAACAAAAAGTTGGAGAATAGTTGAACTTCAACTATATGCCAGCTGAAAGAGTGAACTACCAATCACATGACATTGTGGCCTCCAGTATGGCCACCATGCGCATAACGTGAATACACCGTATTGTTTCACCCTCCCGGTGTATCGTTGTGTTGTGCTTGCAAAGAAACTGTGTCTGTCGTGTTACTGCGGTGCGTCATGTTGCAGGTACGGTGTGTGTACTCGGCGTGCGGCCGCCTACAAGATAGGAGGCATCGGGCACATCCCCCGCCTCTCCCAGCCGACGCCAGCCGGCAAGAACAAGACAGCGCCCAATCATCGGGGATCCCTCCAGACGACCTTCACTTCCGTCGACAACAAAACTAAACCCAACGCGATCCGTTTACCTCTCACAACGTCGCCGTTTCACCTTGGGACGGTGGGGGACGGGAGTTTAGGGCTACACAGTTCCGTATTGTAGGGTAGGCGACTCTCATAGCTACGCGCAAACATTCCTAATGGTGCGTGCTCATGCTTTTACGTCGGACGTCGCTGTTTCACCTTAAGACGGTGGGGGACGGGAGTTTAGGGCTACACAGTTCCGTATTGTAGGGCAGGCGGCTCTGATAGCTATACGCGCAAACATTCCTAATGGTGCGTGCTCATGCTTTTACGTCGGACGTCGCTGTTTCACCTTGGGACGGTGGGGGACGGGAGTTTAGGGCTACACAGTTCCGTATTGTAGGGCAGGCCTCTTTCATATCCACCGGCAAACATTCCTAATGGTGCGTTCTCAGCTTTTACGTCGGACGTTGGCCAATAGACCATTTCAAAAACTATCTAGGACCCTTTGTATGATTATCATCACGGTCCTTATTAGCAACAATGAACAACAATTAAAATATAAAATCAAGGTAAGTAGATGATGATCTTTTTTGCATCAATGAATCTTGAATAAACATTTTGAAAACCGATTTTTAATTGTCGTGTATTGTTCTTGAAGATTAGGAGATTGTGATGATACTCATCATACAAAGGGTTCTAGATAGTTTTTGAAATGGTCTATTGTAGCCGTTTACAACAACCGGTGGCACCGCCCCCTCGAGAATTATACGGGATACGGTTGGCCAACGTCTGACCATGGATTTATAATAGTACCTACGGTGGTCTGACGTCCAACGTCCGACGTAAGGGCATAGAAACGTATCATTACCCTCTCTCATGAACATCTTACAGACATATCGACACGCTGGGTAAGAGTAGCTAATTGTTGTGTCTATGGTGATGTCGTCACAGCTTATATTGTATAGTACCTAGTGAAATAACGTTTATGACAATTACCAACTTAAATCTAGTTGTTGCAGACATATCGCCACGCTGGGTTAGCTAATTAATGGGTCTATGTCGTCATAGATATTGTATAGTAGTGATATGACGTTTATGACAATTACCAACTTAAATCTAGTTGTTGCAGACATATCGCCACGCTGGGTAAGATAAGCTAATTGATGTGTCTATGTCGTCATAGATATTGTTTAGAAGTGAAGTGACGTTTATGACAATTACCAACTTAAATCTAGTTGTTGCGTCTTGTTCTCTGCATAGAGTACTCTAGTGATACCTAGTATCAACGCGTCTGTTTGTAGGTTTTGTTAGGGTACATTCCAAGCAAGACTAGTTCACTTTGCATCATAAGAGCGGGAATCCCGCAGCGACTTTCGTAGGAATAGACCACGTGGAGCGAATTATCTCTTCTTAGAATTTTTGAGCGATCACACAGCACGATTGTCTAGATGGTATAGTCCCGTCAAATTAACTTTGACGGTGTTGTCGTCACGGATTATCTAATGAGACAGTGACGCTTTTGACAACTACCAACCTATATCTATAGTTCATTTACTTCGCTGTTGGTAGGCCAAAGGGCATAAACTCGGGTAGTGTTTGCACCAACTTCTGACCAAAGTACGAGTATCCCCACTCTCGCCTCGATACGTAACTACCTTCGGTCGGCGAGCCTTGCATTATCTCACAATCGCTATTAATCATGATAACGGTCGATGCTTGAGTAGAGGAAGGAATGTCAGGGTTTGGCCAAACGATCCAACTTTCAGATCTCAAAGGTCTCTGTGTTGTCAACTGGGGTTTGTATGGACTATAGTTGCGTCTCGTTTATCGCCCGCCGGTTGTCAGACGTTGTAGGGTCGCATTCCATTCACGGTTGGTTCAGTCGGTTCAGTCAATGCAGTGGACAATAACAATTCAGGTATCGGGAAATCCGGCGGTGAATACCGTTGAACTAGACCGTGTGGAGCGACCGTCTTCTCAGAATTGTAGGGGACACCTTACTTCTTACGGCGTAGCCAGTATATGATTGGACCTGTCACACTTCAGTACTGTGGCTGTGGGGAAGCTTACGCCTGCAGTTTCACACATTGTGTCAATCAACCTCGATGCCAAATCATACACCACGATTTCACAGACTTCTGGTAATGTTAGATAATGAAAGTTTGAGGAACAAAAACTCAAAATTTGAATACCATGCCTAAATGGACACCAAAAGCGGTGTCGCCAGGTGGCGATCAAGACATTGGTCAGTGTTGTTCATGACTATTAATATATATATATTGATTATTAATAATATATTGATTTCACGGTATGGAGATTGTGTGCAAGATCGATCAGTCTAATTCCGTTTAGACAATTTAATTGGAAGATGTTTCCCGCAGATAAAAGATGACAATGTCGCGTCATTGTTAAATGAAACAGGACTGTTAATTTATGGACCGTCAATGGACGCTCTTGTTAGCAAAATATGGTGTTTGTGCTTAGAGTAATTGGTTCTCAAGCGGACTAATTATTTATCAATCGTGTAGAGACTCACCACAAGTGTAAATACTAAATATATATAGACTCTACGGACAAACTGAACTTCAGGACAAATCAGGTTAATAGTGAAGTAGATCGATAATCTACCAGAAGTAGACATATTTTAGCTATTTCTTAGCGGAAATCCGACTTTTGGAATGGATATAAGGACGGAAACTAAACATACCATTTTTTGGTTTGAGGTTGAGACATTTGATTTGAAGGTAAATTAACAAAAGTGAAACGAACAATATTGAATGATAACAAATCAAGTGTTTTATTCAGCAGTGAGCAGACAACTTTAACACGGCTCAACATGTTTGTGTTATTGAAGCAGTTTCGTAGTTGACTGGTACCGGTATAAGTATTTTTATTTATTTATTTTATTGTAATTAAGGCCAGTGTAGCGCACAATGCCCTCTTTAGCCTGATGAGTGATGATTGATGAATGATAATGAGGAAGGGAGGAGGGGAAGCCTAGTACCGGCATGTAGCCTACTCCTGTCGAAAAGTACCAAGAGGACCATCAGTTTTACGTCCTATCCGAATGGGCGGTGTAACTTTGACAAGTCATATAGGTTCCTCCACTAACCTGGACTGCCGAGCAGTTGACGAGAAGAACGAAGCTGTTACACAAGCTTTCGAACACTCCAATCTGCTCTAACCAACGGTAACTAGTGTTTCAGAGGCGAGTGGTCACCCATCCACCTCCTGACCTAGCCCTAGGTTACTTAACTTGGGTGTTCGTATGGGAACCGGCTTAGCGACCGCGGCTAAACCGTTGGCTTGGTGTAAGTAAGGTAGGTAGGGCCTACCGAGCTTTCATCGAAATGGAATCAAGTTAGTGTAATATTATTATTGTTGTCCAAGGACTTCCTACTTTCAGTGCCAAAATGCAATCACAACTAAACAATGTAAAGCTGCAGCGCCTAAACTTGCAGCAATACAAAATCACTGTATGTTAAAAAATGTTGCCACATCCATTCCTGAAAATTATTTTTACGGTTTACAACGAATGTGTCTGTAACATTACTGCGTGTAATGCGATCTTGTTCTTCATATAAACATAAACAAAACTCAAAAGCTCCACGATAGAAGTGAAAGTTTGGTCGAAAGAGAAAATGGCGGTGCTTCATTGCTACGACGGTACCAATTCATAGTGTGGTGTCCAAGGAATACTAACACACAAAATGGTTGTTTTAGTGTATTATATAACTATGATTGTGAAGTGACTGTGATTATATGTGTCAATCGTAGTATAGTGGTTATACGTAAGTATTATACACCTAAGCTCATTTAATGTTGTGTCTTAGAAACAATTGAACTCTTAGTCAGTGCCGGTACCTTGCTGATCAGACAAGACTAAAATATGGACAGCAAAATTGGACTTTGGTTTACTGGGCATCTACACAAAGGCTATTTTCTTGTACATTGTACAAACAGTTTATAAATTTTACCCTTATTTTATTTTAGATAGAAAAATTGTCTTATATTGTTGTAGGCCTATAGGGAACGTGCAACTGACGTAACAGCCGGACTACAACAGTGGAATAAATGAATTGAACTGGTGGACAAACAACAAGCTGTCAAAATAATATCTTTGCAAATAATGAGGAGAAACAATTAGTTGTAACGATAGTAACTGCTCGCCAGTTAAAATTTATGTTCAGTAATGGACAGCAACTATCTGAAAGTTTGTAAACGTTCTGAACGTTTGTTTTTTCCAACTTCAGAACTTCATATATTTTTTTTACAGCTTGTTTGTCCATCGGTTCAATTCATTTGTTTCATTGTTGTGTTTTGGTGTTGTGCGTACCCTATTCTATTATTATATAACTTTCGGGCATTCTAAATAACAAACTATATCTAGATTCTATGTGCAGCTATCCATAGTTACTCAGCAAATCGAAAATTTCTACATGTAAACGTGTCTATCTAAGTGTTTTATAAGCCCCATATCACATTAAATAAAGACAATTCTATTATTAGAGTATACCTCTCGGCTAGTCTAGATTCTCCGTTAAAATACTTGCATAGTAGTACTTGTTTTTAAATTTCATGTTAAAAAGATTTATTTAATAATATATAAGAGTGGATTACATGGTTATATTAGTAACTATTGCATTTTTGAATACATGAATAAAAAACGAATCAATGTGTGCTATATGTGTGTACTGTATAATAAAACGAAACAGTGTTTATTTTTTATCAACAGTTTTAAAACTTTTCAAGACATTAAATGAAAAGAAATATTTGAAACAAACAGGTTACATGTTGGGGGTCTAGCTGCTTCATATTTTTTAGAGATATGAATAAGGCCAGAAGCAACAATCCCAACTATAAATAATATTTATGTGTAGACCTGTGTCTGTTAATGTAAATTCGTGTCCATAATCAACACTAGATCACATGCTTACATACAAACTTGATATGTTCACTGATGCTCAAGAAGGTGTATATGACAATGACTGAAGATAGTGATTTATGTGTAGCAGACAGACAGATAGACAGACAGACAGACAGACAGACAGACAGACAGACAGACAGACAGACAGACAGACAGACAGACAGACAGACAGGGAAAGATGGATACATGGAAGCAGCGAGTAGCGACTGTGATATAGTGATAGAGATTGGGCTGAAGGAAAAGCATCACACTAGGGTAGTTCAAGGGCATCTTGTTTGTTGTGGTGCAGCAATCCCAATGGTTTGTTGCAATACATTGTTGTCAAATTGCACCAGTTCAAACATATGAAAAACTTGCCAAATAAAGCTGTATGTATAGAACCAGGATGTTTTCACCAGTCTGTGTATTGAGTACATTGTGTACGATTATTAAGTAGTATGTGTTCTATCATTTGCCACTTTTTTACAATATAAAATGGGGTAAACCTATCGTGGAAACTACATATACGCTAAGTTTGGTAGATTAATTTTATGCCTATTTCTTAGTTATTTTGGTTTATAGATAGATTTTTCAGCAATTATTTTCAAAGTGTTGTGTTTAGTCTAGGCCTACTTTGTTTGCAGTATAACACAAGTTGTGAACTATAAGATTTGAAATAATTGTTTTTAAATGTTTCCTACAAACAAAACAGTAATATACATAACTGTAAGAAATGTACACAAAATTAAGCATCTAAGCTGTATGCAGTTTCCTGATAGCTGGACTTTTGTCATATAAAAATGAAAATAATGGCTGCAAGTTTCAACCAAGAAATGTGAAAATAAATTTTTGTCTCGTCACATTACTATGTATGATGTAATTGCTCAATAAATTGGGCTTTATATAAAATATTTCATAAAATTTTATTTTGTAGGTAGCACCTTAAATAATATTTATGGCAAGCGTGAGAAAAACTCCAAACTAAAAGCCATTCCATTACTCTTTTGTCAGGTGCCAGAGTAACCTAATCCAGCCAAAAGGGCATGAACTTGACTTTTTAATTGTAAGTGCGTCGACATCGATTAATCGATTAATAATCGATGTCGGTGACGATTTTCGACATCGATTTTTTTTGGTTTTAATCGATTTTTTCGTCAATTAATGAAATAACTAATCAATTGTCAATTCACGCGAGAAATGGGAACTTTCAACTATAGGGCGGCATAGTTATTCGTCCACGGCAGCTTTTAGTCCAAACTGACCCGTATCAAAGGATACCGCACACTCTTAAGCCCCCCCCCCCCCTAAGTATTTGCAGATCGCGCGTACTAAAGCGCGAGCCATCCCTTGGTTCAGGCCGGCACTTGACAAGTGAGAACAGCTGATGCGGCCGAACGAGAAAGAGCGAGAGAACAATGGTCTGAGCGAGACGCGACGAAGTAGTTCGCCGTGTCGGCTTCTATCGGCCGCCGTGAGAGAGAGAGAAAGCGCTAGTCGCAGGACGCGTGAGTGGAAGCGAGATCGCGATAGACGCGAGCGAGTGGAATGCAAACGGCCGCCTGTTGACAGTTCACTACGCAGCAAGTAATCAAGAACGGATTAATGAAAAACGACTTGAATAATCGGATATTGCGTTAAAATAAATTGAAATCAATATCCACAATTGTGTTTATGACGACAAAAATAAGCTGACCGGCCCGCATGGCCGTAACGTAGGCCTAGGTCAGTTATCTCCCGTTGCAGACGAAAACTGAGTTTTGTTGCCGTTATTAACTGATTAAAAACCGGTTCGATTAACCGGTTAGTGAAATACTTAACCGTCGTCATCCCTACATTTAACAGGTGACAAAGTTCTTTTTAATAATAATTGATTAATTATCAATTTTTAAAAAAACGATGTCGATTATTTCCGTTTCGATGTCGATGTCGAAAATATTCCGACATCGCGATTCGACATCGATTATTTGCCGTCGATGTCGATGTTGTCGATTTACATCGATGCCCAGCCTTAATTGTAACCATCCTAAAATTTCAATACTTTATTTTATTATTTTATGACTAGTATATCGAACTACAAGCAAAAATGTTCTTGTTTCTAAAAAAAAAATGTTAAGTTAGAAAACACAATATTTTTGTAAAAACCTCCAAACTTTTGTTGTATTTTGATACTGACAGATGATATGTCCATTGACAAAGAATAATAAATCAATATCCGTCATATTTCTTGATGTACATATTATATATTTTCCAGGCAGTAGCAAACTATTATATTTTATATTATTTTGAAACCGGTGCTGAAACAGATGCATGAAAAATTAACTGCATAAAAAAATATGAATTAAACCAAAAACATTACTCAATCAACTGTAGGCCTATACTATACTGTACATAGAATGATATTACTGTAATATGATGATGAAATGAAATAGGACTACAGTAGAATATGAAGTATAAGCACATGTACGTAGTGGTACCTTTATGTGAATAAAAGAGACACCAATGTCATAGTCTTGTGTCCACATTCGTGTTTGCCATCCTCACCTCTTTCTACAATATAATATCTTACTTACTCCAGGCTACCGATGCGAACTGTCAAAGTGATACCGAAATCCATATATATTCCATCTAAAAGTGCAAGGATGAATAAACAACTAACAATAATAACTATGTACTGTATTATGTAACAGGATAAATTGCATCATCCAATTTTAGATTTACAATGCCCGCCGGTTCCCAGTACCATAACGAATTGTTTGAGGGAGTTAAAAAAAGTTATCAATCTTGTTTGGATGTATTTTTGTTTTTGTTAATCTTTATCACTTTTAAGAAGCTCTTGTATTGTAAGTTGAAATGCATATACGTAGTTGAAATCAACAACTTAAGACACAGAGGCATAGATTTTGCTCTAGTACACTGCCATAAGCTGCTTGGCGTACAGGAACTAGGAAGTGCTCTCATGGTAGGACTAGGAATCAATCCACATGATAAATAAAATAAATCACAACTATAGAAGAATGTCCACATTATATTCACAAAACATGTTGTATATAATTTACTCACATTGACATACATAAATAAAGAGCAAGTATTTACCACATTTGTATATGAAATAATAAAAAACAACTACAAAAAATGAGTGCAAGTTAATGAAGTAATGTACACAAAAGTGGCCACCACCCTGAAATGTAAAGCCTTAAGAATCAGTACATATCAACTAAAATGTATAAAGTAAATATGTATTCTAAAAGCTAACCATGTTGGAAGGATGATAGAGAGGTTTCTTGAGCTTGAAAACTTGCAGGTTTCTTGTAAAAAGCAATTATAGCTACAAACGTCCATCCATTCAAATCTACTGTACACTAGAACTATTTAATGCTTGGGGAGGAAGCATCTGCACAAAAAAAGATTGTCGGTCGGTAAACTAACACAAAATAAATAGTTCATAGGAATAAATTATTAATTAACTGCTATTGCGATTTTTAAAAAATCTTTGCACATTTCATCAGGCGTGTTTTTTTTGTTTAAATAAAAAGTTACCATATTACAGGACCACAAGGTTTCAAAACAAATTATTGGGATTATTACACATGATAACTCTGTAACAAGACTGCGCTTCTCAGCTACTAAATCATTTCAAAAAAATTTGAGTGGCAAAAACAGGCAAGGATTCTATTTATTCCACAGGAAGCCAAGATTTCACGTAACAGACTAATAGGTATACACAATCAATGCAAGTTCCGTCTACGTGTATCTGGAACTTCCCACAATTTAAGATGAATTACATTAATACATTGTTTCAAAAGTGACCAAAATTCTTAACTAGCCTAAAGTAGGAGCATCACAAAGTTTTTAGCACTTTAAAATGCTATAGTGGCAAAAAGAGTACCGAGAGGCCTTTTTGTGGGGAAAATTACCAAATCAAAATGAAAAGAACTTTGTAATACACATAATTTAATTCATATGATAAACCAGTGGTATACCCAGAAACTGAAGGGGGGGGGGGGGGGGAGGTGCAGTGGTTGTACACTTCTAACAAGTAGGGATCTGGGGGCATAAGCCCAAGCCACCAGTTACCTTTTTGGCAAAGGCACACTTTTTCTTCATTATTGACGTTGGCGTTTTGAATGTCAGTAAACGCGTTTTGTAATCAGACAACCGCTTAAAATAGCATTGCTGGAAAGCAACATATATCTATGTAATCATAAAAAATGCTAATTTCGTCACTCATCTTTCTTATGTATTTATGTATTAATTTCCTTCTCCGCTAGTCCTCTCCTTTTCTTTGCATAGACAGCAGGCGTTTGAAATCCGTAACACCCCTCTTCCCCCCCCCCCCCCCCCCTCGTTGGATATGCCACTGGGAGAAACTACCTAGATACAGACCAATGTGACTGAAAACCAGAAATTGAAAAACCAATCTGCAACTGGTAATAGAACCCAGGCATGCAACCTGCACACAAATATAAATCATAATTAGATTAAGTTGCAGGCTCTGATGATCTAGTAGTCTAATTATAAAAAACACTCTAGTTAACTGGAAAATGTGTAATAAAAACACTGTAGGATTTACACCATTAAAATTTTTTCAATGTTGTTTTAACTGTGTAAGTCCTAGTAGTCTAGTGGTCTAGTGGTCTACTGGTCAAGGCATTAATCAAGAGAGATTATCTCCTTGAAGAAATAAGTAGACTAACGCCCGGTTTTTCTATCGGTTAACGGGTCATTAACGTGGCCGTTAGCTGATGGTCCGTGATCTGTAACCCAATAAACCCTATGCACATAACAGACCGTCAGTTAACGACCCCATTAGTGACCCGATTGAAAAACCGGGCCCAAACACCGATAAATACTGTAACACAATGTTAACGCTTCATTAATTCATTATTCGATGAATCATTACATTGCATGAATATTGAATATAAAGTGTTCAAACATAAAACATGGGGTGGTGTAGCCATAGATTGTACATTATGGAGTGTAATATCGAACCGTTTTCCTAATGTTTAGAAAAACACAACCATACTCTCTAGAAAATATCTGACAATTATGTACTATGATTTAATCACTAATCAGTAATGAACTATGATTTCCTTTCGTTAACTCTTCATTTTAATTTGAATGTCAGCTCTAAAGCTCTTGCTTTTCCCAGACACCAATTCTGGTTTAGCTGTGGCCGAGAACCAAGCAACGTGCTTGTCTTCTAGCAACAGTAAGAGGACGGCTGATAGTGATCTGCTGTGTGGGGTGGCGTAATACATTACTATCAACGCAGAGAGCATGCGAGTGGTCTGGCCAACGGTCACTGAATATTAGATACATTACAACTTTCAACCATAAGAATCTCTAATTTGTTAGAAAAACTATTTGCCTACGTTGGAATCACCGGATATTTTTTCAATAATAAAGAAAGCAATACTTTCTTGAGGGGATTTCCATGACTTCTAGCAGGCAGTGCTCAGTGGCCGGAATGCTCGCAGCACTGCAGTGTACGCATTTGTTGTATGCCACCCCATAGGCTTACATTATGATCGCATACACTACTATTATCTGCTAGAGAATCAGTCTGGGCCCGGAGTAGAATTTGACCCAGGTTGACTGCCAATC
>OX246738.1:101061676-101084176 GCA_945910005.1 Isoperla grammatica
GTGAAAAGTAATCTGTCATTCAAATAAAAGAATCATTGAGCATTACAAAATTAATAGAAGCTAATAATAAATTGTAAATGCAAAAATGTTTTTGATTTTTTATGAACAACAAGTTGTGGTTTTCACTAACTCCATTTCAGTAAAATTTCTGCAGCAAAAATGTATATAAGTGCCCTTAGTGACTTTTTGCAGTTGGTCGCAATGTAATTTACACAATCAAAGCATTGAATATATTATTACATTGTTTTTAAATTAAATTTTCACTGTACTTTGTACTTTTACCGACTTGGGAAAGTTGGGAGAAATATTTAGTCTGCTCAAATTTCTTTGCTGCAAATTGAAGCAGCTCGACTTGAGCCACCCCCGCTCACCTTGGCCTGTAGGGTTCGGGTGCTCGGGTTCGGGCGGCGCCACGGCCTGCGTAACGCTGTTCAAGTCCTTGAGCACGTCGTAGTTGATCTTGGACGAGATGCGTTTCTCCTTGAGCATCTTGTTGATGGCTTCTCCCGGAGTGTTGGCCGCCGTGTTCTTGCCCTTCTTAGAGCCGGTACGCTTGCGCTTCTTCTCCGGCTTACCCTCCTCCTTCTCCTTGGCGAGCTTCTCGGCTTTCTCTGTACCAGGCACAAGTGTTAGAGGAAGAGTCGAACCAGACACATTGCTGAATAGCACAGACATTAAGTAAATAAATAAATACTAAATAAATAAATAAATAAATAAATAAATAAATAAATAAATAAATAAATAAATAAATAAATAAATGGATGAATGTATGAATGAATAGATAAATAAATAAATAAATAAATAAATAAATAAATAAATAAATAAATAAATAAATAAATAAATAAATAAATAAATAAATAAATAAATTAATAAATAAATAAATAAATAAATAAATAAATAAATAAATAAATAAATAAATAAATAAATAAATAAATAAATTAATAAATAAATAAATAAATAAATAAATAAATACATACAAAATTAAAATAAATAAATAAATACTTACAAAATTAAAATAAATAAATAAATAAATACATATTATATATCTTGGCCTTCTATCCAACTTTATAGTCGGGTAACGTAGCAGCATGGTTATGCAGATTGGTGATTGGGCGAGTATGAGGAAAGGCTGAGTGGAGGGGCACGTGAGGAACGACTATGCATTTGACACTAAGACCCGAAATGATAGTCAACCCCTTCCCTTTCAAAATCCATCATTGCAAATAATTGTTTTACATGCATGTTGTTTTCTACATTTGTCTACATACAAAAAATCTGTGTCAACATTGTGTGTTGGCATATAAGTAGAGGTTTTGAAATATCAAATATGGTGATAACAAAATTAGCGATATTTTTTTAACGTCTGTTTTATTGCCTAAAATATAATACTGCTGACAAATTACATCACATACAGATGGTAAGACAAAATTTTGAAAACATGAATTTCGCGAAATCTTACGTATAGCGCGAAATCGTGAAGGAAATGATATGAAACTGGTCACAACGCGAGTTAGCTCGAGAAATTGCCTGTTTCTTATTCTTTTTGTGTCAAAAATGCGGAAATCAGTTTAAAAAATTTATAGTTGGTGCCAAAAATCAAAATAATAATAATAATAATAATAATAATAATAATAATAATAATAATAATAATGAAAACCTTAATTGTATAACATTAGTTTATAAGTTTATAACTGACATCCCCACCCCCATTTTTATTTAAAATTTTATCAACATTTTTGTCAATGTTTGTGAAATCGCCAGAAACGCCAAATTTCGGTATTTCAAAACGAAATTTGGGTTTTTATACGACCATTTCTCATAATCTCTAGTTATAAGAGTAATGCAATCGACCTTTGCACGCCAGCAGGTAGTCGGCGTTGACTCTGGTCCACAGGTTATCCTTGTAGTTAACCTCCTTCTCGCTCATGATGTATGAGTCTATATCCTCGTCGTCGATGCCCTCAAGGTCGAGCTCACCGTTGTCGGGCGGTCTGTTGCCGCTGGAGGTCGGGGGGTGGAGGACACAGTCGTCGGGCCGCAGCGTGGAGGTCATCAGACCCATGCTCGCCATGTTGGGGCCTGGAGGACACACGCCACAAGACTTGATTACACAAATAGCTCCAGGTCGAGCTCACCGTTGTCGGGCGGTCTGTTGCCGCTGGAGGTCGGGGGGTGGAGGACACAGTCGTCCGGCCGCAGCGTGGAGGTCATCAGACCCATGCTCGCCATGTTGGGGCCTGGAGGACACACGCCACAAGACTTGATTACAGAAATAGCTCCAGGTCGAGCTCACCGTTGTCGGGCGGTCTGTTGCCGCTGGAGGTCGGGGGGTGGAGGACACAGTCGTCGGGCCGCAGCGTGGAGGTCATCAGACCCATGCTCGCCATGTTGGGGCCTGGAGGACACACGCCACAAGACTTGATTACAAAAATAGCCACGTGGCTGCGTTTTTTGTTTCGGTCAAACATTGAATATGCTGTACACTAATCAAAGAAAGATACAACAATAGAGTTGCATAGCGAGAGATTATTTGTCCCCATTAAGACGTCACAACTTCTGCCAATAGGGAACACGCGTATGAAAATTTTAATCGATTTTTAAATACCTTGTCTCTCATTCAATAATTTTGTGTTTTTGAATTTTGAAAAACGGATTAGTCTATGCCTCAAAATGGGAACGCAGAATGTCAACCTGCAGAAACTCATCTACACGGAAGTAAAAGGAAGCCGCTATCTATCTCTAGTGCAGAAACTCGAACAGTAGGTGCGATACCTTTGGAGGTAAAGGCGATAAGAAAACGCGCTATCAGTACACGGGTTAGGGGGTCATCCACTGTTAGGTTTCTGCAGGTTTACTTTACGATACCTTTGGTGGTAAAGGCGATAAGATAACGCGCTATCAATACACCGGTTAGGGGGTTATCTACTGTTGAGTTTCTGCAGGTCGACTTTACGGGTACCCCCTCAAAATAATTGGTTTAGTAACAATCAATAAAAGGGCGCGAAAAACGAGCCGCCGCCATGTTGATGGGATTTGACGTCATGGTTTGTGTCTGTGTACGCTCACCGCCTCAGCGATCGCCTCAGCGATTAGTCTGTTACGCCTCGTCTACTGAATCATGACGTCACAGCCACCTGTACGCGTTTCAGATTCCCGAGTTTAAACTTCAATACATGCGACCACATTGAAACTATTTAAAAATTTCTTTTTTACTAAGGACTTGCATTAATATACTTTTTGTATCTGATACTATTAAACTAAGTGTTTGGTTTACCAAAAAAATTGTACGCATGTTGCCTATTGTTACGATTTTGATTTCTGTAATTAATTCAATAATCTTCTATTAATTTATTATTGAAATGACAGCCATAACAAAAACAATGCTTGACAACTTTTAAATTAATTGTTTAGCTAATAAAAACTGAATTTCGTATACATATCACTTTTTACATATCTAGAAGCATTCTCAAAATATCAGTGAAAACCCCTGAACTTAACAAGTTAGATCCACCCAAGTAGTCAACAAATATCAACATTAATTAATCTAGGCTATAGTAAGTATCTTTTGTATTGCTCATTCAACAAGCACAAGGTGTTTAGTTTGCTTACCATACATTAATAAAAAAGAAAACTAATTTCAACATTTTTTGGAGGGCCATATTTCGTGACTGTACACGACGAACATTTTTGGGGCATTTATCAGCTCACATTTGAACCCACCCCCCCCCCCCCCCCCCCTCCTACACACAAAAAAACACAAAAATAAAAAATGTATGTTTGTGATGTTAACGAAATTAAATTAAGAATTTACTCGGATCGTAAATCTGAAATATTATGTCGCTAAATCGAGGACCCGGCACCTCCACCAAAGACATTTGTTTCTGTTTTTATTGAATTTGATTGAAATGTACAAAACTTGGTTTTACATTTTGAAAGTTCAATCGACACTAACACTAAAATATAATTTAGCCTACTGTATCTGACGGTAGAAAATGAACCTTTAACTAATTTTCCTCGAAGAATCGCCGACAAAATCACAACCATTCTGAAAGATACGATTATAATAAACTTCCCTGTTGATTCTCATTACTTAGAAACATTTCATAATAAACCCTACGGTGGTCCAGTGAAAACACAGACTTCTACGATCCGTCAGTCAAGCGGCTCTACTATAGCCATGTACAAACCGAGGGCCGGTTTCACTAACTTTCTAAACTCCAATCGGAAGGTAATCGCAGATTCCCTACGAACAAACATGGCGACTGCCATGCATTTTGAATGGGACGTTTATTGAAACCACGATTACCAAACCGAGCTCACTACATCGGAGCTTAAATCGAAGTTGGCGATTTGGGACCGGAGAGACGCACACTTTATATATGTTGACAATATGTCTCCGACTAATCAATTAAAGCCCGCTGTTTGTCCCGGCAGTAAACTCACCAAGTCCGGGTGCGTTCATTGTCTTGTCCTTTATCCTGGGTACGTCGTCCGTTAAACACTCCTGGATGATGCCGAGCGTCGACTCCGTTGTGAAGCGTTCGACTTCAATTGCCTCGGGGTCAACTTCGCATCCGGTGTCTGTTCAAAAACATTATCTTATACTATATGGTATTAGCAAGTTGAGTTGATTAACAAAGAAATAATATAACAACAATAGAATATCTCAATATAGTATAAATAAATAAATAAATAAATAAATAAATAAATAAATAAATAAATAAATAAATAAATAAATAAATAAATAAATAAATAAATAAATAAATAAATAAATAAATAAATAAATAAATAAATAAATAAATAAATAAATAAATAAATAAATAAATAAATAAATAAAAAATAAATAAATAAATAAATAAATAAATAAATAAATAAATAAATAAATAAATAAATAAATAAATAAATAAATAAATAAATAAATAAATAAATAAATAAATAAATAAATAAATAAATAAATAAATAAATAAATAAATAAATAAATAAATAAATAAATAAATAAATAAATAACAAATGTTATCATGTATTTTTTCCCAAATTTAAGTGATATATTCTGCAATAGTTCTTGTTTTGTTTTATCCTGTAAATACAGTATTTTCTTCATTTTTAATTAAATCATTTTCTCTAAATTTAAGCAAAGTTTGGAACTAAATAACGAGAGAAAGGACAACAAAGCAATACAGAGCCCTGGGCCCGGATTCACAAGAAGACCGGGCTAAAATTCAGGCTGATATACTAAAAGGTTAGTTAGGATAAGTAACTGATTACACCAGCTCACCAATGATTTTTCTCGTTCTTTTTCGACCCTTGGATTGTTTATCTAACAACTGTTCAATTTCCTCCTTTAGTTCGTTGAAGTTTTGGTTTGTCTCCTCGTCGTCGATCACCTGAAATCAGACGGAATAAGTTACTGTCTGTATATAAATGTAATCTGATCTTATATCTTACTACAAAATATTCTGGTACCTATAGTCATAAAACCAAATACAAATTTTAAAAAAATATCTCAATTTCAGCATCAAGATACTCCTACCAAGAAAATAGTATTTTTCAATTAATAAGCTATATTTTAGCTAAGTTTATGAAGTAAAGTTCAATTAGGCCCGGTTTTTGAGAACATACTTTCTGCAGTCGCTCTCTGTCCTTGAGTCTCGCGGCCTTGAAACAAGGAGGGTCCTGCTCTTCCTCAAGGTCAATGGCCATGAATTCGTCCAAGGTGAGAGAACTGGACGGCGTCTCGCCAAACTCGAGCAGTCGTTTGCGTAGCGTCGACTCGTGCACCTTGACAATCTTGATGATGTCCGTGACGGAGCGGCTGAAGTCGTTGAGCCGCGCTGCTATCAGTAGGGCTGAAACCGCGCGCCATGTTTACTGGTTAAGAGCGAAGGATACCTCTACGTCATCAAAAACAGCAGAAATTTTTAATTTTTTAATTATGTCTCAAGATTGAAACACAAAATCGAGAATTCTGACTTTGATTCTGACAATTGATTCTGACATTCGTCCGCAGGTGCTCGCACTGACCAATCAGTCATTGACCCAAGCGAGTTGGAGGTTAGAATTCACTTTGATTTAAGTGATATACACGTCAAAGCGGCTCCGCGATGCACAGCCTGTGTTGTGATTGGCTGAATTCGCAGCCGGTGTAGATAAGGGCGCTTCAGATTGACGTGATATACGGAGCAGATTCCTCACTCGGCTACCGATTGAAAGCAAGGCGCCTTCATCCCAAGCGCGTTATAGAATTGCGTGATATACATAGTCCCTGATTCTTATGTTTCGTATTTGAAATATCGATCTTTGATTGGTTATCGCTCACTCTTCGATGGTGTTCGGAGCCTACAGGGTTGGTTTAGTCGCTTTAAATTTAAGTCCCCCACTGCAAATCAGTTTCGTTACTGAGTGGGTAGACTCTAAATGTGAATTAATTTATTTATTTATATAATCTGAATAATCATAGCGCTGTGGTTTGATAAGCCCTCCAGACTGATCGATAAATGTATCGAACATTGTAATTTGTATGACTGTGATACTTATTTCATTAGTAGGCCTAATTTAATGAAATAAAAATCACAGTCATATTCCAGGCAACTGTGACGTGGTCTAAAAATCAGGGCCTGGATTCACAAAGATGACTAACTCTAAGTTGTCCCTAAGTTAGGCAAGTCCTAACTGGATAAATCAAGATAAATGAATCATCGCTGGGCATAACTACACAATAAAAAAACATTATTAGTTAAATTGTTGATATTTTACAATATTTTATCTTTATGACATTGCAGAACGACAAATGCTGGATTTATATAACAAAGATTTGCCTAAACTAGGACGTCTTATCAAAAAAAGCATAAAACATAAAGACAACCATTATTAAAATATTTTAATATTTACTATGCTTCTTACAACATAAATTATAGTGTGGACGACAAACAATAACAAAGCACACATTACAATTATTAAAATAACTAGTACAAATCATTATAACCACAAACTTATCTGTTGACTTAGGTTTGAAAGTGAATTCAAAACAAAGCATACTTCCTCACCCAGCGGTTCACTATACTTAACGAGTCATATTAATCCAGCATAAAAAACTATTTGTAAAAACCCAGACTTTTCACTCAAGACCACACCGATTACGGAATTGTTTTACAATGGGCGCACTCCACATATTTCACGACCCTTCACGTATAAGTACACGCTGGATAATATTTGCACACGCTCGAAAACTCTCTAGTCAAGTATTACAAAGCTAATGCATGAGTTACGCAATGTACATATACCACACATGGTTATAGTATAGTGGTTCACTAGGTAAATAAATCACCAGTGCCAACGAGGCAGCTGATATTTTATTTGGTAAATGACAAACACATGTATAAAACGCAAAAAGACTGTTGAAACTTGAAACCCATCGTTTTGTGGGCCTCGTAGAGTGGACCTACCTTAACCTACAGTACATCATCATACTTTCGCTTCTATTAAGAAAGAATCAATAGTTAAACTAATCAATAGTTCCATTAACCAAAACATGCGCTTAAAATGTCCTTAATAATTTCCCACATTTATAGTTTTCCTTCCAGGGGAAAGTGGAAGGGATGCACAGTACAAATAAACCAAACTAGAAACATGGGTAGAACACATTATTATAATCTAAATGATTGTCTGACTGAATAAAATATTGACGTATAAACAAAAAACATATACTTGACGTATATAAAAAAAAGAGAAAATAATAACGGAGAGATATTCCTAACTAATTCACTCAGTAAACACATAATGACGCGATGATAGGTATAAGTTACCTGCCAACTAGTGGAGTGTGGTACTGTTACCTAAGGTATATCACAGTAAGAACGAATAATATTATTTTTGAGCGAGCGAAGCGAGCGTTTCCACTTGACTCTTATGGCACTTCGTTCTGTTTTTTTGTTTGTTTGTTTGTTTGTTTGTTTGTTTTTTTTGTTTGTTTGTTTTTTTGTTTTTATGTCCGTCGATAGCGGTCGAACGAAAAGTCCGATCAACTTGAAATTTGGACCATCCACAAGCCTCGATGTGGATTGAAGGTGTATAGTTTTGAGGCAAAATCGTTCGAAAAGTTACAAAGTTACACCATAGTTACTGCAAAATATTTTTCTGAAACAAAATGGCGGCAAAATGTGAGATAGCCAGATTTTTCTACAGATTTTTCCGGTCACGAATATGTTAATGTAATGGCGATTTGATAAATATTGGCAAAGTTACACAAAAGTTACTCGAAAATATATTTTTGAAACACAGTTACGGCAAAATGTGAGGTGGCTATGTTATAGTAAATTTTTGTCCGGTTACGAATATACTAATGTAAACGCGATCCGATATGTATTAGAGGCAGAAATTACATTTCTATTGCTGTCAATAACTGTTAGTAACGGTGGCGGACCGCGGCGAAAACATGACAGCGAAAATTCTTAGCAACGCACATTGCACTGCATCCAACAATGTCGGGAAGTATAATAGCTATGGAAATTAGAAACATTTTTGCAATGCGCATTCTTGAATTGTTGTTAATTGTTGTTTGCATTAGCATTGAAATCTTTTCGCCAGAAAGTTCGTAGATATTGACGCGCTCGCTTATCAACGCGTCAAACAGAGCGTTTTCCTAGTCACTAGGAAAACGCTCTGTTTGACGCGTTGATAAGCGAGCGCGTCTATATCTACGAACGTTCTGGCGAAAAGATCTCAAAGCTAATAAAAACAACAATTAACAACAATTTAAGAATGTGCATTTCAAAATTTTCTCTAATTTCCATAGCTATTATACTTCCCGATATTGTTGAATGCAGTGCAAGTGCAATTTGCGTTGCTAAGAATTTTCGTTGTCATTCTGCCTAGTGTTTTCGCCGCTGTCCGCCACCGTTACTAACAGTTATTGAGTGTAACTTTGTAACTTTTAGAACGATTTTGCCTCAAAACTATACACCTTCAATCCACATCGAGGCTTGTGGATGGTCCAAATTTCAAGTTGATCGGACTTTCCGTTCGACCGCTATCGACAGACATAAAAACAAAACAAAAAACAAACAGACTGAAGTGCCATAAGAGTCTAGTACACACACAAAAAAAACCCCAGAACGAAGTGCCATAAGAGTCTCGTGGAGACGCTCGCTTCGCTCGCTTAATGAAACCACTCACTGTGTGAACGCTAAATGCTCATTTGCAGATAATCGTCCTAAGGCACAACACAACATTGTACATTAGAAAGATAGATGCTAAAATAAACTTATTCTCGCTCTGACCTAACCGAACCTTCTGCTTGCAAAGCTTCGACTCTAAGAGAACTGGTTATCCAAGGCTCATCTCAGTAAACGGGAATCTCTCTCTGGTTATAACGAATCTTTATTAAGTTTTCTATACTAGGAAAACGCTCTGTTTGACGCGTTGATAAGCGAGCGCGTCAATATCTACGAACTTTCTGGCGAAAAGATTTCAATGCTAATACAAACAACAATTCAAGAATGCGCATGGCAACAATTTTTCTAATTTCCATAGCTATTATTACTTCCCGACATTGTTGGATGCAGTGCAATGTGCGTTGCTAAGAATTTTCGCTGTCATGTTTTCGCCGCGGTCCGCCACCGTTACTAACAGTTATTGACAGCAATAGAAATGTAATTTCTGCCTCTAATATGTATCAGATCGCGTTTACATTAGAATATTCGTGACCAGACAAAAATTTACTATAAGATAGCCACCTCAAATTTTGCTGTAACTGCGTTTTAGAAAAATATTTTCGAGTAACTTTTGTGTAACTTTGCCAATACTTATCAGATCGCCATTACATTAACATATTCGTGACCGGAAAAATCTGTAGAAAAATGTGGCTATCTCACATTTTGCCGCCATTTTGTTTCAGAAAAATATTTTGCAGTAACTATGGTGTAACTTTGTAACTTTTCGAACGATTTTGCCTCAAAACTATACACCTTCAATCCACATCGAGGCTTGTGGATGGTCCAAATTTCAAGTTGATCGGACTTTCCGTTCGACCGCTATCGACAGACATAAAAACAAAAAAAAAAAAAACAAACAAACAAAAAAAAAACAGAACGAAGTGCCATAAGAGTCTCGTGGAAACGCTCGCTTCGCTCGCTTAATCATGAGTTCCAACTAAATATTTAACTTGTTTCTACCATTGCAACCACTAATCAGAATTATACGTTTTGAAATCAAGCCATGGCTGACATCTCCAATTATAGTTGCAACTCATTATACTGAGCATAAGTAAGTGTTCAAATCACTGTCAATGCATAATATAAGAGGGGAAGGCCCAACTGACACCCATAAACATAATACCGAGCCTAGGTAAAATCGGAGTCTTCAAAGTTAGGTGCAAGGCGGGATATGCCGGTCTCTACTGAGGCAGAATAAGTGGGGTCCGGCGGGTAGACACCCCTCATATTATCCACCTGCGCACTACAGGGTTGCCACGTTTCTATACATTTAGTACAGTCGTACATTCTTGACCGGCTCCCAGCCGGTCATCGTCGTTCAGTCATCGTTGTATAGATCTTGCAATGCAGGAAATGTCTGTAGTTCTCTATTGAAATGTATGGTTGATTAGTTTTCTGAGGAGTTACTGCGCATATAAGTCCTGCTCTTTGGTAAAATTAGTATCCTTCGAAGATTAGATCGTGCACCAAAATTGAAGTCTCCGATTTTAGTCTGTCTAATCCCTGTCAATACATGATAAGAGGGGAAGGCCCACCTGCGCCGCAGAGGCCCGAAGGTCTCCGGCCCGTGTGCAGAAAGTCCTTCTTCATCCTCTGCACCAGCCGCAGCGCCGTCATGGACACCTCGTGGGTCTTCTCGCCAAACTCCATCTGGTTCGCGAACCGCATGATGTACAGGCAGGGGTCTGTAATAACAAGACGCACAACTCGTCAACTTTCCCATGCATACGAACACCAAACCGAAGTTAAGCAACATCGGGCTAGGTCAGAACACCTCGTGGGTCTTCTCACCAAACTCCATCTGGTTCGCGAACCGCATGATGTACAGGCAGGGGTCTGAATAACAAGACGCACAACTCGTTTACCGAACCGAAGTTAACCAACATCCGGCTATATCAGGTGGAGGGTGGGTGACCGCTCTCCATCGAAACACTATAGTGTATTGCAATGAATCTGTGGTCCTAGGATCCCGCCCACCTTCCCCTACATCACTCTATACCTCGAATCGCCGGCTCGAGCCAGCGATTCGTGGTATGGAGTGAAGTAGGGGAAGGTGGGCGGGATCCTAGGACCACAGATTCATTGCAATACACTATAATTACCGTTGGTTAGAGCAGGTTGGAGGGTTCGAAAGCTTGTGTAACACCTTCGTTCTTCTCGTCTACCGCTCGGCAGTCCAGGTTAGTGGAGGAATCTACATGACTGGTCCAAGTTACACCGTCCTTTCGGATAGGACGTAAAGCCGATGGTCCCCTTGGCACTTTTCGACAGGAGTATAGGCTACGTATCGGTACCAGGCTAGCCTTCCACCCTTCCTCACTATTCATCAATCATGATAGTCTTTTGCATTAGTTGGACCTCATCTTCGGTAATGCTTCCGTCACGGGTGGGTGAGCGGCAGCCAACCAGCGACCGTGGCTAATTCAAATACCTGCTCGGGTTGGCCGAGACCGTAAACACGTCATTGATTGATGAAGAAAGCATTACCGAAGTTATTGTAAGACGACTTTATAAGGTAGTTCAGTAGTTCTACTTGTCGTAGGAGGCGACTAAAGACCGACTCATATGACGTAGTTGTCAAATACGTCATTAAACACCAAATAATAAAATCAAAATCGAATCCCATCGCGTAGGCATGGATGCCATTAGGCGTTGTTTATCTTCATTTATCACATTATCGTTGTTTAGGTGCCCCAATATCATCAGCTAAACCCAAATTATTATCAGGTTCGAACAAGAAAGTACCAACGTTTAACGTATATAGAATATGTCACGAAATAAACGAAACAGAACTCGGAAGCTCATAAATTAAACCGCTCTGTGCCTAACCATAACGCAAGAACCTTATTTTAAACAAGAGGGTTTCTTATTTAAATCATTCGAAGGACAGAATATGTCTAGACATTCCTCGTATCATCGGATGAAATACAAATATACCGAACTCACGGACATATTCGCGACGAGTCGAATAGGACGTGCTCTATTCTTCATCCGTGCATGCACCTAATCGGTTGACTACCTTGGCACTCGACCTTTCTTCACTGGTCGCTACACTTGCAGCATTACATATTAGTAAGCTGGCCGTTGTTAGTTCCGGTGAGTCATCCGTGCAAGGATGCTGATCAAGATGGCCGCCATCATTTCCGGTGGGACACCGCCGACCTGACGTGACAAGTTGAGGGCGCAAGGTCTACTTGATCTCCGCCTAGCGGAGGCTCGTCGAACTCCCAAGTTGCGAGTTCGACCATGTATCTATGTTCGACGAGCCTCCGCTAGTAGGAAATCAAGCGGACCTTGCTCGTAGATCATAGAATAGAAAAATATTTCCTGATAATAATAATAATTTTATTATTATTATTAATATTATTAATATTATTATTATTATTATTATTATTATTATTATTATTATTATTATTATTATTATTATTATTATTATTATTATTATTATTATTATTATTATTACTATTATTATTATTATTATTATTATTATTATTAGTATTTCCGTCGTGGTCGTTTGGACACTAACCCGGTGTCCCCCAAGGTCGCTGTGAGCGCGAGGTGAGAGCTCCCAAAGTAGAGGCACGCGTGATGACGTAACCGCGGGACGTGCCGAGGTAACGGCAGAGGACGTGCCGTGACACGTCCAGTGTGGCAAGGCATGCATATACGGCAGCTCTCTAGCTTTATATCGAAGCAATCGCGGACTAGAGTTTCCGCGGACTAGAGCATTCATGTTCGGGGACAAGGCATGCATATACGGAAGCTCTCTAGCTTTATATCGAAGCAATCGCGGACTAGAGTTTTCGCGGACTAGAGCATCCACGCACTTCATTTTTTATTATTGTTATTACGATGGTGGGAAGATAGAAAAGTATGGACAGAATCTGTAGCAAAAGCAGAGGAAGAAGAAAGTGAAAAGGAGGAGCCCGAGGAAGTTTAACACGAGGGAAGCGTCAGGCATGGCCAGCCGGCTTCGATGAACCTAGGGGCCAGAATATGATGGGATTAATTTCCTATCCCCTACCCGACTTCATTGTTGGACACAGGGAGCAGGTTATTATATATTATTGCATTTTTGGGACAAGTTTACATGCAGCACAGATAACGTAGTCTTGTGTGCATGCAATGTTCGAGAACACGGGCACGGAAGTAGGGGACTGTCAATAGTGTTCGTTGTGTAGTTTGGCTAACGCGCGGCAAGGTCCGAGCCTACGACCAAGGCATTACGTACACACACTCACGACAAATATCCGCATCACGCTGCTTGCTTCTGTATAGGGAGTATTCACGTGACGTCACATCGGCCATATTGGAGGCCACCTACAGTACTATTTACAGTTTCATTTAGCTGTCAATAGAAAACGAATAATATTGTTTACGGGGGAAAATGACAAGTTTGAACACGTATATCCCCCGATAAAGTGTACGAAAATGATTATTGTATGCTTTTGTAAACGATTAAAAGAGTAACCGAGACAAAAGAGTTTGTTTATGTTGATTTTAAGTGATAATAGCAAACCAAAGTTAGAGAACAGTTGAATTTGCATCAACCGCCAGCTGAAACATAGTAACAATGAACTACTAATCACTTGCGATTGTGGCCTCCAATGTGGCCACCGTGCGCAATACGTGAATACACCCTATTCTTTATATTCACGTGACGTCACTGATATTGTTGGCGGCCACCATCCCGTACGGTACACGAAGGCATTGTTGTAGACAAACAAATGACTGTATTGCATACCAAGAATATACTACTACAGCCTACAGTGGCGTAACTAGAAATTATTTCGGGGGGGGGGGGGGTTATTAGGGAAAAGTGAGATGAGGGGACTGAAAGGGGTCTGGGGCGAAGCCCCAGCCGCCGGAGGCCATTTCGCCAAAGGCGAAATTTTTTTTCACTTTTATAATTATTTCGTGCCTTTTGGACTCATAGAATACTACTCGAACCACTACTCATTTGTTTGCATTATATCGAAGTTACAGTGTTACAGTAGAATAGTTCTAAATAAGAATTGCATAGAAATTGTATTTTTAATGTTTTATGGTTGTTCAATATAATCTCAACATAAAGTGAAACATTGTGGTCACAAGTCACATACGTTATTTAAATTTTAATTCACAGACCGTGATATTGTAATATTAGATTAATGCATTTTTATTTATAGGTACCCTCACTTTTACTGGTTCGAGCGAAAGGTGTATTAGTTGTAGATGAACACATAAATAATATAATTGAATTATTGAAAGAAATTATATATCTTATCTAAGTGAAGTGCATGGTATGATAAATATAATGAAAATGTTGTTTGTTGCGATTGTTATACACTGTAGTGGTTTAAGGATCTTACAATATAGTATTAAGTAAATGTAGTAGTAAGTAAAATCATTCTCGAGGTAGTTTCGGGGGGGGGTTTAAACCCCCTAAACCCCCCCCCCCTTAGTTACGCCACTGACAGCCTACACACATAGACATCACATTGGCAGTCTGTGTGGTTGTTGTGTATAAGAAGCGATCACGTTGAAACACGGACGCCTCCACAGTCCGCACCTTTCAAGGAGACCATGCGTATAATTAGACTTGTGTTAATTGACGTTTTCTATATAGTTTTAGGAAATGCATTTTGTTGTTTACCTTAGTCTATCACAGTGATATCCTGTACATATTTAAAACATCATAGTTCATATAACTGATCATGCGGGGGTCTCATGGTCCAAGGACGGCGTATAGCGTTCGTCGTTGGCCAATCATGCACCTTTCATTAGCGACGTCACAATAATTAGATTATATTTCTGTATTTTCAACGCCGACGTAAAGCTTCACCGTCTTGCAAATACATAATATCGCGCTTATAGCAGACTCTTGCGCAGTATAGAACGCAAATTCGTTTGCGCCGCACATGGCATGAGAACTCGATGGCGTTCAACGCCGAGAAAACGTCGAACGTCGTGTACGCCAGCGGCAGAGCATGAAAACCCCGTATAAGTGTTGTTTCAGTGTTTATGTTCATCCATCGCCATACACATGTTATCATGCATACTATCCATATATTAGATTACCAGTCGAGGTGGTCTAGTGGTCAAGGCACCCACCCGGCCAGTGAGAGACCTGGGCCCGGATTCCGTATAAGTGTTGTTTCAGTGTTTATGTTCATCCATCGCCATACACATGTTATCATGCATACAATCCAGATATTAGATTACCAGTCGAGGTGGTCTAGTGGTCAAGGCACCCACCCGGCCAGTGAGAGACCTGGGCCCGGATTCACAAGAGGTCCTAAATCTTTTTCATGGTCTTAACTCTAGGATCGGCCTAACTTTGAACCTCTTGTGAATCCATCAGCCCAATACCTGAGAATAGATTTTAAAAACATATAATTGGAATATTCATTGCGTCTTCGTTCCGACCAAGAATTAGTAACTTCTTCATGTGACCTGGGTCTGTTCAAAGTTAGGCTGGTCTTAGGTCCAGTAATCCCTTATCTGTGGTCCAGTCTTACAATGTCCAAATAACTATTTATTCGTCGAATAGCTTGTTGTCTCCAAAACAACCACCAATCAAAACCCTTGAAATCCTCCAATTTGCTACAAATAACTTTCTTATAAAGAGATTGTAAGACCAGCCCTTAGAGTGACAAGACCAGAAAAAGACTAAGAACATCTCGTGAATCCAGGCCCTGGGTTCTATTCCCAGGCGGGATTGGTTTTTAATTTCTGGGATTCACATAAAAGACTCCATTGTTTATCCAAATTTCCTAACTTTCGGTCTACCCTGAACACACAAGTGTGGTCGTATCAGTGTTGAACGGTCGTAGACAGCGGGTCGGCATAGAAGTCCACTACCCGACCCATGACGTCACCGTGAGACATGCCTACGTAACAGAACACCGGGCGGCGAGCTGGCCCTACTTTCCCTCCATTACGTCCATTACGTCACCACACCTTTGCCTTTCAACTTGTTGCGGGAACCGGCGGCCGATTTCGTAGAACCTCTGACGTCACTTCGGAGATCTTCTCGGTTCGGCGCTCGATGCCGGTCGCGGGTTCCAATCCCGGCGCGTAAAACCCTTAGTGCGCGACGAGACGGTTTAGATAGGCCTATATGAAGGGTTTTTGTTGAAACCGAACCACCCACCCGAAGCCACCCACGAATGTCGGTTACCGTTCTAGCTTATTTGTGTAAATAAGTTAATAAATAAATAAATAAATAAATTAAAAAAAAAATAATAAAAAATAATAATAAATAAATCAATAAATAAGTAAATAAATGAATAAATAAATAAATAAATCAATGAATGGATAAATAAATAAATAAATAAATAAATAAATAAATAAATAAATAAATAAATAAATAAATAAATAAATAAATAAATAAATAAATAAATAAATAAATAAATAAATAAATAAATAAATAAATAAATAAATAAATAAATAAATAAATAAATAAATAAATAAATAAATAAATAAATAAATAAATAAATAAATAAATAAATAAATAAATAAATAAATAAATAAATAAATAAATAAATAAATAAATAAATAAATAAATAAATAAATAAATAAATAAATAAATAAATAAATAAATAAATAAATAAATAAATAAATAAATAAATAAATAAATAAATAAATAAATAAATAAATAAATAAATAAATAAATAAATAAATAAATAAAAAAATAAATAAATAAAAAAATAAATAAATAAATAAATAAATAAATAAATAAAAATCTTCCCGAAGAGACACACGTACGACCGATCAGGCGCTGGAGATGAAGAAACAACAAACCATGATCATCAAATTATGACCTCATGGATTCAATTAAGTTTACTACAATAAGGTTCGGAATTATATGACTGCATGGCCGCTAATCATCTAGCCCATCACTATAACTTATTTTTCAATTGTTGGTTGTCATGGAGAAGAAAAATTAACGACGGTCTAAATATTTTGCGATCAAGTCATATAATCGTGACAGTCGGACATTTTGTAAGAAAATAAAAAGTAGCTTATATATAGTTTGATCGCGCAACTATGTAGTGACTCGTTGGTATTATAAAAGTAGGTTGACGCTTTAGTCTAACACTTTTACATGTGAGAGAGAGACAGAGAGAGAGAGAGAACGATCTATTGAACTCCAAGCTATAAAACGAGAGCTCGTTAAATCAACACTACGCTGGCAAAAAGCTATATTATAATATACTTTTTGTCTGAGATTCAAACAAACAAATGACACACATGGATTTCTCGATGGCGTAGCAAGAATCCTATTTCTAGAAGGTTAGAAGCTCAGTGCTTGCTTACACATTAGGTCAAGGGTTCGATAACCGCCACAGATAATCCTGACTGAAGATCTTTGGGTTTTCCGAAGTCAAAAAGTGATAACTGAAATTAATCCCTAAACTTAACCTTCTCAACTCTATAAATATTAAATACCCTAATATAGGCCTACCTATAGCTGTGACCCGAATATAGAGTATTTTTTGTTTAACGACACACTTCACAACTAGGTCATATATTAATACAATAGGCAACACGCGTACGATTTTTTTTGTTAAACCAAACACTTAGTTTAATAGTATCAGATACAAAAAGTATATTAATGCAAGTCTTAAGTAAAAAAGAAATTTTTAAATAGGTTTAAAGTGGTCGCATTAATTGAAGTTTAAACTCGGGGATCTGAAACGCGTACAGGTAGCTGTGACGCAATGATTCTGTAGACGTGGCGTAACAGACCAATCGCTGAGGCGGTGAGCGTACAAAGAACAAAACCATGACGTCAAATCCACTCTACATGGCGGCGGCTCGTTTTTCGCGCCCTTTTATTTATCTTTACTAAACCAATTATTTTGAGGCATAGACTGATTCGTTTTTCAAAATTCAAAGACACAAAATTATTAAATGAGAGACAAGGTATTTAAAAATCGATTACAATTTTCATACGCGTGTTCCCTATTAAAATAGTTGCGGGTTAGTTCTGCAGTTAGTTATTTAGTTAGTAGTATTAGTTAGTATTAGTAGTATAGTTAGTTAGTATTTTAATTTTATTAACATACATTCTGGCCACGAAAGTATTAGTGTTTTAATATATATATATATATATATATTAGTTTTCAAATTTTCGCGGACATATGTGTACTTGCAACTTTCTGGGGATTGTTGCCGCGAATAATGTACTAAAGAAGGAGGTACTGACTTACCCTTCCCTTCCTGACGTTTCGGGAAAGTCACATCTCCCATCTTCAGAGGCCCTCACTCGACGATGTGCATCTCGAGCTTCGAAGCCGCGAACTGACTGGTTCAGTCGTTGTCGTTGTCAGTTCGCGGCTTCGAAGCTCGAGATGCACATCGTCGAGTGAGGGCCTCTGAAGATGGGAGATGTGACTTTCCCGAAACGTCAGGAAGGGAAGGGTAAGTCAGTACCTCCTTCTTTAGTACATTATTCGCGGCAACAATCCCCAGAAAGTTGCAAGTACATATATATATATATATATATATGTGTGTTAAATAATTATTTCTAAGGGTATTGTCACGTGAGTTATAGATTGAGGGTTTTGACTTACACCATTCATAACTCACGTGACAATACACCAAGAAATAATTATTTAACATGTAGCAGTGAGAATTTAAAACATAACATATATATATATATATCTCGCGTTGGCCGAATTAGATCCATCACAGATCACGGGGTCGTCATTATAGGGGGATCCAGTTGGGAGGGTTCAGGGGTGTGAGGGGGGGGGCGCGTTCAGGTGGTTGCAAACAGGGCCGGCAAGTACGTAGAAGAAGAATGTGAAAGCTGGAAGATGATGAAAGCCATATGAGAGGAACAAAGAATGACGAAAGATATGCACGAGAGGCTTCTTTGCGGGCACCGGTCACCACGCTGAGGAGGGAACCACCACGACCCAAAAATAACCAACCATGCGCATCCTATAGCCTATGTATACATAAATGATTTCATAGATTTTGTTGTTTGCAAAATATATAGTACGAATTACGAAAACATTTCTAACGGTAAACCAATCCAAAGTTTATTTTCAAAAAATAGTCAAACGTTGATTATTTTTTGAAAATAAACGTTGGATAGGTTTACTGTTCAAAATGTTTTCGTTATATAACCATAATAGTAATACATATAAGTATAACCAGTATTTTGGTTTCGTCGTTTATTGTTGCTGATTATTGTATGGCAGCGCCAGGTCAAACGTCTCAACTGGTTGTCTGTGAAATTATATACTCTTCGCTATATTTATATAAATTGATCAGGGTACTAAATGCTAGTATTTGAACATTTCTCGTAGCGGTACTCGCGCAACTAAGTGTAACGGTTCTCGGTTACACATGTCTTGAATACAGTTTCCCCACACTCGAGAATCTCTTACTGCAAATGCTGCGTAATATAGTAGACATGTTTACATGTATACTAATAATAATTTTCGTAGGAATCCCTGTTCTAGGGTGCACACCAGCTTTACCTGATGTGCCCCTCTTCAGGTGACTAACTAGGTTATAAGGGTGTTTGGATAGCTGGGGAGGAATGTCCGAGGGCTGATAGTATGACTCAGTCCTAGCATTCGCTTTTACGACTGAGGAAAACCTCGGAAAAACCTTCAGTCAGGACTGCCGGTGGCCGCGGAATCGAACCGGCGACCTCCCGAATTCGAGTCTCGCGTCTTACCGCTGAGCCACCTCTATCGGTTTTACATGTATACGACCGAATTTAGAACCAGACTGAAAACTATCATGGATGCCAACGTGTATATGATGAAGTGTACCCATGCAAATGGTGCCGAACTCGATTTTGGTCTCGCATCAACACCCACATGATAGAACTGAGTACGGTTTTTCGGTATACGGTTCAGCTATTAAGCCAGACCGAGCCCATTTGGTTCGGTACCGTTTTCTAGGTGTTTACATGGGTATTCTGAGTATGAAAAACCAAACCCCCTACTGTGTAAACTAGGCTTTTGTATATTTATGTGTTCCATGTCTTTGCGATACCAAAAGTGAAAACATATTCGGGAATATCTAATTATAGTTGGCACGATAGGGAATATTTAGGGGTTCTGGAATAGGGTCTATTTTCGACTGTATCGAGGGAATATAACATAGGCATTCCCTTCTCCCCCTTTAACGCTCGGCAATGAATGTATTCATACTTTGACCAAGGCAGTAGAGCAAAACAATAAATGTGATGCAGGTATACATATAATGTTAATGCAAAATGTCAATAGTCACTAAAAAAAAAGGAAAAAAATGAAATAGGCCTACACTTGTGAAACAAATCGAATTCCGTTACAATCCCGTATTATAATCATTTAATTCATCATAATAAGAAGGAAAAAAGTAATGTTTTGGGGGTTCATGGACATTTGGGAATATTATTTTTGTAAAGATAGTACAATTGGAAATATGCAACTCTTTTTGAGGGAATATAAATCCACAATCATAAATTCATGTGCACGGACGTCCAGTTCTCTTGAATTTCACTTTTCCATGCACCGTTTCAAGCGCAACGTAACGAGGTCCCCCCAGTGATTATCTGCATGCGCTCTAGTTGTCTGATAACTTTCCATCCCATTATTAGTAATAATAACTGTATAAGAACCGTCCATGCGAGTTCTAGTAGGGCCTCATCCACAGTTGACCCGTCCTATATGAAAACAGGTGCACGTGGTAGTGGTGGTGATTTGCGACCTTCGAAAACTGCATTGTGATATATATATATATATATATATATATATATATATATATATATATTACTTATCAGTTTTTTTTCAGTTTCAGTTTTAGTTTGTTCAAATTCAGATTTAGTTTGTTATAGTTTTAGTTTCAATTTTTTCCCCCAAAATCATACATTACACAGTTTGGTAACGGAGAACAATTAATCCATGTTGTGTACTGAAACGAATAGTAATTATGTATACTGTGGAATATTGTATTTATAAAATATATAAAACAATGTGTATGTTTTGATTAAATTTACATAGAAACAAGTTATTAAAATGTAAATATTTTGTGTTCGTCAAGGATGGCCAGATATTGGTTGATAGATGAACGAAAAAAAAAAAAAAAATAATAATAATAATAATAATAATAATAATAATAATAATAATAATTAAATAAATAATAATAATAATAATAATAATAATAATAATAATAATAATAATAATAATAATAATAATAATAATAATAATAATGATAATAATAATAAACAATAATAATAAAGATACAAAGCTATGTCAGCCTAGTAAAATGTGTGAGCTAAATATACATAGCCCAATACTATGTATAGTCACTTGTTATGAAAATAGCCACAATTATTCAAAGATTATTATCATGAACATAGGCCAACGTACTTGGCACTGACTGCTGATATGATAGCATTTAGGTCCAAGCAAGGACAAGGTCGCCAATGACCATGTTGTTGCTTTGTTGTTTTACTTATCTATTACAGTGTAATTATAGTACACAAGACGATAAGTATACATGATAGATTAGTGTAAAGGACGAATACAACCATGTGCGGACTGTAGGACTACTTTAGATTCGTACCCACACCCCACGGATGTGTACACGACCCGACACGACCAGGGCAACCGCTGGATAACAGGGAAGATTTGAAGCATATGCTAATGTTAAATGCTCAATAACTGTACCAGTGAATAGCATCATTTAACTGCACTACATGATTTACTACAAATCTTTACATTATGGAGTGTATATCCAATGTTATACATATTGTATACATGGACAGTTACTTGGACGATAAAGACACACAATCATATTTTGTCGCAAATTATACATGTTATGTAATCAGCTGCTGCATGGTTGAGATTTTGCTTTCAGTTTCCCGAGATTATTATTTATTTATTTACTTACTAATTAATTGATTGATTGAATGTCTCTCTTATGCAGTTGTAAGACTGATTTACATAGGAGTAGTGATAAACTATAATACTAATAATGAAACAACAGGAAAAAGACTGTAGAACATAAAATAGCAAAGGTAACACAACAACAAATACATAAATCAAAAATGATTAATTTAATGAGGAGGGATATCAGATTTCCATTTACCAAAACTATATCAATAGGGTACTAAAATTATCAAACCATCATTCCCGAAATGATGTTGACAATACAAGGTATATAATCTAATATTCACAGCATGTTAACTAGGGAGGGGCATCGATTCCAAATTTGGATATCGATAATCGAAGGACAACTATCGTAATCGACGGTCGATAATATCGAGACAACAAATAATAAAAAAAATTAAATTATG
>OX246738.1:101089176-101176676 GCA_945910005.1 Isoperla grammatica
ATTTTGATATTGATGTATGTAATTTTAAAGATACAAACAAAAAAACTTAAATTCATACGCTTTTCAAAATATTTGCTGAACAGAACACGTTCAATCGATCTGTACGGTACTGGTGTACATTATGTAAACGCCAAACGGTGACTTTAGAGCCGTCATAGCAACAAAGGACATAACAAATTGCATAATGTTCCATACTGTAAATCCGCTGTTCCTGTATAACTTGGTGGGTATAGCCAATATATATACAATTAATGTATTGTTTTATTTAAATGCTTCAAGTTGACATAAAAGGGCAAAGCCCTGTATATTTCTACACATGCTATACTAATATGATCATTGTAATCGATCAATATTATGCAATACAGTATTGATTGCAAGCTAACCTTAGGCAATGAACTTTGAAAACACAATGACGATAATGAATATTATACATTATTAAACAAGGTTATAGAATCAGTTGCGAGTTTTCTCCTTCTGTGAGAGGTTTTAATCGGTTCTAATTCCTGGTTGGAGTCTAGTTGTCTTTGGTCTCCATGGCCACGTTACAACTGACTCAACATTGAAGCTTATCTACCCCTATTGGAGACTCAAATTAACACATAGATATTATAGTGCTAACAACCTCCTTAAGAACAATCGACAGCTAAAGTCCTCATAATAGCTTATTTTCTTGCCACCAGAGTGCATCTAGTATATTTTGAATAACCCTATGGGCTCTCAAATACTACATCTTTACCTCTTGAAACCCCCTATCATCTTCATATTTCACCCGTTCATTGTCTCGATTAGCCAAGTTGCAAAAATATGAGACGTTAAGCCCAAATATCAATCAATCAATCACCGTCAACTGAATATATTCCTGACTTGGTTCTAGTCTTCACGCTGGCATCTATTGATTCACATGATCGAGAAGTCTCTCAACGAGTGATCAAAACCAACGACATACAGTGAACAAGAAACAAAAACAATATCTCGAAATATTTCGACAGCGTCTTTGATCGCTTCGTCAGGGCTACTGAGACACTGCAACCGTACAACAACGTAAGAAGAAAGCACAGATGAAACATACGGATCTCACTGAGAAGTATATTTACCTTTTGCAAGTGACAATATCCTGGTCTCAAACCCGTAAACTATGTATTAGCAAATAATAAGTCACGAGTGCATGTTCGCGAATGACCTTGGCATTGTTTTTACCTTCAAGGTCACGCTGAGTGAAGCAGCCCCGACTTCTGACTAGACTAATTTTGTTTGTAAATCACACGTCAGCTTGTTTCCAATTTATTGTTTTGCTTTGATAGACACTTTAACAAAGACGAGGCATTTACAATTTGATAACAGTTGCAAACAAGCAATGATGGATCACCGATAGAGGTGGCTCAGCGGTAAGACGCGCGACTCTAATTCGGGAGGTCACCGGTTCGATTCCGGCCACCGGCAGTCCTGACTGAAGGTTTTTTCCGAGGTTGTCCTCAGTCGTAAAGGCGAATGCTGGGATTGAGTCCTACTATATCAGCCCTCGGACATTCCTTCTCAAATATCCAAACACCCTAATAACCTAGTAAGTCACCTGAAGAGGGGCACATCAGGTAAAGCTGGTGTGCACCCTGTAACGGGTACTCCTACGAAAAATTATTATATTATTAATGATGGATCGAGATTATAGGCTAAGAAATGAGAAAATTATACTTGTCCAGAAAAAAAACTTACCGATGCTTCGTCGTAGATGAGTGCTTCGTAGCCAACCAGCGAGCCCCTATTTCGAGGTCTGATCGCTGATTGGCCAGAATTTCCCTCGTCCATGACAAACACATCGGTACGGTTGTGTCGGTACAAGGGTATAAATATAATGAGTTGAGATACAAAACTACAACTAAGGGCGAGGGCTGTTCGTTATATCATGCATTTATTTCTCGGTTTATTCTAGATGATAATATGATAGCAGGATATGATTCTATGATTCCTACGTATACCACGCACTTCAAACCGTCATAGCCGTGTCGATTTGACCTCAAGTCGCAATGAAAAGTACACGTATATTCATAAAATCCCAAATCGCCTTCGCCAAACCGCCACGAAACTACGGCAGTTGTCGAAGCGTCGAATGGAACAATCAAAGATACAACTCGATAAAATCACGTGTAACTGTGACAGCAACACAGCTGTTCAATCACCGCTTGCTAGATCGTTGTTGTTGTAGTTGGTATCGCACTGCAGTGGATTCTCAAATCGATTGGAGTGTATACCACAGTTGTCAAATCGATTTGACTAGTTCCAAATCAATTCAGAAACTGATTTGGAAATAATTTTCATATCGATTTGAAGACACGTATACCACAGTTCTCAAACCGACTTGAAGTCAAATCGACATGGCTAAACCGATTTGAAGTGCGTGGTATACGTAGTAGATGATAACGAAGAAGAATAATTAATATGAATACAGTCAGTGATAAACTACACAACTGTAATTAAAACGGAAACATAGTAGAGCAGGTAAAACGTTATAAGAACCTAGTAATACAGTCCCAGTGTACTGTCCAATTACTAGGTTCTTCTTACACAACTGTAACTCCAAAAATATAATTCAAAACATTCGACCTTTTCATACAAGCAAGTTTCGTTTAATGCTGTAGGCGTATAGTGGAAGCAAGAAAAGTGTTACTATAAAGTGAATCTACCGTTGCAAAAGTGAACTATGACATTTAGCGCGCTCAATTCGCACTTGGATAGAATTGAACAATACATTCCTGCCCTACTAATGCGGTACGAACTGAAATCCAGCACGCTTTCTCGAAACCGCTAAAAACTCGAAACAAATCGCTAAAAAAATGTATATACAGAATTACTCGAATAAATTCTATTGTGGCGTGGGGTCGCGAGGTCAAAACGATGCCACACCGTTTTGTTTTCATAAAAACTTTCTTCTAATGCAAACAAAAGTGTAAGTGGACCATTGACCTAGAAATTGAACGCCGGTGTGCGAGAGTGAAAACGAGAAACAGCGATACGAGCGGTGGCCGTGTGAACTATCAGACATTTGTCGTCAAGCTTAACACATTTTGTTAGATAATTATCTGATTATTAGTCACACATAAATTGTAAAAATAAATGGGAATACACTCAAGGGTGATCGATTCATTTGCGGAGAAAAATTGTGGGAATAAAAAACACATTTTATGAGAATTCTCGTCATTGACAATTTTTAAATATTACATAACGGAATTTTAATAATTATGGTATCCCCCCTTCTTATGCATGTAGTAGTTAAAAAAGTTCAACTAAGCCAAGGGCATCCACGTATTATTGTCGTGGCGTATTATAGGTTTTATATAGCGCATGAGACAAAACCCCATTGCGACGCAATATAAAGACAATTACACATTCCGACTTACACAAAGAAACCCTATAAACGTATACGACTATTATGCTTATGTTTATTACCAAATCAAATTTCAATTAAAAAACCAATTTCGAAGTCAGTGAAGTTTTATCATCAACAACACTAATGTGATGTCGATTTCCTAATAGAAAATTTCATAAATTGTTCGTTGTTTTCAAACGTTTCGGAATAGATATTATTTTAATTGACACGTCATAATTATCTGGCCACATCGGACTTGATCAAGTTTTTTTACTTTTCAAACTAACTGTCCGTCGTGGCCGTGATAGTTTCTGCGTTTGTCTTCAGTAAACCGCATCAGCCCCCGCACCCCAGGTTCGAATCCTGTCTTGGGTATATTGATGCCATCTTCTTATCGTCTCCAGGGACTGCTACCTTATCGTGGGGGGCAGGTTTGCGTGCTTTGTTCATCCCGAGAGCTATGCCAGCGGAAGCGTATGCTTCTGGTAGAGCCACCTTAGCCGGACAGAACGAGGAGGAGAAATCAGACGAAGTGCAGTCCACACCCCAATTCCCTTTCCTCACGCGCCCTCCTACTTGCCCCTTTCCCTCCAAAGAGCACCAAATTTCATCTTCGTTATCACACACTCATCGTCTTGATTAGCCAACTTGCAAAAATATAAGACGTTAAGCCCAAATATCAATCATCTTGCTTATTGTCTGGATTAGCATCGTAGCCACCAGAGAACCGACTGTACCGACTATATGAAAGCACAGATTATGTGACGTAATAATGAATCTTCACTTCACCTTGTTACAGGATACGCGCAAGTTATATAACGAAGAGAGTTATAATAACATCAAAGATTTAGTTGTTGTATAATAATAGCTTACTCAATTAATTGCAACATTGTTATTGCAACTGTGCAACGAATTGTTTAACAACACGGAATAACATCAACGACATACAGGATATTATATGTATATAACAACAAAAAACAAAACTATTTGTGATTGCGGGTATAACAGTCTACTGTTCGATCGATCATGTGTCAATCACAAAAAAAGAAATAGCAGTTTTCTCTCTTTCTTTCTCTCAGCTTTAAAAGAACATCAAGTAATTTATTTGTAATAATAGGCAATGCAACATGTTATATGATACGCTTTATTGTAACCCTTAATAATTAAAATAATATAAAAAAAGTTTGCTCCCGCCGCCTCGGTAACTTACAAGGCAAGAACACCGCGGTACGTAGAGCCGGCGATGTGGGCTCGATCCCCAGTCGGGCTAAACGTTATCTTACAAATGCTATATCTCCATATTATATATCTTGCTTGACGCATCCAGAAGCAAAATAGGTAATACAAGATTGAGGCACTCCGCGCACTCACAAGTTAGAGCATAGGTAAATTAAATTAACAGATATTAACACCATCCGTCGCAGAGAAGTATTGAAAGTAAATAGTTGGAAAT
Source organism: Isoperla grammatica (assembly GCA_945910005.1). Classification (NCBI taxonomy): domain Eukaryota; kingdom Metazoa; phylum Arthropoda; class Insecta; order Plecoptera; family Perlodidae; genus Isoperla; species Isoperla grammatica. The sequence goes on from OX246738.1 coordinate 101,093,991, forward strand.
GCAAGGTAGCCCCCTTAGTGGCGACATTACCTGTCCGACACTCACTAAGTAATGACCATTTCACACGGGCATAATATGTTATCAGTATTACCACCCGATAAGTACTTGCGTAAACCCGTTTCAATGTGAGTGATGAGTAAAGTGCGTCACCACTAAGTTCAAATTCTACATCCGTGCCCGTAACTATAATACTTAGAGACGCGTGAAATTACCATTATTTTCTTTTTGTTTAGCGTTTATTTAAAAAGATTTAGCATTCATTAGTTTAAAAATTTTTTTTAGTAATAATTAGTTTTTATCTGAAATCGGGGTTTTAGCAACAAAACATTAGACGTGGACCAAAACTTGTGATCAAAAATGAATTCCTTATTGATTGAGATTATTCATTGACACTATGGATTGTTCAGGAAATCGACACAAATTTACTATTTTCGCATTTTTTACGATTGTTGCTTAAACTCGAGAAAATTCACTGTAATCAGCGTGAATTCGTATATTTCGCGCTTATCGCAATAAGAGGATTTTTTCGCTGTATTCGCAAAAAATGCTTTTATTAGGTACACAACCCTACCAAATTCGAGAATTTTCGTAAAAAATTACATTTTTCACTTTTCGTTTTTATAGTTAATGCGTATTTCACGGGGATCTATATACTAAATGCCTATGACAACGATTCCAAAAATTAGGATTCGATCAAAGAAGCGTATAACAAATCAAATCCTAAGGGAATATATATTTTTTTTTAAAGTTTCGTTTGAAGCAGGTAGACCCTATAGGTTTTATTCATTTGCAACCATAGGTTTTAATTATCCCCTCTAAATTATTACATAGGACGATTTCCTTTATAACATGTAAGAACGGGTTGTACATCGATGTGTGCGGGTATGCGCCATGCTGGACACAAATATGGAGGAATCGATCCTTCACATTTAGCAATCGATAGGTAAAGAAATCGATTCCTATGTCATCCCTATATTATGTATCGATACTTCTACGAGATGTATGCGCATTTCAGACAATTCATTTATATTCCTGCCCGTCACATCACATCAGACATCAATTGAAGTGAATCTATAATAATCAGTATTAAAAAGTATAATGAAAAAAACAATATAATATATATAATATAATATAATATAATATAATATAATATAATATAATATAATATAATATAATATAATATAATATAATATAATATAATATAATATAATATAATATAATATAATATAATATAATATAATATAATATAATATAATATAATATAATATAATATAATATAATATAATATAATATAATATAATATAATATAATATAATATAATATAATATAATATAATATAATATAATATAATATAATATAATATAATATAATATAATATAATATAATATAATATAATATAATATAATATAATATAATATAATATAATATAATATAATATATGATATAATATACTTAAAATGCAATAAAAATAAAACACGTAGGTGCGATCAAAAGACATGCGCTATTTTATTCACACGAACATAAAGACACGGTAAAACGTTTATTAAGCTATTAAATACAGGTCGACAACTACTGACTATACGCGAGATTTTATCGTCAATATAATAGAATATTAAATGTCAATTTCCTTGAATAACTTGCAACCCACCCAGCAGCAGTACAATACAATTACAAATGCAGTCAGTAAATAAATTAGCAGTTACAATAACTAAGTAGGTATATGTTTTAATGTTATTACAATCATGACAATGATCTCGATGCAGAGTCGTTATATCGTACAAGGCTTCTTCGAGTGATGTGTGTGCAATGTCATACCCCTACTTCCAATGCAGAACGTCCCGGGTTCAAATCTCGCTTCAGGCAAAAGTTTTTTAACTTCTAATATGGACTCAATTCCATCACTTCTTGGCTTATAGGAATAAGTAAACGGTGACTTTGGAGCCATCCAAGTAACGAAGCACAAAGTTGTTCTGAATCGGCCACTGGCATTTGTCCGCAGGTGTTCGCACTGTCCAATCACTGATTCATATGTTTCATATTTGAAATGTAGATCTTTGATTGGTTATTGCTCACTCGTCGATCTACAGCGTTGGTTTAGTCGCTTTAAATAAAAGTCCCCCACTGAAAATCAGTGTTGTTACTGTGTGAGTAGACTATAAATACGAATTTAGTTATTTAATTTTATTTTATTTCAGGGTCGATGTATTTTTCTACCCCGGTATTAATAAGAACATTTGTGAAATTCTTAGAGTAATGAGAGTTCACGATAATTAATGGAAACTACTCTCATTGATACACAAAACATAATCAATGCCTATGAGGGGCAAAGCACAATTATTTTTCGTGGCATTGTGTTTTAATATAAATGAAACATTCTTTATTTGGAGAGCTGTTTAACAAAGTTAGTTTATATTTTATGTAAGATAACCCAGACGTTAAGGAAAATAAAATACAGCCAAATTTTTTAATAGTGTGGCCTATGTGACTTGGTGTCCCGACCGATTTCTAGAAGAAATACAAAAAATTGTCACTTGCCATTATTGACCATAAGTTGATTGAATCAAATATGTATGAAATATGAATGTCATTTCATGACATTTTGAGTGAAAAACTGGAAGATGAGTGAACAATACTACCTGAATCTCAAGCCTATTCCACAATAATTGTCTTGTATTTGAAATCTTGTCCACTATATTGGTAATAAATTTCAAGTCCACACAAATACACAATTAAATCCAAAATGCTCTATAAACCCGTTAAAATAGGTCACTTATTAATTAATATGCATTTATCATAGCAATGTCTTAACCATTCCACTTCCTGATCTGCTCAAGTACATGTATTGATTAATTCAAGGTAAATCATATTAAACCAAAAAACTGCTATACAAAGAAGGTCAATTAAAAGAACATAATAATATAGTAAATTCTGAATAAATTAACGAAGCAAGTTGCAGTTTATTTAAGTGGCGTCCTTCACAACGCGACTGTGCCACGCCCCCACCCGACGTCGCGTGTGTAGTACCAGAGACAAGTACTGTATCAACAACTTGTTGCGCTCGCTCGCTCAGTCAGTGTTTGGCTGTCAGCTGAGTCGCGTGTACCGTCGCTTCACCTCTGTGTATGTAAGCACGTGTTCGCAGGGCCCCAGGGCAGCTGCTATACCTACCGGCCGGTGTCTTGTTAGTGTCGGTGTAGTAGCGAGACAAGTAGTGTGAGTGTATCAACAAGTTGTTGCTCTCAGTCAGTGTCGCGGCTCTCTGTATGCACGTGTGCTAGCAGGGCCCAGGGCAGCTGCTATACCTACCGGTCTGTGTCTTGTTAGTGTCAGTGTAGTAGCGAGACAAGTAGTGTGAGTGTATCAACAAGTTGTTGCTCTCAGTCAGTGTCGCGGCTCTCTGTATGCACGTGTGCTAGCAGGGCCCAGGGCAGCTGCTATACCTACCGGTCTGTGTCTTGTTAGTGTCGGTGTAGTAGCGAGACAAGAAGTGTGAGTGTATCAACAAGTTGTTGCTCTCAGTCAGTGTCGCGGCTCTCTGTATGCACGTGTGCTAGCAGGCCCCAGGGCAGCTGCTATACCTACCGGTCTGTGTCTTGTTAGTGTCGGTGTAGTAGCGAGACAAGTAGTGTGAGTGTATCAACAAGTTGTTGCTCTCAGTCAGTGTCGCGGCTCTCTGTATGCACGTGTGCTAGCAGGGCCCAGGGCAGCTGCTATACCTACCGGTCTGTGTCTTGTTAGTGTCGGTGTAGTAGCGAGACAAGTAGTGTGAGTGTATCAACAAGTTGTTGCTCTCAGTCAGTGTCGCGGCTCTCTGTATGCACGTGTGCTAGCAGGGCCTGGGGCTGCTGCTATACCTACCGGTCTGTGTCTTGTTAGTGTCGGTGTAGTAGCGAGACAAGTAGTGTGAGTGAATCAACAAGTTGTTGCTCTCAGTCAGTGTCGCGGCTCTCTGTATGCACGTGTGCTAGCAGGCCCCAGGGCAGCTGCTATACCTACCGGTCTGTGTCTTGTTAGTGTCGGTGTAGTAGCGAGACAAGTAGTGTGAGTGTATCAACAAGTTGTTGCTCTCAGTCAGTGTCGCGGCTCTCTGTATGCACGTGTGCTAGCAGGGCCCAGGGCAGCTGCTATACCTACCGGTCTGTGTCTTGTTAGTGTCGGTGTAGTAGCGAGACAAGTAGTGTGAGTGTATCAACAAGTTGTTGCTCTCAGTCAGTGTCGCGGCTCTCTGTATGCACGTGTGCTAGCAGGGCCCAGGGCAGCTGCTATACCTACCGGTCTGTGTCTTGTTAGTGTCAGTGTAGTAGCGAGACAAGTAGTGTGAGTGTATCAACAAGTTGTTGCTCTCAGTCAGTGTTGCGGCTCTCTGTATGCACGTGTGCTAGCAGGGCCCAGGGCAGCTGCTATACCTACCGGTCTATGGGTGTTAGTGTCGGTGTAGTAGCGAGACAAGAAGTGTGAGTGTATCAACAAGTTGTTGCTCTCAGTCAGTGTCGCGGCTCTCTGTATGCACGTGTGCTAGCAGGGCCCAGGGCAGCTGCTATACCTACCGGTCTATGGGTGTTAGTGTCGGTGTAGTAGCGAGACAAGAAGTGTGAGTGTATCAACAAGTTGTTGCTCTCAGTCAGTGTCGCGGCTCTCTGTATGCACGTGTGCTAGCAGGGCCCAGGGCAGCTGCTATACCTACCGGTCTGTGTCTTGTTAGTGTCGGTGTAGTAGCGAGACAAGAAGTGTGAGTGTATCAACAAGTTGTTGCTCTCAGTCAGTGTCGCGGCTCTCTGTATGCACGTGTGCTAGCAGGGCCCAGGGCAGCTGCTATACCTACCGGTCTGTGTCTTGTTAGTGTCGGTGTAGTAGCGAGACAAGAAGTGTGAGTGTATCAACAAGTTGTTGCTCTCAGTCAGTGTCGCGGCTCTCTGTATGCACGTGTGCTAGCAGGGCCCAGGGCAGCTGCTATACCTACCGGTCTGTGTCTTGTTAGTGTCAGTGTAGTAGCGAGACAAGTAGTGTGAGTGTATCAACAAGTTGTTGCTCTCAGTCAGTGTTGCGGCTCTCTGTATGCACGTGTGCTAGCAGGGCCCAGGGCAGCTGCTATACCTACCGGTCTATGGGTGTTAGTGTCGGTGTAGTAGCGAGACAAGAAGTGTGAGTGTATCAACAAGTTGTTGCTCTCAGTCAGTGTCGCGGCTCTCTGTATGCACGTGTGCTAGCAGGGCCCAGGGCAGCTGCTATACCTACCGGTCTATGGGTGTTAGTGTCGGTGTAGTAGCGAGACAAGAAGTGTGAGTGTATCAACAAGTTGTTGCTCTCAGTCAGTGTCGCGGCTCTCTGTATGCACGTGTGCTAGCAGGGCCCAGGGCAGCTGCTATACCTACCGGTCTGTGTCTTGTTAGTGTCGGTGTAGTAGCGAGACAAGAAGTGTGAGTGTATCAACAAGTTGTTGCTCTCAGTCAGTGTCGCGGCTCTCTGTATGCACGTGTGCTAGCAGGGCCCAGGGCAGCTGCTATACCTACCGGTCTGTGTCTTGTTAGTGTCGGTGTAGTAGCGAGACAAGTAGTGTGAGTGAATCAACAAGTTGTTGCTCTCAGTCAGTGTCGCGGCTCTCTGTATGCACGTGTGCTAGCAGGCCCCAGGGCAGCTGCTATACCTACCGGTCTGTGTCTTGTTAGTGTCGGTGTAGTAGCGAGACAAGTAGTGTGAGTGTATCAACAAGTTGTTGCTCTCAGTCAGTGTCGCGGCTCTCTGTATGCACGTGTGCTAGCAGGGCCCAGGGCAGCTGCTATACCTACCGGTCTGTGTCTTGTTAGTGTCGGTGTAGTAGCGAGACAAGAAGTGTGAGTGTATCAACAAGTTGTTGCTCTCAGTCAGTGTCGCGGCTCTCTGTATGCACGTGTGCTAGCAGGGCCCAGGGCAGCTGCTATACCTACCGGTCTGTGTCTTGTTAGTGTCGGTGTAGTAGCGAGACAAGTAGTGTGAGTGTATCAACAAGTTGTTGCTCTCAGTCAGTGTCGCGGCTCTCTGTATGCACGTGTGCTAGCAGGGCCCAGGGCAGCTGCTATACCTACCGGTCTGTGTCTTGTTAGTGTCAGTGTAGTAGCGAGACAAGTAGTGTGAGTGTATCAACAAGTTGTTGCTCTCAGTCAGTGTCGCGGCTCTCTGTATGCACGTGTGCTAGCAGGGCCCAGGGCAGCTGCTATACCTACCGGTCTATGGGTGTTAGTGTCGGTGTAGTAGCGAGACAAGAAGTGTGAGTGTATCAACAAGTTGTTGCTCTCAGTCAGTGTCGCGGCTCTCTGTATGCACGTGTGCTAGCAGGGCCCGGGGCAGCTGCTATACCTACCGGGCGGTGTCTTGTTAGTGTCAGTGTAGTAGCGAGACAAGTAGTGTGAGTGTATCAACAAGTTGTTGCTCTCAGTCAGTGTCGCGGCTCTCTGTATGCACGTGTGCTAGCAGGGCCCAGGGCAGCTGCTATACCTACCGGGCGGTGTCTTGTTAGTGTCAGTGTAGTAGCGAGACAAGTAGTGTGAGTGTATCAACAAGTTGTTGCTCTCAGTCAGTGTCGCGGCTCTCTGTATGCACGTGTGCTAGCAGGGCCCAGGGCAGCTGCTATACCTACCGGTCTGTGTCTTGTTAGTGTCGGTGTAGTAGCGAGACAAGTAGTGTGAGTGTATCAACAAGTTGTTGCTCTCAGTCAGTGTCGCGGCTCTCTGTATGCACGTGTGCTAGCAGGGCCCAGGGCAGCTGCTATACCTACCGGTCTGTGTCTTGTTAGTGTCGGTGTAGTAGCGAGACAAGTAGTGTGAGTGTATCAACAAGTTGTTGCTCTCAGTCAGTGTCGCGGCTCTCTGTATGCACGTGTGCTAGCAGGGCCCAGGGCAGCTGCTATACCTACCGGTCTGTGTCTTGTTAGTGTCAGTGTAGTAGCGAGACAAGTAGTGTGAGTGTATCAACAAGTTGTTGCTCTCAGTCAGTGTCGCGGCTCTCTGTATGCACGTGTGCTAGCAGGGCCCAGGGCAGCTGCTATACCTACCGGTCTGTGTCTTGTTAGTGTCAGTGTAGTAGCGAGACAAGTAGTGTGAGTGTATCAACAAGTTGTTGCTCTCAGTCAGTGTCGCGGCTCTCTGTTTGCACGTGTGCTAGCAGGGCCCAGGGCAGCTGCTATACCTACCGGTCTGTGTCTTGTTAGTGTCAGTGTAGTAGCGAGACAAGTAGTGTGAGTGTATCAACAAGTTGTTGCTCTCAGTCAGTGTCGCGGCTCTCTGTATGCACGTGTGCTAGCAGGGCCCAGGGCAGCTGCTATACCTACCGGTCTGTGTCTTGTTAGTGTCGGTGTAGTAGCGAGACAAGTAGTGTGAGTGTATCAACAAGTTGTTGCTCTCAGTCAGTGTCGCGGCTCTCTGTATGCACGTGTGCTAGCAGGGCCCAGGGCAGCTGCTATACCTACCGGTCTGTGTCTTGTTAGTGTCAGTGTAGTAGCGAGACAAGTAGTGTGAGTGTATCAACAAGTTGTTGCTCTCAGTCAGTGTCGCGGCTCTCTGTATGCACGTGTGCTAGCAGGGCCCAGGGCAGCTGCTATACCTACCGGTCTGTGTCTTGTTAGTGTCGGTGTAGTAGCGAGACAAGTAGTGTGAGTGTATCAACAAGTTGTTGCTCTCAGTCAGTGTCGCGGCTCTCTGTATGCACGTGTGCTAGCAGGGCCCAGGGCAGCTGCTATACCTACCGGTCTGTGTCTTGTTAGTGTCAGTGTAGTAGCGAGACAAGTAGTGGGAGTGTATCAACAAGTTGTTGCTCTCAGTTAGTGTCGCGGCTCTCTGTATGCACGTGTGCTAGCAGGGCCCGGGGCAGCTGCTATACCTACCGGTCTGTGTCTTGTTAGTGTCAGTGTAGTAGCGAGACAAGTAGTGTGAGTGTATCAACAAGTGTTTGCTCTCAGTCAGTGTCGCGGCTCTCTGTATGCACGTGTGCTAGAAGGGCCCAGAGCAGCTGCTATACCTACCGGTCTGTGTCTTGTTAGTGTCAGTGTAGTAGCGAGACAAGTAGTGGGAGTGTATCAACAAGTTGTTGCTCTCAGTCAGTGTCGCGGCTCTCTGTATGCACGTGTGCTAGCAGGGCCCAGGGCAGCTGCTATACCTACCGGTCTGTGTCTTGTTAGTGTCAGTGTAGTAGCGAGACAAGTAGTGTGAGTGTATCAACAAGTTGTTGCTCTCAGTCAGTGTCGCGGCTCTCTGTATGCACGTGTGCTAGCAGGGCCCAGGGCAGCTGCTATACCTACCGGTCTATGGGTGTTAGTGTCGGTGTAGTAGCGAGACAAGAAGTGTGAGTGTATCAACAAGTTGTTGCTCTCAGTCAGTGTCGCGGCTCTCTGTATGCACGTGTGCTAGCAGGGCCCAGGGCAGCTGCTATACCTACCGGTCTGTGTCTTGTTAGTGTCAGTGTAGTAGCGAGACAAGTAGTGTGAGTGTATCAACAAGTTGTTGCTCTCAGTCAGTGTCGCGGCTCTCTGAATGCACGTGTGCTAGCAGGGCCCAGGGCAGCTGCTATACCTACCGGTCTGTGTCTTGTTAGTGTCAGTGTAGTAGCGAGACAAGTAGTGTGAGTGTATCAACAAGTTGTTGCTCTCAGTCAGTGTCGCGGCTCTCTGTATGCACGTGTGCTAGCAGGGCCCAGGGCAGCTGCTATACCTACCGGTCTATGGGTGTTAGTGTCGGTGTAGTAGCGAGACAAGAAGTGTGAGTGTATCAACAAGTTGTTGCTCTCAGTCAGTGTCGCGGCTCTCTGTATGCACGTGTGCTAGCAGGGCCCAGGGCAGCTGCTATACCTACCGGTCTGTGTCTTGTTAGTGTCAGTGTAGTAGCGAGACAAGTAGTGTGAGTGTATCAACAAGTTGTTGCTCTCAGTCAGTGTCGCGGCTCTCTGTATGCACGTGTGCTAGCAGGGCCCAGGGCAGCTGCTATACCTACCGGCCGGTGTCTTGTTAGTGTCGGTGTAGTAGCGAGACAAGTAGTGTGAGTGTATCAACAAGTTGTTGCTCTCAGTCAGTGTCGCGGCTCTCTGTATGCACGTGTGCTAGCAGGGCCCAGGGCAGCTGCTATACCTACCGGTCTGTGTCTTGTTAGTGTCGGTGTAGTAGCGAGACAAGTAGTGTGAGTGTATCAACAAGTTGTTGCTCTCAGTCAGTGTTGCGGCTCTCTGTATGCACGTGTGCTAGCAGGGCCCAGGGCAGCTGCTATACCTACCGGTCTGTGTCTTGTTAGTGTCAGTGTAGTAGCGAGACAAGTAGTGTGAGTGTATCAACAAGTTGTTGCTCTCAGTCAGTGTCGCGGCTCTCTGAATGCACGTGTGCTAGCAGGGCCCAGGGCAGCTGCTATACCTACCGGTCTGTGTCTTGTTAGTGTCAGTGTAGTAGCGAGACAAGTAGTGTGAGTGTATCAACAAGTTGTTGCTCTCAGTCAGTGTCGCGGCTCTCTGTATGCACGTGTGCTAGCAGGGCCCAGGGCAGCTGCTATATATACCGGTCTGTGTCTTGTTAGTGTCAGTGTAGTAGCGAGACAAGTAGTGTGAGTGTATCAACAAGTTGTTGCTCTCAGTCAGTGTCGCGGCTCTCTGTATGCACGTGTGCTAGCAGGGCCCAGGGCAGCTGCTATACCTACCGGTCTGTGTCTTGTTAGTGTCGGTGTAGTAGCGAGACAAGTAGTGTGAGTGTATCAACAAGTTGTTGCTCTCAGTCAGTGTCGCGGCTCTCTGTATGCACGTGTGCTAGCAGGGCCCAGGGCAGCTGCTATACCTACCGGTCTATGGGTGTTAGTGTCGGTGTAGTAGCGAGACAAGAAGTGTGAGTGTATCAACAAGTTGTTGCTCTCAGTCAGTGTCGCGGCTCTCTGTATGCACGTGTGCTAGCAGGGCCCAGGGCAGCTGCTATACCTACCGGTCTGTGTCTTGTTAGTGTCAGTGTAGTAGCGAGACAAGTAGTGTGAGTGTATCAACAAGTTGTTGCTCTCAGTCAGTGTCGCGGCTCTCTGAATGCACGTGTGCTAGCAGGGCCCAGGGCAGCTGCTATACCTACCGGTCTGTGTCTTGTTAGTGTCAGTGTAGTAGCGAGACAAGTAGTGTGAGTGTATCAACAAGTTGTTGCTCTCAGTCAGTGTCGCGGCTCTCTGTATGCACGTGTGCTAGCAGGGCCCAGGGCAGCTGCTATACCTACCGGTCTATGGGTGTTAGTGTCGGTGTAGTAGCGAGACAAGAAGTGTGAGTGTATCAACAAGTTGTTGCTCTCAGTCAGTGTCGCGGCTCTCTGTATGCACGTGTGCTAGCAGGGCCCAGGGCAGCTGCTATACCTACCGGTCTGTGTCTTGTTAGTGTCAGTGTAGTAGCGAGACAAGTAGTGTGAGTGTATCAACAAGTTGTTGCTCTCAGTCAGTGTCGCGGCTCTCTGTATGCACGTGTGCTAGCAGGGCCCAGGGCAGCTGCTATACCTACCGGTCTATGTCTTGTTAGTGTCGGTGTAGTAGCGAGACAAGTAGTGTGAGTGTATCAACAAGTTGTTGCTCTCAGTCAGTGTCGCGGCTCTCTGTATGCACGTGTGCTAGCAGGGCCCAGGGCAGCTGCTATACCTACCGGTCTGTGTCTTGTTAGTGTCGGTGTCGTAGCGAGACAAGTAGTGTGAGTGTATCAACAAGTTGTTGCTCTCAGTCAGTGTCGCGGCTCTCTGTATGCACGTGTGCTAGCAGGGCCCAGGGCAGCTGCTATACCTACCGGTCTGTGTCTTGTTAGTGTCGGTGTAGTAGCGAGACAAGTAGTGTGAGTGTATCAACAAGTTGTTGCTCTCAGTCAGTGTCGCGGCTCTCTGTATGCACGTGTGCTAGCAGGGCCCAGGGCAGCTGCTATACCTACCGGTCTGTGTCTTGTTAGTGTCAGTGTTGTAGCGAGACAAGTAGTGTGAGTGTATCAACAAGTTGTTGCTCTCAGTCAGTGTCGCGGCTCTCTGTATGCACGTGTGCTAGCAGGGCCCAGGGCAGCTGCTATACCTACCGGTCTGTGTCTTGTTAGTGTCGGTGTAGTAGCGAGACAAGTAGTGTGAGTGTATCAACAAGTTGTTGCACTCAGTCAGTGTCGCGGCTCTCTGTATGCACGTGTGCTAGCAGGGCCCAGGGCAGCTGCTATACCTACCGGTCTGTGTCTTGTTAGTGTCAGTGTAGTAGCGAGACAAGTAGTGTGAGTGTATCAACAAGTTGTTGCTCTCAGTCAGTGTCGCGGCTCTCTGTATGCACGTGTGCTAGCAGGCCCCAGGGCAGCTGCTATACCTACCGGTCTGTGTCTTGTTAGTGTCGGTGTAGTAGCGAGACAAGTAGTGTGAGTGTATCAACAAGTTGTTGCTCTCAGTCAGTGTCGCGGCTCTCTGTATGCACGTGTGCTAGCAGGGCCCAGGGCAGCTGCTATACCTACCGGTCTGTGTCTTGTTAGTGTCAGTGTAGTAGCGAGACAAGTAGTGTGAGTGTATCAACAAGTTGTTGCTCTCAGTCAGTGTCGCGGCTCTCTGTATGCACGTGTGCTAGCAGGGCCCAGGGCAGCTGCTATACCTACCGGTCTGTGTCTTGTTAGTGTCAGTGTATTGCAGTGTCAGAGTGCGAGCTCTAACCCCTCAGCTGTCTTTGGATTAACCTGTAGTGTGGGCGACCAACTGTCAGTGGAATAACCTCCAAGTTGTCAGCACACTTTGGAATAACGTTCAGGTTTGGCTGTCAGCAGTGTTCGTAATAACATACATTGAGGATTCCCGCTGTCATCGCCCTATCCTCGATCAATGCATGCACGATATTATGTGTGAAGGTATTTTTTTATATTAATTAGATTACGGGGCCATATGGACATGAACTGTCAAGTTATGTACATGATTCGTTGCTATGGACTTGTTTTATTACATGCTGTTTTCCATAAGAAAACCCAACTCCATAGCAACCATAAACAATTCCATACTTGATGTTACTGAGTATTTGGTCTAAGATCTAGCCCAGATTTCCAGCACCGGGATTCTAGTTCGGAACGCGGTAGCCACTTTATCAAACTTACTTCAGCAGTAATGTAAGTGTTGTTACGAGCCGTTCAAACAGAATGTACCACCTCAGAATGTACCACTGTACCGACTACATCCCAATCATAGGAGACACCCGCGCACACGGTTCGAGCCCTGGTGAGAACATAACAGCCATATCTGCACGTATACATCATTAGCTGTATACGTATATACGTACCGCATGGATTATGGCCTCTTTGCATAAACACAAGACCTTGAGCCCGATAACCATCAACAAGGAGATATCACACTTATCACTGTTAGCGAGGAATTGAATCAAGTGTCGTTATAATAAAGTACGGCAACTGAACTGTTCACGCGACCTGATGAACAGCGTTATTATAATCGCATGTCAACAGCGTGAGAACGCTTGTTGACTTGTCTTACATAGATGGTCGTGCGCAGAGGGGGGGGGGGGGGGGGAAGGCAAGGGAGGCAATTGCCCCCCCCCCCTCCCCCACACTACACAGAAAAAGTTAATTTAAATATATTCCTCAAACTGTCACTGTACTGCCTTGCCCGTTTGGCCCGCGGAAGAATAAGTCCGGGGTTAGTGGCTGTTGTAAGGGGCGTCCAAAATGCTGACGTATGACAATGGTTCTAATCTTATCTGAAGTCCTATAGAATGGATTGACGTTGGAATGAGCTGACCGGCCTCAATATCACTTGTTGCCCTACCGCCAAGATTTTGGATTTGTGACTGACCACTTCCATCACTGATGAAATTAACCCATTCAACAGACAACCTGTACTCCTCCTAATACGCTTAAAAACATATTAAAAACACGCTTGTGGGGGGCATTCCCCCCACACCTCCCATTGGCGCCGCCGGGAAGTACTTTGGTCGGGTATTTATCGTGCCCCCTATTGGTCAACCTCTGCGCACGCCAATGCCCACAAACGCATAAATTCAGTGTGTAAATTTCGTAATTCGACATCAACATTCGGGAATGGAACATGGCCAGATATTATCATTAAACAACAATACACAAACACGTGATTAAACAATACCTAGAACAGGGCTTCTCAAACTATGGGTCAAGCCAGTAAGTAGCACCATTACGTTCACATAACTTCCTGCGATTTTAAGAACTAGGACGGAAGTTGAAAGAATAGCAACTTGTTGGCTCATCCCTATAAAATGTTTACCTTAAACAGCCAATGAGAGGAAACCTTTAATAAATGCGGCCAACGGTACCGCAACCCTTTATAAAACAGTTAGAAAAAGATGTATCTATAGGAACAAAATATTAAATCTTGAAGCACAAATTTTAGGAAAGTGTGTGTGTATATATATATATATATACATACATACATACACCGACCTTTAAAGACATATTTACCATTCTAAAAACAAGTTCTTCGAAGAACAAAAACAATGATATTGGGAGAATGTTAACGCTCAACAAAGTAAGGTCATTATAAAAAATGCGGCGAACTTCCTCAAGGTTGTCTCTTACCGCTCACATATCTCACCGTTGCGTGTAGTGCACACCCAGAGCGCAAACACTTCGGACTGGTGAGACATCGAACCCGAGCCGAGCATTATATGGCGTTACTTTACTTTATTGTAATTAAGGCCAGTGTAGGGCACAACGCTCTCTTTAGCCTGATGAGTGATGATTGGTGAATGATAATGAGGAAGGGAAGCCTGGTACCGGCACGTAGCCTACTCCTGTCGAAAGTAGGCTACCAAGGGGATCATCGGCTTTACGTCCCATCCGAATGGACGGTGTAACTTTGACCAGTCATATAGGTTCCTCCACTGACCTGGACTGCCGAGCAGTTGACGAGTAGAACGAAGCTTTCGAACCCTCCAATCCGCTCTAACCAACGGTATAACTAGTGTTTCAGAGGAGAGTAGTCACCCATCCACCTCCTGACTTAGCCCGAGGTTGCTTAACTTCGGTGTTCGTTTGGGAATCGGCTAAGCGACCGCGGCTAAACTGTTGGCTATAGGGAGTATTCACGTGACGTCACATCGGCCATATTGAAGGCCATCTATAGTACTATTTCAAGTTTCATTTAGCTGTCAATAGAAAACGAATAATATTGTTTACGGCGAAATATGACAAGTTTAAACACGTATATCCCCCGATAAGGTGTACGAAAATGATTATTGTGTGCCTTTGTAAACGATTAAAAGAGTAATCGAGACAAAAGAGTTTGTTTATATTGATTTTAATTAATAATAGCAAACCAAAGTTAGAGAACAGTTGAATTTGCATCAAACGCCAGCTGAAACATAGTAACAATGAACTACCAATCACATGCCATTGTGGCCTCCAATGTGGCCACCATGCGTATAATACGTGAATACACCCTATAGCATTACCTAATTCACACACGTCCTCAACCTAGGCCGCGCACGCAGTCATGAAAGTGAGTGAGAAGGTACCGGTAAGTAATGACGTCATCTAGCCCGCAAGGCAGCTAAACCTTATCGCATTAGGCGGACGGCGAAGTCACGACCACGCGAAATTAAACATCCTTCGAATAATAAGACAGCGGAGAGCTATAAATACATTACGTATATGGACCTATATACCGATAGAGGTGGCTCAGCGGTAAGACGCGAGACTCTAATTCGGGAGGTCGCCGGTTCGATTCCGGCCACCGGCAGTCCTGACTGAAGGTTTTTTCCGAAGTTTTCCTCAGTCGTAAAGGCGAATGCTGGGACTGAGTCATACTATCAGCCCTCGGACATTCCTTCCCAACTATCCAAACACCCTAATATACCTAGTTAGTGACCTGAAGAGGGGTACATCAGGTAAAGCTGGTGTACACCCTATAACAGGGATTCCTACAAAAATTATTATTATTACGTATATATAGAGCCGGTGTACTCACATAATATTGCGCATGGTGGCCATACTGGAAGCCACAATGGCACGTGATTGGTAGTTCATTGTTACTATGTTTCAGAGCTGGCATTTGGTTGAAGTTTATATAGGCGAAATGTTTCCCCCCAAAATTCTCTAAATGTCTGAGAAACGGCTTCAAAGTGTGGTCAATTTCATCCGGATACAATATTTAAAACACATTTCTGCGTGCACTTGGTTCGCCATCCCTGGGCGATGCCATGGGATAGAGGCGGCTGCGCCTATGGGGGGAGGCGTAACAAGTATGCAGAGAGCGTTGCGAGCGATCCGGCCAACGCTCACTGAATATTGGATAAACACAACTCTCAACAATAAGAATTCTTTATGTATGTGCAAAACTATTTGACTTCTTTGTATTCTTCTTTGGAATCTTTGGATATTTGTGCAATAATAAGTAGTGCACTGCCTCCTCGATGGGGTCGAGAGAACTTTCAACAATAAGAATTCTTAAGTCTGTGCAAAACTATTTGACTTATTTGGATTCTTCTTTGGAATCTTTGTATATTTGTGCAATGTAGTGCACTACCTCCTCAATGGGGTCGAGATCAGTGGCCGGAACGCTCGCAGCGCCGCAGTGTAGTCGTTTGTTGTACGCCTCCCCATACTCTCAGAGTCAGGAAGGCGCTATACAGTGGTAAGGTGGAGGTTGACCAGTACATCTATCGTGTAACCGTGACACCCGACGAGCACGTTGACCGTCAACAACGATAACACGTTGGTAAAAAACAGGAAATAGCCTTGGATAACGGACGGGATGGGAGAAAAGGAAAGGTCTAATTTCCATACAGATCCAATAAAATTTATTATACCATTGAGTTTGAGACCCAAACCCAATGATTTTGCAGTTGGACGTACCCATGGATAATGATGTTCATTATTTTTTATATACACAATAATGTTGATAAAATAGTAATAATAGTAATAGATAATAGTAAACACAAGTCGGGTTATACCGCCACGTCGGTCACTCTCACTCAAAACCATATGTTCACGCGTTTCAAGACCGCTAATGGGTACCCTCGTCAGAACAACTGTTCCGTTTTTTCAGTCGTCCTGACGAGGAGACCCACGAACGGTCTTGAAACGCGTCTCAACATAATTTTGACCAACTTGGCGGTAAAATAACCCAACTTGTGTTTAATTTTATGAACATTAATCCGGACCACGAAAGCCTGTACGTATTTTAATACACTATAATGTACAAACTGTTCTTGGCGGTACAACGAAAAACATTTACAACACTTTAGGGTCCAGGGCCCGGATTCACAAGAGGTACTAAGTCTGTTTTTGGTCTTATCTCTATAAGACCGGCCAAACTTTGAACCTTTTGTGAATCCAGGCCCATGTCTGAGAACGAATTGTAAAACATATAACTGCATTGTTCATTGCATGTTTGTTTTGATCAGGAATTTGTAACTTCTTCATGGGACATGAGCCTGGATTCACAAGGGGTTCAAAGTTAGGCCGGTCTAAAAGTTAAGACCAAAAAAAGACTCAGGACCTCTTGTGAATCCGGACCCAGGCAAAGAGTGGTGCAGGATGAGACAGAGATGTTACCTATAATTAATAATTTTTTTTAGGAATACCCGTTATAGGAAGCACACCAGCTTAACCTGATGTGCCCGTCTTCAGGTGACTAACTATAGGTATATTAGGGTGTTTGGATAGATGGGAAGGAATGTCCGAGGGCTGATAGTAGGACTCAATCCCAGCATTTGTCGTTACGAGTGAGGAAAACCTCGGAACAAACCTTCAGTCAGGACTGCCGGTGGCCGCGGAATCGAACCGCGACTTCCCGAATTAGAGTCTCACGTCTTACCGCTGAGCCACCTCTATCGGTATGCGACAATGGGGGTGTATATGTCCATTTAGGAGAGTCTCCGTGCTCATAGTGGAGGGCTCGTCCTTGTAAATACATAACATCACGACACACGCGGCTCAACGATATAATATAGGGTAGAGTCGCAACGCAATCGGCAGATTGTCTACCGCCTTATGCTGCCCAACATACTTTAGTCGGGTAGTAGGAGTTCGCCAAGCGACGCGATGACGGAGCCTGATTGGTCGGCTACTACACCGAAGATATACGAAGACAGCCGAAAACTCCGTAAAAGGCGGTAGACAAACTGCCGATGGCGTAGGGCCTCTACTCACTCCAGTAGGGGTATTACTCACTCAACGGTATAACCACAGTTATCTGTGGTATAACCCATCATTACATGTCTCGGGATCTCTATATTGAATATTGTAATTACTCACAAGTAAAGGTCGTAGCTCGAAATTAGATCAGCTAACTTGCATGACAATATAAGTCAACCTCGGCGAGGTTAGCCGCATAAATGCATATAACATTCCACTCAGACACAATAAGGAGAACATGTTAATGCACTGCAGAGACAACCGGTAAATAAAATAAATAAATTCGTATTTATAGAGTCTATACCCACTCAGTAAGAAGACTTATTATCAGTGGGGGACTTTAATTTAAAGCGACTAAATCAACCCTGTACGCTCCGAACACCATCGACGAGTGAGCGATAACCAATCAAAGATCTAAATTTCAAATATGAAACACTATACATGAATCAGTGATTGGACAATGCGAAAACCTGCGGACAAATGCCAGAATCAACAAGGACGAATTCAGAACAACTTTGAATCAATTGAGTGCTTCGTTGCTAGGACGGCTCCAAAGTCAGCGTTTACTTATACGCGGGGTTCTCATGCTCTGACGCCGGCGTACGACGTACACGACGTTTTCTCGGCGTTAAACGCCGTCGAGTTCTCATGCCCATGCGCGGCGTAAACGAATTTATGTTCTATACTGCGCATTTGAATCTGCTTTACTTTACTTACTATACTTTTTTATAATTAGGGCCAGTGTAGGGCACAATGCCCTCTTTAACCTGATGAGTGATGATTGATGATTGATAATGAGGAAGGGAGGAGGGGAAACCTGGTACCGGCACGTAGCCTACTCTTATCGAAAATTACCAAGGGGACCATCGGCTTTACGTCCCATCCGAAAGGACGGTGTAACTTTGCCCAGTCATATTATAGGTTCCTCCACTAACCTGGACTGCCGAGCAGTTGACGAGAAGGACGAAGCTGTTACACAAGCTTTCGAACCCTCCAATCTGCTCTAACCAACGGTAACTAGTGTTTCAGAGGAGAGTGGTCACCCATCCACCTCCTGACCTAGCCCGAGGTTGCTTAACTTCGGGGTTCGTATGGGAACTGGCTAAGCGACCGCGGCTAAACCGTTGGCTGCGTTGTTTTTAAAGCGGTGAAGCTTTACGTCGTTGGCGTTGGCGTTGGCGTTGAGAAATAGAATCAATGGTGCGTTCCCATGCCCTTACGTCGGACGTTGGACGTCGGGCCCTGACGTAAATGGCTACGATTGGTCAACGACCGCGACTTTGCGTCCGATGTAAACAGCATCAAAACCGACCATTAGGTTTCTGTGTAATGGGAGTTAAGGCGCATCCGCAATGCTTGAACCATGGACTTACAACTATCTGGATGTGCAACATGGTTCGGATACGCGTCTGCGATTCTTATTTCCGGTTTTGTATATATTTTCGAACATTTTAGCCCCTATCGCTAAGCGCTATTACATATCAACAGTCACAACAACAATGTGAACAATGTCAAAATCCATCAAAACTTAAGGGCTAAAATGGCTGCCCACCGCCTTCTTCCGTGGCTATTTCATTATTCGACATTAAAATCATACACAGAGGGCGCTGGCATCATGACTCCATTTGCTGGTTCTTGTTTCTACCGCATGAGTGTGTATTACAACTTTTAACCTCGAATTACGTTGATTTATTAGCTGATTCAGGTCCAGTAACGAAGTTACTATTATAAGTCCATGCTTGAACTCCGCAATTTGTTTCCAGCCGCACCGTCGACGAAGGTGACCTCTGTCGCGGGGTCAAAGGACACAAGATGTGCTGGACCCGCGTGAGATAAACCCACCGCCATGTCATCATGCTCCCACCTCGGTAAGAACGACGCCCAGCTACTGACGGGCACCCTCCAAGGATACATACGTCACTGGCTGGCGAGCAGGGCGGACGTGCGGGTGGTATCAGACTGTCTGGGATTGGTCGGCAAGGCGGGCGTGTGGCTGGTGTTGTTGCGGTGCGCGGGACTCGTCACCAACCAGGTTCAAGGCCGCCTAGATCGTCACTCGGCCATGTTGGATGAGCTGCTCTCGTTGTACGACACCGAGGAGGAGTCGAGGGGGCCGTGGATGACAGAGGGAAACACCTGTTGCGCGGCGGCCAACGAGTTCAGACAAGGTAACGCGCTTGCTTTTACTCTCCTACTTGTCACTGTCGTCCACTACCCCTAGGCGCGCCCTTGTTATACCTGGCAACAACAGGCGCGTCTAAAGTGTATTGCAATGAATCTGTGGTCCTAGGATCCCGCCCACCTTCCCCTACCTCACTCCATACCTCGAATCGCCGGCTCGAGCCGGGTACCCCTCGCGGCGTGCTCGATCGGCAATTCGAGGTATGAAGTGAGGTAGGGGAAGGTGGGCGGGATCCTAGGACCACAGATTCATTGCAATACACTATAGAAGTAGGGGACGACTATGAATACGGACCTTAAACTGTGTCCGAGGCAAAGCTGAGAACGCCGCAGGGCATTTGTTTCACTGCATTTATAACAAGTTGTTTGTACACCCCGAGTCCGACCGCAGATTTCTTGAATTTGTTGGGTCCAAACTGTCAAAAAGTAATCCAATATAATCGTTTGTTTGTTGTGTGGGCGCTTATTATTTGACTAGATGTTGTGTTTCCAAGAAATGTGCGCATGGTTGAGCTTCTGTCATGGCTTCCGGTAATGACTTCGGGGATTTCGTCTCATGTTTGTGCTAGGCAGGTAGTGGGGGTGGGTGTACATCATTTGTGAAATGCCAACATCGACGAAAGATCGACTGCTTTTCTTGTTCTCAACTAAGCCACGGACCTTAGTCTTGTGCCCCTTTCGTGCACACTGTTTCAACGAACATCAACAGGTTTCTATAGCGTTCTACTCAAAATAGACTATAGATGCATTCTGTTGGCAAGAAAGTTTACTGTTACGAGGAGGAGTTTATGGTGCGTTCCCATGCCCTTACGTGGGACGTTGGACGTCGGACGTTGGCCAACGTAGAATTCCCAACGAACGTCGAGGGGGCGGTGCCAGCGATTGTTGTATAAACGGCTACAATTGGCCAACGTCCGACGTTAGCGTCCGACGTAAAAGCATGAGTACGAATCTTTAGCTGTCATAATTGTTCGTTGTTGTTAAATCATGAATGGCGCTGAAAGGAGGTTGCTTAGCACCGCTACCTATTCTGTTAGTTTGAGTCTTCAATACCGCGGTGAGTTGAGTGCACGAGCCTACAACGAACAGCAACCTGCGCCCGGATTCACAAGAGGTCTCAACTTAGGACTGGTCCTAAGTCCTGCTGTACCGTATGTGCTATTATAAATCCATGATAGGCCTACTACACAGCCCAATTGATAGCTACCAAATACCTTAATAGGAATAGCTATCTGTAGCTACTTTCGTGGAAATCACAGTGAACTTAAAATATTGCAAGGCGGTGTTTTAAAGTTTAGTGTTTTGTTTTCTAATAGACCATTTTTAAAGTGATCCAGTATCTATTCTTGTTCGTCGCACGGCCCCCTAAATCGTTACAGAAAACAACGTTAAACAATCAAACATGAGCTGTCAAATGTTATATCAAGGTTCATTGATGGACACAAGATCTTCATCTATTAACCTTGATTTCACATTTCTTATTGTTGTGTATTGTTGTTCTTGAAGATTTAGAGGACCGTGGGGAGAAACAAGAATAGATACCTGGATCATTTTTAAAATGGTCTATACCTCCACAATCTACAAAATGAGAAGTGTGTATGAAAAGGTAAGGAAACGATATTTATTTATGTTCACACTTCGAACTCATAGACGTATTGCCACCATCTTTGAAGAAAGATTAGGCCCCCCATGACACGGCTTAAATTTTGGTCTCAAGTGTGTGTTATTTACCATGGGTTTCTTAGCGACGTCGAGTCGAGGCTATGTGCAGGTCCGTATCAGCCAATGGCGTAGTGGTCCTAAAGTTAGGCCGGCCTAAAACCCACATTACACGGTTCAATACTTTCGTCAAACTTAATGAATTCAAGGACAAAAAAGCATCAATTAATAGAAGCTACATTGTTGCAGTTTTTTAACAAACTGTTTTTGATTCGCTTTTGTTCTTGAATTCAATGAGTTTGACGAAAGTGTTGAGTGGTGTAATGTCGGCATTAGTTAAGACTTTTTGTGAATCCGGGCCCAGCTGAGAAGTATATTGCACTCGGCTGTTGCCTCCTTCTACATGTAACCTTGACCATGCAGCGAGAAAAACACGTTATTCTTGGCCCCGATGTGACAAAGCCTCTATTATTTCATGTCGATGAGACAATCGTCTGCAGGCGCGAGCTAATCATTTTATTGACGACAACATCAATTACAACGTATGTTTTCATCAATGACTGCACACATTATTTTCTTATTTATTTGTTACCGTGGCCCCTTAACCTCAAGTTTGCAGCAAGAAAAAACGTTGTTTGGCCCCGATGTGAAAAGGTCTTTATTTCACATCGACGAAACAATCGTCGGCACGAGCACATCATTGTATTGCAGATGCATCATTTAACAACGATATGTTTTCATCAATGACTGCACACATTCGTTTCTTATTTATTTGTTACCGTGGCCGTATAGCCATTGTCATGGTTAAGTGCATAAATTACACATAAAGCGAATGCCACAAGAGAGCTATCAAAGTTACTACACATATACTATACATAATTATACCGTTTGCTTTTTTATAATTATCAAACATATTTATAAATAATTAATTAATAAATGAAACAACACTTCTGACACTGCCCATTCGTTTAGTTAGCGAAATTTGGTTGAGTATTCACGCCTAAAGTCGATAATTTCGTGTTGACACAGTGGATCGTATAGTTTCAATCAAATTCGACTTCAATTTCTGGAACAGTTCATAAAACTTCGACACATTTTTGGTGGAGGCGCTTTTCAGTATATAACTAACAGTACTATTGCTGAAACGGATAACAAAGGCATGGCAGTGGAATCAGGTTGTAGTTACACTGAAATGCACAAACCATCTAATATATACTATATAGTGTTCGCGATTGAAGAAATCGCCGAAATATGCACAAATAATTTTATTTCATAAAATTAGCCTGAATTGATCGATTTCTAAACCACAGACTATGACCAAATCTAGAAATTGGAATACAATTGGATTTGAATGATGCATGTTTTTATTGAAGAAAAGACGAAATATAGAAATTAATTTTGGTGTGTTTAATTAATCTAGTTTAAAATGCATGAATCTTCGAGTTCTGAAAAAATACTGCACTAGTTCCCACCCAATGTCAGAAGTCATCCATAATACGAGCATATAACCACACTTTCCCCGTGTAATGTTTATGGACATATTGTGTCAGTCGTGACTGAATAGTTTTGTATGGGGAAAACATGGAAAGACGTATAAAATATACCAGTAGAAAACAGCTAAAATAAAACAGCTTCCATTCAATAAAAGCAAAATTTGTGATTTCAAAAATACATACAAATATAACTATTACATAAAACCATTTTCATTGGCCGCTACCTATTTTTGTTAGTTAATGTAGAATAATTATAAATTAAAAATATTTAGTAATGAAACGTTATTCGTTCTTCAAGATATCTGGTTTTTCAAGAAATGAATTTAATTGTTATTAAATTTTTATATACCTAACTAGTATCTAATATCTGCTACCTAATATACTCGCCGTACAAGATCTTCGGTAATGCTTCCGTCACGGGTGGGTGAGCGGCAGCCACCCAGCGACCGTGGCTAATTCAGATACCTGCTCGGGTTGGCCGAGACCGTAAACACGTCATTGATTGATGACGAAAGCATTACCGAGGTTGTTTTGCGAGACCTATATATCCAAGGTACTGACGAGAGGAAGATGGTAACCTTTGGTGGAGGCGCCGAGTCAAGATCTCGGCACAATACTCACGAATATTAATATTTTGATTGCAGTGTAGATTGATTTAGTGATGCGGCATGATAGTTCTAGTAAATAATAGTTTGTGTCTAACACATTCTGTGATGGTCTTGAATTTATCACGTGACCATCAAACGTCTTAATTTCCCGTCAAATAATGATTTCAAGTCCATAATGGCTAAGACCGACTAACTTTGGACCTCTTGTAAAACTAGACCCATGGTCACACGAAGAAGTTACTATTCCTGGTGAGAACAAGGACACAATGAGCATTCCAATAATATGTTTTAAAATCTGTTCTCAGACATGGGGCTGGATTCACAAGAGGTTCAAAGTTAGGCCGGTCTAAGAGATAAAACAAAAAAATAATTGAAACCTATTTTGAATCCGGGCCCGGATATTCAGAGGGAGGAGGGGGGGGGGGGGGGGGGAGGGCAGATTCTTCAGTTTATTGTGCGCCTTGACGCTAAGACGGCTCCAAGGTTACCGTTTACATGGTGTATACGCAATAGTAACGCATTGATAGCTTTAAAGTCACTTTCATACGTTAAACCCCTGGCCGAACCTGAAATTGAACCCTCGACCTTCTACATTGTTAGCTCAGGAATACAACCCACGTGACCAACGCCGAGACACACAAAATGATATCATGCAACGCGATCTGTGTTCATTTAAACTACATCTATACATACATCTTCGTAACACCGATATTGTATGTAACTGTACATCCTCGTGCTAACAGCGTTCGGAAGTAGTTTTGATATTTTAAGTCGACTAATTGCTTTTAAACAAATAGTACGATTTATATGAAAATGTACCTACTTGCATAGGGGTGTCATATCTACGCATGGTATTAAATACATTTGTGACAAGCCTGCTCAAAAATAAAATATACTCGTGTGTGCATATTTTGCAACAAATAAATTACTTTCGTCGAAAATGTTCGGCGAAATAATACGGAGAATCTGTTCAAAAATGAGTACACATTATTTTTGAATAGTTTGGTGACATGTACTTAATACTATGCGTAGATATGACATCCCTCTACAAGTATAGATTAATATTTATAATAATCCTACTTAGGTCCAGTCTTATACAATGTCCCAATAACTACTTATTCGTCGAAAAGCTTGTTTTCTCCATGGCAACCATCAATCAAAACCCTTGACATCCTCCAAATAGCTTAATTGCTACAAATAGCTTTCTTATTATATAGGAGATTGTAAGACCGGCACTATAAAATAGATAAACACCTTCACTTCCACACCTCATGATGAGTAGGTATACACGCCTCCTTCACTCTCACGAACCTAACGGCGTGAAACAATTAACGACCATGCTAAACGAGAGAAGAAACGTGTCGGAAGTTGAGGTTGGTTGGTATAGTCATGCGTGCATTGTCTCTAATTCGCACCGACATGTTAATGAAAAGAAAATCTCGCGCCAATCTTGGCCGTCGATCATTCGTTTACGACTGTTTGTGAAGAAAGGGAATTTCTATTTGTAGAAAAAATTGTATACACATACAGTCAGTGTTGTTTTATTTGTAATACTTATATACTTGTCATTGAGGTAACAATAGTGTAATGACAATTTGTATCGTGCATGGCCTCTTTCAATGATATACATTGTTGAACATCCTTTCAGATATCTGCTGACATTGCGGTTTTCTATGACTATTAGTTAGTTTACATGCGATGGAGCTATAATCAAGATCGTGATCCGCAACCCCCAGGGGAAGTTGGCTTACATAGAAAATGGGACATCAGTCATATGCCCTCACTAAATTCGCTATAGTAGAATACACCATATTTTAACTCCCCAGTATGAGAACCGTCGGAATGAAATATCGTTACGATAGAATGTTATATAATTAATAATTAATTAGTAAGTAATTAGAGTACAGTTCTTCTTTAATCAAGCGACCCTAAAAACTCCAATTTCGGTTAGAAAATTTTGAATTAAAAGAACTTTAACACTATGCACCATACATACCCAAATCTTCTGCTGGGACTCCACCAATAGTTTGAATTGTACATAACCTTGGCACTGTAATATATAAATTATCAATATAGAATTATTAGGACTGAGTTACACGTTGCGAAATCGGACTTCAGAAGACAAACTGAGGGAAACAGGGTAGGGATCTCCCCTATAAGATCGCGTTCTTCTAACAACCTAGCCTAACGATTTCTGTCTTCGCAACGTGTAACGTAACCTTGGGTTAGCGTATAATATCGTTCTATAGGTCAAGACATTCGAGAAGATCGGAGCCACAAGATTGCGAAGTATTTATTTATTTATAATGTCTATCCTATTCAGTTATAAAAACTGATTTTTTAGGTGGCTCGTTGGTCCAGTGGTTAGCATCCTTGTTTCCAATGCAGGAGGTGCCGGGTTCAAATCCCGCTTCAGGCAGAAGTTTTTTAACTTCTATTGTGGATTCAATTCCATTACTTCTTGGCTTAGAAATAAATAAACGGTGACTTTGGAGTCGTCCTAGCAACGAAGCACTCAATAAATTCAAAGTTGTTCTGAATCGGCCTTGTTGATTCTGGCATTAATTGTCCGCAGGTGTTCGCACTGTCCAATCACTGATTCATATGTTTCGTATTTGAAATATCGATCTTTGATTGGTTATCGCTCACTCGTCGATGGTGTTCGAAGCCTACAGGATTGGTTTAGTCACTTTAAATTAAAGTCCCCCACTGCAAATCAGTTTAGTTACTGAGTGGGTAGACTCTAAATGTGAATTTATTTATTTATGTGAGTATAAACAATTCAAAACAAGTGGTTATGCAGCTTAGCCCATGCAACACTGCTACGACTAGGTCAAAGCATCATTGTATCAACACTTATGTAACACCACACTGAACCAGATATTGGGTGACATAACACGTTGAAAGGTGTTTATCGCGTGGGAACGTATTTTCACGGGCAATGTGGGCGTGGCCTCGGGCTAGGGCGACCTGTTTAGTATGAGCGACGGTGCCATTGCAACCAAGCTGCAGATCACGTTTCCGAAACGATTCAATATAGCGATTAAGATATGGCAACGCAGCACACGGTATAGTGTTCATCTCTGGTGATATAAACACACACGCACACGCACACGCACGCACACCCAGGTCGAGTCATCTGATTTCAAGTTCCCTCTTCAATAAACTTTAACACGGATTTGAGCTCCCAGCGATTTTTTTAAATGGCAGTAGGGCCTAGTGAGTACCTAGCTACGATTTAAATTGGGTCTCTCAACAGGGAAATTATACAGGTAGTTTTTTTTTATGTATATAATTTAACTAGATCAGGATCAACTTTCTGAACACGTAAAATAGTTAATTTCAAGGAGTAGCATGAATTTTCATTTAGATAAAAACGAGCTGAAAGTTTCGCACGTATTGATGGCGAGGAAAACGAGAACGATGACACGAGTATGAGTCATCCAATCATTAAATCATATTCAATCATTCAATCATATAGAAAAATTCAATTATAAATTAAATAACTCTTCTTTGCAGATTATCTTAACCAAAAAATCAAATTTATGCTTGGTCCAATAATTAATTTTGGACACTTAAAATAATATCCGTAACACGTTTTCACAGGATATCAGTAAATATTGGGTGTTCGTTATTTCTTTTCTGAAGATTTGACAACATCTTTACTATAGGCATTGTTGTATAAAGAAGTGGCAATGGCTCGAGACACAAGTTTCATTGTTTCATCTATGAGACAGTGGCAAAATTCATTCATAAATATAGTGATTTTACTTGGATATTGACGTCACAGGCCTCCACAGAAAATCAAAAACTTTGAACCTTAAATCAATATAATCGTTTCTGTATGAATATCTGTATTAAAATAATCCAGATACTTCGCAAACATGCATATTTATTATTGAAAGGCAATGCGCCTAAAACCCATTGGGTTGCAAACTTTGAACCTTAAATCAATATAATCGTTTCTGGATGAAGATCTGTGTTAAAATAATCTAGATACATCGCCAACTTACTCATATTTACTATTAAAAGACAATGCGTCGAAAACCATTTGGGTTGCAACTGTGTTTTATTATCTTTGTATATTTTGATGCTTTTTTGTCCTTGACAAGGACAAAAAGCATCAAAATATACAAAGATAATAAAAAAAACAATACTCAGCTTTACGTGATGCTTTTTTGTCCTTGAATTCAAGAAACATTGAGCGGAACATTGAACCGTCAAGCAATTATGCCACTGAAGGGAACTACACACACATAGGATACCAACGAAATCGATAGTGTCTTCAGAAACTGACGTCATCTATGTTTATATGTTCGTGCACAAGAAAAAACGAAATCAAGTCCATATGGGTAAAGGTTGAACTGCTTCGAACCCTGATGTTGCGAAGAGATAAGAATAACTGTTTGAAAACGATGTCAGCTTAAAAAAAAAAAAAAAAAACTAACCGATTAACACATCGGATGTTGTGCTACTTTCGCACAGCAAGGGATCGTGTGTCACAGATTGTGTAGCGAGTATATAAACAAAGCGGATGAAGTTATACGCAGAAAATGTGATATTGTGCTTACGTCACGCACCGTACACTATAACTGCGCGCAACGGAAGGGAGATAAATAGCCTATATCACGTAATTAAATAGATTTGAATTGTAAACCAACATGGCAGACTGCAGATAACAATATTGTTCACACCGTCATGTGCGCAATAGCAAAGCTATATATATATATAGTACGAAAACATGTTGAACGGTGACGGTAAACCAATCCAACGTTTATTTTCAAAGAATAAATGTCAATGTTTTTCGACGACGTGTATAGACGAGTCTACATGTAGTGCCTACACGTTAAAGGGATAGTCGGGTGAAAAACTAAAGAACTACCATTTGTAGATGTCCACCTTTAAATATAAAAAACATGACTAAAAGATACCCTACTTTAAAAGCAGGCGGTTAAAAAATTAAAGAAAACGCGATTATTTGGTTTGGTGCTACCAAGTAGCACCGAGCAACTTTTCTCATGGTAATTCCCATATGAAAAAAATGTTGCCTTGAGAAAGTAAAACCACCGCTAAAATAGGGCACTGATCAAAAATCGATCAGGAGGTTTAATGTGCATCGTTTCTCTACCGATAACATGCTTCTTAGTACGAACGTTTACTTCTACTACATACCCTGCAATTAATTTTTTTGTAACATGATGTGTAGAAAAGTTGCAATCTGTTTAGAGCGGTACTGTCCGCAGTCGCCGAGCGTTTCGCGGAGCGCTGGCTGGACTCGTATTACACAATGAGTCCTCTGTCTATCGGGAAGGCGCCAGCGACCTCAGAACCGATACAGTTACACTACGCTTTAGAAGAAAAATGCAGCAAGAGGTGCCGAAGGAAATCTAGTAGAATAGCTAATTGTTCACTATTTTTTTTCTTGCATTGAAGCAACCTATATCAATTGTATTTTACACATAACTGAATTTCATGGGCCAATGACTGATTGGTGATTTTTTAGTTCTTCATCTGACTATCCCTTTAACACTTATCGTTTTAAAAAATGAAATAATGCAACACATAATGGTTATAGGCTATTTGTTTAAAACAGATATGTACATATGAGGGAAAAAGTATAAAAAAAAGAAAACTCTAGACCAACGGGCCACACAAATTGGATGCTGTAGTTTTGCACGACACGAATTTATTTTAGAGTGCCGTAGTCTTATTTTCTTCCGAAGAGGGGTTTTCAGCTTTTTTCTATACCTCATTGTATACATATCTGTTTTATCCACTGTCGAGAAGTGTTTACATTATTTTTATGTTAATAAAATGTTGAAAGAGATAACAACTCGGGAAATTTTATACACAATGTATGTATTGTATGTTGTATACCTTATAATTTAAATAAATTCTCCTTCTTCTAAATCATTTCCGACACGAGAATGGATTCGAACGACGCATGCGCGCGCAGATTGCATTCAACCGTGAAGGCTGCACGCGCAGAGTTCTTTGCGCACGGGCGGGCACGTCCGGGGACCAATCGTGTGCCGGGTAAACAGAAACAACTGATGCACCGCACGTGTCCACGCGGAACACGTGCCAGCTGTCAGGTGACGTCACGATATACGCACGTGCGTGCATACGACACTATGCAGGACGACCGTACACTCCACGCTCTATCGTCCAGGACCCATGGTCTATAACGATATCCTTCCTAGTCCACACAGGAATATTACTATTATTGTACGTATTTATTTTATTGTAATAAGGGCCAGTGTAGGGCACAATGCCCCAAATACCAACCCTGATGATAACAATACCCCAAAATATTATTCACTTCATTTGAGTTCCGGCGAACTCAAATTGAGCCCGGTTTTCACCTTTTCAATGTTGTCAAGCGGTAATAATTTCTGTGTTAAATGTGGCAACAATGCAGTGTGTTCTAAATCTGTCTACCGAACCATGTACGGAAACTCTTACTTCGCGACTCGAGCGTAATCTAGGGTGTGTTGATTTACTACTGACCTACATCGACATGAAAACGCAAGTTGGCTTTACTTTCTGCGCGTTCACTTTCAATGATGCATTTGCTCGCCCTTGAAGCTGCACTCGAGACGGAGCGACCAATCAGAGAGAACCTGACGCTAGGACGTGCGTAACCAATCAGAGCCGAGTTGGCGCTAGGACATGTGCAAGCAACCAATCAGAGACGAGCTGGCGCTAGGACACGTGCAAGCAACCAATCAGAAACGAGTTGACGCTAGGACACGTGCAAGCGACCAATCAGAGAAGAGCTGGCACTAAGACATGCGCAAGCGACCAATCAGAGAAGAGCTGGCGCTAGGACATGTGCAAGCAACCAATCAGACACGCGCTGACGCTAGGACATGTGCAAGCAACCAATCAGAGACGAGCTAGCACTAGGACATGTGCAAGCGACCAATCAGAGAAGAGCTGGCACTAAGACATGTGCAAGCAACCAATCAGACACGCGCTGGCGCTAGGACGGGCGTATAAGTAACCAATCAGAGCCGATTTGGCGCTAGGAAACAACCAATCAAGAGACAAGGTGGCACTTGACATGCATGCGTAAACAACCAATCAAACGACGAGCTGGCGCTAGGACATGTGCAAGCAACCAATCAGAGAGAACCTGGCGCTAGGAAGCAACCAATCAGACACGCGCTGACGCTAGGACATGTGCAAGCAACCAATCAGAGAGAACCTGGCGCTAGGAAACAACCAATCAGACCCACGCTGACGCTAGGACATGTGCAAGCAACCAATCAGAGAGAACCTGGCGCTAGGAAGCAACCAATCAGACACGAGCTGGCGCTAGGACATGTGCAAGCAACCAATCAGAGAGAACCTGGCGCTAGGAAGCAACCAATCAGACACGCGCTGACGCTAGGACACGTGCAAGCAACCAATCAGAGAGAACCTGGCGCTAGGAAGCAACCAATCAGAGACGAGCTGGCGCTAGGACGTGCGTATAAGTAACCAATCAGAGAGAACCTGGCGCTATAGGAAACAACCAATCAGACACGCGCTGACGCTAGGACATGTGCAAGCAACCAATCAGAGAGAACCTGGCGCTAGGAAACAACCAATCAGACACGCGCTGACGCTAGAACATGTGCAAGCAACCAATCAGAGAGAACCGGGCGCTAGGAAACAACCAATCAGAGACGCGCGGCTCGACGTTCACGGCACCTAAAGCGAGTTGACTGAGTGCAATCTACAGAGCGCTCGTTTGTGCTCGTTCATTGAAATGAATCTAAAGAGATCTCAATTCCGAAGACGTTCGTGAAAGACGAGCATGCGTCAACGCTAGGAATCACGCCGTTTATGAAGAACCCTGCGTTGTAAGACTCATTGTGCCGCCTGCTGAACGACGGTCGACATGACAGTCGGTCGTTCAGTTGTGAGAGAGTTAATGACGACAGTGGTGCCGCCTGGTGAGAGTGAGTACAAGAGTTACTCGCGAGTACACACGCTGTGTTTTGACTGGTGGCGCCGCGTAGTGACCGACGGCGACAGTGAAAACCGGTATAGGTCAGTTGTTAGAGAGAGTGAATGACGACAGTGGTGCCGCCTTGTGAGTGAGTACAGAGTTACTCGCGAGTATACACGCTCTGTGTTTTGACTGGTGGCGCTGCGTAGCGACAGACGGCGACAGTGAAAGCCGGTATAAGTCAGTCGTGAGAGAGAGTGAATGACGACAGTGTCGCCGCCTGGTGAGTGAGTACAAGAGTTACTCGCGAGTACACGCGCTGTGTTTTGACTGCATGGTGGCGCCGCGTAGCGACAGACGGCGATAGTGAAAGCCGGGCCGGTATAGCCTAGGTCAGTCGAGCTGGCACTCTCAGATGGTGAACATTGTCGAGGCCTTGGATGGAGAAGACAAGCCTTGGTCGCCGGGCGGTAACGGTGAGTCCGCGCGGACACAAGACACTTGCTAGACAGACCACTCGCTGCCTTCTGGGGCCTCATTCCTGTACATTTGATCACTTATCCCCTCCCCCTAATCAGGAGTCAACAATTGAGATGTAAATTTGTGTACCGATCGAAGGAAAACATTGTTGAAAAAACAACACAAATTAAAAACAATAACAAACACAAACAGTCCAATAACCTCCAAATGTCGACAAAATACTTAATACAAAAACAATTTTATATTGATAGATGTAGTAACTATAGTATGTAGGCTTGCTACTATAAGCATGCAGAATAGTTTTAAAGTTGAATATACATAAGTGCATAAAGTAACGCTTCCATGAAAATAAAACAGAATATTCTCCATAAAGAATTTAAATGTGACATATAAGTAATCATCGAACTGGTACCGGTACCATTGCCGTAGAAAAAAATGGCGGGTTTTACAAGTATTGTTGAGATATCTCTTCTTAACCCTACTATCGGACAGGACTATATTTGACTCCGTATTATGCAGAGAAATCCTTGGTACATGAGTTACACGTACAGGTACCCCCCCCCCCCCCTCCCCCCCCTGGACGCATGGAGATGCCACAGGTGGCCACGGAATGAATTCGATTCTTTGATTATTCTGTGTACAATCAGGATCTTTTAATATTAACTGAATTATAACTCCACGGTTTAACGACGTAGGCCTACTCGATAACTAGGTCATATGACGTCGGATGGTGATTGGAGGAAAGAGACAATATTTATGAGAACTTATATTCAAAGGGAGGAAGGAAAATGGCCAAGGGAGGTCTTCATTTTATCGCCTCACGATTGGCAGAGTCGTCCTGGAGTGTAGTAGGAGAGGATGGACACTCAATTGACAACAGTATTCTCATTATCACTCAGGGCGCTCGCCTACGCAGGGTGGTGGAGGAACTATAATGGTAGATAGTGTGTGTGGTCAGTGGTGCAACCCTTCACCTCTACGTTTCACCACCATCAGTAGTGATGAACCACCCGTTCATTGTCTTGAATCTATAGCCACGGATCGAGATCGGGCTGTGAATTGTCATGTTTTAATTATCTCAAGAATGGACCTCGAAATCGAAAATCTGAAAAATAAGAATGCTGTGGTTTGGTAAGCCTTACAAACCGAATGATAAATATACCTACTTAACACTGTAATCAGTATGACTGTGATACCTATTTTATTACTTTATTAATGAAATAAGTATCACAGTCATACTGGTTATAATGTTAAGTATATTTATCATTCGGTTTGTAGGGCTTATCTAACTACAGCATCCTTATTTTTCAGATTTTCGATTTCGAGGCCCATTCTTGAGATATAATTAAACCATGACAATTTGCTGCGGTTTTTGACGTAAAGGTAACCTTGATCTTGACCACTCTCACATTGATCAGCGACCTTCTGGTAACAGTTCAATTCCTTCTGGTTACACATTTTAGGAGTGTGGATTTAGGCTAACTCGATCGTCAGATTGTTTGACATCGGCAGCTGTTGACAATCCAATCAATAGTCGAATTCATTGAACCCTCCATGTAAACAAACAGCCGATAGCAATAATCTGTTCGGGATGTGTGACTGATGGTCAATGTTCAACTCTTCTTCGAGATCTCTGTTATGAAGTTCGAACATATTTTAAATAAAACACACCAACACGAACAGAAACCACGGTTATGAAAAATAAAAAACAAAAAACAAAAAAAAAACACTAACCGAGTGCGTTAATTTTCGAGGGAGTCCCACAGTGCCATCGCGTCTGAGGAAGAGAGTCGTCGCTCTCGAAAATGAACGCACTTGTGAGTTGTTTTTTTTATTATTATTTTTCACGACCGTGGTTACTGTTCGTGCATGGTGTTTATTATTAAAAATATCTCCCGGTCTAAAAGTCTTAGTTTCATTGAACATTTTATGAAACTTTTTTGATGGCAATTTCAATGCAAAACACCAGCGCGTGTCAGATTGTTATAGTGTTTGTTTACACTCTCTACATACTGTCAGCGCCCGGGCTGTTATTCCACTGTCTATATATCAATACCTGAAAATCTCTGGTTACATTAATAACTTAATCAAATCATGCATTGAGCTTTTAATATATAAGTGCAGTTAATTAAACCAATGAATTAAAAAAAAGCGAAAATCTTCACGACGAGACCATCTGAAAGCGAAACTCCGTAGAACAACCATTGTACGCGGTTGAGTTTCACTGACCCCGTTAAACTGGTATATACGATACAAAGCAACACTCTACATAGCGCTCATAAGCCGATTACTATAATATTACGGCTGCGTCCACTTCATTACTTTCGATCGTCGCTGTGATACAATTGAATACGCGCAAAAATGATGTATTTGAACATAAACACTTATGCACAGGTACAATTGTCGAGCTAACCATATAATATGTACTGGCAAACATTTATGATGTACTCAATAGAGGCTCTGTGTAGGCTACACACATACACCACACGAGTCCAATCACACAAATTGTTAATTCTTTTCGCGCATTCATTTACTCTTTAGAATCATTCCAATCTGGACAGTCCACGCTCGTTTTGGTTTACACAACTTGGCTTTCCTGTCTCCGCGGGGATTCTACATGCAAATTATCGCAAGGCACTACTTGTTCTTTCGTATCATCACAGTACTGTACCCATATTTATTTAGGTCCTACGCGGCACGTCACTAAAATTCTTTCCAAAATAATGTTGAATTTTATAGATGATAAATTAATGCTATTCATTTCAATTTTATCAATTCAATTTAGAGTTTATAGTTAAGACGATGATATTTGGGGTTTTACGTACAATATTTTTGCAGCGAGGCTAACTAAGACGATGAGTGGGTGATTATGAGGATGAAAAAACGCCACACGACATCCATACTCAAGCCAGGATTCGAATCAGGAACGCACAGACCGCAGTTTACTTGACCAGCGCCTACTGCGCCGGCATTATAGTATATTAGATATGATAAAATATAATTTGTTTAGATAACCTGACGCAAGATTCGCTCATTTCATAACATCTGCATCTGCACGTGACTATATTAATTGGTGCACACACTGAATAAATTGAAAGGCAGTGAATTGCCTTTCACTATAGCCGGCCGGTTTTCCGCACAGTAGCACAGCACAAACCAGATTTACCATCCATCGCAGTCAATATAGACAACAGTGTATATGCACAAAAGCAATTGTATTTTTTTTTTTTTTTTTTTTTTCATTAATACATCTGTACGCCTGGTGTCACCTAAGCCGAGGCTTATCTACACCCAGGTCCTCTGACTTGTATTATCCTCTTCCATTCTCCTGACCACCTCTTGGCTGGAGTCTTCAAGTAAGTGTATCTCCATCCAGGTTTGTCGCTTATGTTGTAAAGCAATTGTATTTACTGACCACCAGTGTTTTGTCTCAAACACGTTTTTTCGGGTTAATCCACGCCATTCTTTTTATTATTTTAATACCAACGTTTCGGCCTGACTTACCCGTCCATATATAGCCAAATATCAATCAATCAATCAATCGTTACTTTGCTCGTTTGTTTTCTATAATATTTGGTTACTGTATCAATAATTACCTTGAAAATGGCCATGGAGAGATCTGACCGAAACGTATGGTACTACTATAATAAAAAGAATAGGCTACCGTGGATTAACCTAAAACAAGAAAACAAACATAAGCCCATATCACACTACAATTGAAATCGTAGACTGGAGTCGCCAATTGCAATCGCAATCTACAATTATCCAATCACACTTGACCAGCTGTAAATCCTAAAATCGTTCAACTAGGAAATAAATTCAATAATAATAATAACTAATAAGACAAGCCTTAATCACAAACAAATATATAATTAAACTTATTGGCTTTTTGTTTCCATGAAAGTAGTTGTTGCTTGAGGTTATGTTGTGACAGTGCTCAATTCGTATTTAACCGTTCTCCTTCCTGATTGGTTCACGTGACTCGGATCTACGATTCCGAATCTTATTTTAGAGCTCGGTCTATAAAAAGATTGCAACCGTAGACTGGCCGAACTGAGCTACTGCGCATGCGCCGCCAATCGTAAGCTCGAATCTACGATTGCAATTGTCAGTTCGGAACCTAATGTGATATGGTCTATACAACATTGATCATGCACCTGCGTGAAAACATATATCTTATATCACGTACATCACGTACGTACGTAGCACGTGTATCTTACATGGTTTAACAGCAATTATTTATAAGTTTGTGATAGTATGACAGCAGTTTACCTCGACCGATACTCGAGCAGTTGCAACTTGCAAGTATACGTCACACTGTACACGTTGCGGCCACACTTGTGATCAAACTTTGACGTTCCCAAGGAGAAACAATTTGAAGGCTGATAGATATTTGGGCTTGACGTCTCATATTTTTGCAACTTGCTAATCAAGACGATGAGTGGGTGAAACACGAAGATGAAATAGTGGGCTGTTTGGAGGAAAGGGGCAAGTAGGAGGGCGGGGAGGAAAGGGGAAGGGGAGGAAAAGGGAGTGGGGAGGATGTGGACTGCATTTCGTCTGACTTCTCCTCCTCGACCTGTCCGGGCTAGGGTGGCCCTACCAGAAGCATACGCTTCCGCCGGCATATCTCTCGGGATCAACGAAGCACGCAAACCTGCCCACCACGATAAGGTAGCAGTCCCTGGGCAGGAATTGAAGGCTATATTGTGGTACAAGTACAACACATACATTCTTAGTTCTTTAAAATTCAGCCTGTTTTTTTAAATAAAATTGGTATGCGTAGTATTTTTTTTTATATATGTTTAGTTTTTAAATTCTAAATTAGGCTTAATTATTAAATTTGAATAGTATTTGTCAATGATCTAGGATTGTGTCGCAATCATGGCCGCTGTGACGTCACGTGGGAACTATGAACAGACAGGCGAATCTAAAATCAATACAATTGAATTTGTGACATAAAATAAAACGTTACGAACGCGGAATTGAACCCAGTATATTACGAACGTGAGTCCCGTGCACTATCACTGAGCCAACGCCATCGGTTCCACACGAAGGAAGCCCGCACGCATGATTGTGGCATGACTAGATAAATATTGTATTTCTATAATATTAATTATACCGATTACCATGGTATAACAATACGAGCGGTACAAAACCTTCATTAACCCGAAGAAAGGTTATTTATACACAACGAATGGCTCATCGTTGCGAGGGTAATAATAATATGATGACTAGGCTAATGGATGATTAGTGTGTTTTATCAATTTAAATACAATAGACAATTTGCAATGGATTAAGTAAAATAAAAAAACTCGATAGACCTAGAGTGTTCATAAATTCTTTTTTATTGCATTATTAGGAATTTGCAATTCAAATAAGTGATCGCCAGGTAGTTAATTGAATAATTAATTATACATCCACACACACAAGGTATTTAGTTGTCGCGTGGTGTCACAGACCAGTTATTCACCGAAAGATGTAGCGAATTCTTAATAATATCATTTCTAAAAACATCGAGTGTAAATTCTTGAAAACTCGTTCTAAACAACAATATTTCTTTTGCCATGTAAACGTATGAGTAATCAGTAAACTGCTGTTATAAAATGAAGTTATAAAACATTATTGCACGCAATATATTTTAATTTCAAAACCGCTATTTCCGTGGTATTTCAATTGTAATTTTTTAATCGTCCACGAACTAAATTATGTTTCACATACATTTTTAGTTTCCTCCAACTATTTTCAATATTATTCAATATTATATATATATATTAAATATACTATATTGCGCGAAATGTATTTTGGAATAAGTATATGGGGTGCGAAGTGTGTATAACTTTGTAAAGCTTAAAAGTTAAAAATTATGAAAATGGACTGCTTTGAACCAAATTATCTCTACAACCCTTTAAGGAAGACCACTTTTCTTGCCATATTTATAGATGCCTACACGCATACAAAAAATTTACAACTTTTGCTATTAAGACGGGCCTGGGCCTACATATCACTGAACGAGGAGGGATTGTTTTTTAATTTTTGTAATTGCTTATTGCAATAAAAGAAAATTAATGTTATTTTATCAAAATTTCCAAAACTTACAGCAAACCATTAATTTCCCGAAATTGTGTAAACTTCCGGTTCCAAAATTTTTGTTGTAATTCTTTTTTTGTTACTTACTTTCACTGGCAATAGTTATACTTATTTCGTTTCATCTGATCTCCTTCTCATTCACACCCTGTCGTTCGTATTCCAATTGCCAAATTCTACAAAAATCAACTTTCTGCTTTAACAGTTTAACGGGCTTTTACGGGCCAATGTACACTTCAGGCGGGCCTGGGCCGGACCCGGGCCTGAAATACCGGGCCCGGGCTGGGCAGGGCTTCTATATTTAGGACCTCTATAGTCTACCTTATCTGTATGTGTGGTGCAATCTAATGCACTCTCTCTCTACTGGGGTCGACGCCCGTCGCGCGCGCATCTAGCCGACTTTAAACTTGAACTCGTTCCTATATTATAATTCTCGCACGCATCAACTTCGTTCGCGGCCCTCGTGAGAAAGTGATCGTGACGTACGCACGAGGCGTGTTAGCGTCTTGCAGGTCCCACCGTGAGTATAGAGGAGTATGAGCGGGAGTAGAACCGACGGCATTGGGAGCCTGGTTGTGTTGTTCCGTCTAAAGGTATCTCACACCCATGTCTCACACCAAGAAGTAAGATAGTGTCAGGGGAATCAGGACCGCCCAGAATTATAGTTTCCAACTTAACAAGTGCGAATCACTAACGTTTTCCCCGATTATCTATAGAGTACAGTTTGGTTGCGTTAAGTTTTTTGACGGAAACCTGCTTGCACATTTTCTTGTAGCCTACGTTACTGTCAAAATACTTACCGCAACCAAATTGTACTAGATAATCGGGAAACACGTTAGTGATTCGTGCTTGTTAAGTTGAGAATGAAAAAGTACCTATCTGACTTCTTTGGGTACCGCGACTTTAGCAGTGGTTGAACCCAATTCCGCTGTCTATCTTCTTGTGAAGTGTTTCTACAACACGAGCCTGTGAGACGGGCGTACTGTGTGATCTTCCGACTTATTTGAACGGGATGCGAGCTATTTACAAACCATCAGTCAGTATACGAACTCTTATTTTTTTGTTGAAAATATTCCGTTTTTGCCGTTTAAACAGCTTTTGAGTAAATGAAAAATTATTGTCATTATTAGGGTTTCTTTGTAATGAAAGGGCCACCGAAAGATCGACTGACGAGAGTAGTTGGTGTCCTTTTTTTTTACTAGAGCAGCTATATTATGGTGTTGCGTCCATCGACTGCTTTACAATTTGAGCGCTTCACTGGAACACTGAGATAACCCTACGACCCCCCCCCCCCCCCCCTCCCACCCCACGCACACCAACTGTACGGTCCCCGAATATAACAACAAGAACAAGAAGCAAGATCAAGATCAATGATTTCAGCCCGTGACGCGTATACCGTCTATGTTTACTACGATGTACCTACTGAATGGGTGGGTGGGTGGGGGGGGGGGGGGGGGGGTGTAGAGTAGGTCTACATCTAGTCATTTACTACACATCGCAAAGTACAGAAACCGGTAAATTAATAAAAACACCACGCGCTTAACTTGATAATCCCACAGCGAACGACCTCACCTCCGCCACTCTTTTCACTTTCGCCGAGAGCGAGAGTAGAGCGATAATAACGAAGACCGCGTGCTGACTTTCATCGCCGGCGTGCAAACAACACTGAGCACATACAGTCGCGTCGCGTTAACTTGCAGGGTGTTGTCGTCACGGATTATGTAATAGTGAAGTGAAGCGTGTGACAACTACCAACTTAAATCTAGTTGCATCCCGTTCTCCTGCCTCAGGTATTTTAGTGATAATAAAGCCCGCATGTTGTCAGACGTGGTGGGGTCGCATTCCATTCACGGTTGGTGCAGTCAATACAGTGGACAATAATAATGCAGCTATCGGGCAATCTCGAGATGAATACCGTTGAAATAGACCGTGTGGAGCGACCCTCTCTTCTCAGAATTTTAGGGGACACCTTGCTTTTTACGGCGTCGCCAGTAGGCCTATACATGTGTTGTCTCGTACTAGAGATGTATGGATTGGATACACAACAATAACAACGGTGCATTCACGCACCCGAATGGCTGGGTGGACCAATCAGAAAGCTGGGATCCGCACGAAAAGGAGAAGAAGAAAAAACTGTCATTTCGCGCAGTTTATAACCAACTAAGTGGCAACAAAGTATAAGACAATAATGTATAAGTAACCATTTAAAAAAACATGCAATCGTATAAAATATTGCAAGTGCAGAAATAAATGTTAGCTCATCAACATAGAAAACGACACTGAATTCTTACTTTCTCTGGTATCAATAGCAATAACAATGGGAATAACAGCAATACAGTTTTGAGAATGATTTTAAATTAATTAATTCATTAATATTTTTTTTCTAATTACTAATTTGACCGTTATTACTGCTTTTATTTTGTGGCACTTATGCCACTTTATTATATAACCCGTTTCCATCTTTGGGTGTTCAACAATCTGATTGACATGCATAATAGTATGTACCAAATACTGTATTTGTATGTAGTAATGTACGGCGCATTATAAACAGTACCAATACTGTGTCTATGAATGCGAAATTGTTTTATTCGTTGTTCGATTGCTCAAACTTAAAGTCACTCCTCTAAGTGTACTCTCTAGTCAGAGTCAACTATAACTTATGATCAAAGTCAGCTGAACAATGCCATTAAAACAAAATATTTTTAATTTTTAAATAAAAGTGTGTATTTTAAATATTGTTTGTAAATCTTTCCCTACATAAATATGTTATTTTAACTAAACTGTTAATTTATTTGCAATGTCGGAAGTGCTAGTCCGTTAACTGACTAAAACACGGCGCAGTAGTTGCCGCTCAAAATCAGTGCAGCCATATAGTGGAAACAAAATAATAGCAAGAATAACACTTATTTGATATCTGTTTGATTGAAATAATGTCCCGTATATTAGATTGATATTAACATATTATAAATACTTGTGTATGGTTGCTTTGATTTAGAAGTGATATATGAAGTAGAACACGTAATATTTGGTCATGAAGTCTATTGCCAACCTTAAAATACGCTTGGCAACATCGCAACGTGATCGCAACTTTCCCAACAATCAACCACATGCCATGTGAGGATGTCAGTTTCTTTCGCGCGCATTAAAAAGGGACGTTTTCATGCTGCGTTTACTAAAACGCGCTTGATGCGACGCGACTGAAACGCTAAAATCAGATGATCAGTTTGGAGCGACGCGATCTGGTGTGATAAGCTGTGCCAGATTTAACTTCATCGCGCGTTGCGTGTGCAAAAAGTGCATATCAAAATTCAAAACAAAAACAATTGACAACACATTGTTTGTGTTGTTTGTGACGGCTGTTGAAAACGAAAGTCTTGTGGGACAGCACTCTATGACAACTAAAATGCGATGGCATAGGTAGCTAGCAGATTAGGTGGTGTGTGCACATAATAATGTAATTAATTTAACATTTGAGCCGTAAAGCCAATGTCTGGAGTGAGGCGTAGGCCTAGCTAGCCTAGGACTCAATTTCATACGGAAGAGAATGCTGACATTGGCTAGGCCTACCTTATCTAGGCTCTCTCTAGCCTAGCCTAGACCAGGCCTTCACAAAAATGAATCGATACAGGCCTAGGGGTAGGCCCCACTGCAGTTTGCTTCTTGGGCTCTACTGTTAAATTTAGTACATTCTTGGCCCACGCCAATCTCCATCCATACCCCCTAGCTACCGATTGCGAAATGCGAACAATGACTTTATTCCAGATAAACATTTATGATACTAAGGGTAGACCAAGGCTGTTGTCCTAGGCTGGCCCTTGGATTCTATACAAAGTAGGCCTAATATTAGATGATAATCACGACATTGTTGACGACGAAAGCGCGAAATCTTTCAATGTAAACAAAGCGCAGCGCGAGTGCCTAGGCGCTGGCCCGGGGCACGTCAATGTCCGCTATCAACATCATAAATAGAACGTAGACAAAATATTACAATGCACAGCTAACTTCAAGGATCAAATACATATATTGTGTATTATGTACCAACAAAATAAGGAACTTAATCAATCAAAAGCTTAGAATTCTAGATTACAAAAATTGAGTACTGGCCTACAAAAGGCTCATGTTGCAGAATACAAGTATTCAAAGAACAATCTTGACATAAGAATTCATACAAATCATAAAGGAAAATGTTATTCGGTTAATATGAATGTTGGTCTGCGTCAGGCAAGTGTGGACAGCCGGGTCTAGCATGTCGCGGGCGGCGGGGGAGTGACCTGTTGGAGCAGTCGATTCTGCATTGTTGCCAAGTTTCTGAGCGTACATGCAACTTTAGGCTCAAATAACGCAAAAAGTAGTACGGATATACTCATTTTTTCTGCTTTGTGTGTATTTCTTGAGAACTTAGCTTCATTTTGAGACTAAATTTTTTCACGTAGCAACGTTTTTT
Source organism: Isoperla grammatica (assembly GCA_945910005.1). Classification (NCBI taxonomy): domain Eukaryota; kingdom Metazoa; phylum Arthropoda; class Insecta; order Plecoptera; family Perlodidae; genus Isoperla; species Isoperla grammatica. The sequence continues at coordinate 101,135,970 of OX246738.1, forward strand.
GGCTCCTTTATATCTATGTGAAGGTGATAAAATGTGTAATTTCTCTCTCTCCAATGTTAAAGGATAGGGATTTTTAAAATGTTCACTTCATTATTTTGGAAAAAGTAGATCGGAAAGATACTTACATTTTTTTGTATTGTGAAAGAGCGCTGTCTCATTGTAAAGTAAGCCAAATATGAAGAACGTGACAACGATGTCAAGTTATAGAGGAGTGACTTTAACATCGATAATGCTGAATGCCATCATTCACCTGACCTGTGCACGAAGAAGGAACAATAAATCTTGATTTTATTTTTTAAACACTAATCAAATGGTTGATAAAAATGCATTTCCATTCGAACTATGTCATTAATAGGTTAAAATAGTAACGAAAGCATGTTGTTTCAACATCTTGGCACGTTCATGCACAATGTTATTTCCAGTTTGCAAGTAAACTCGACAGCTGTTTCGTAAGTTGTTTTCGCGGCCAAATTCATAATAATATCGCCGCCGCGCATGCGCATATCGACTTGTACCGTATCGACCTTGCTCGGGTGGGCGAGGCGAGTCGCGAGTTCTAACAAACATGGCGGCCACCCAATAACAAACACAGCGTCCTGTGTGTTTTTAATCAAGAAAAGTTGAAGTACAAGCCAATTAGAAGGATGGCTATGTCAAACTTTTATTCTAAAATTGCTTCCAAGCCTGTTAAACGATATCAAGACAATATCTCCGTGTCACAAACCAATGCATGGATGAATGGTGAGTATTGTAGGGAAGTTGACACGAATGACAGTCGAGGGACCTTGCCTGGGCATAGGCCTACCTATCCAATATTATTGGACAAGATGTTTTAGATAAAGCTACACACACAAATAGCTGCTTAGCCGTAGACCCTCGGCCAACGTAAACTATACGAATGTGACACTTGAAGCAAATACGGCGTCATTTATGCCTCGTTGTAGTAGGCCTAGGCCCTAGGCCTAGCTCTAGGCCCAGGCTGGAGCCTAATTTGAACCATTGGGCCTACGCCCAAAAACCCTAGGCCTAGGCCTAGTGAAAAGAAACTGACTTCGCGATACAATGAATATAATCTCCGAACGTGTTAAACGTGAAATAAGCCCTAGGCCTACGTCGGCAATCGGTCAGAGGGGCTAAAAGGTGTACACTAGGCCTAGGCTATGCCTGAGCAAAATTGTAAACTTTGGGCCTTATTTGTTGTTGCTTATAATTTAAACCAACACATGCTTAACTTAGGCTACACTTGGTCTAAGAAAGTGTTGTACACGAACAAAATCGACTAGGGCTAGGGCCTACCATCCAAATTTAATGTAAGCTTAAAACCACCACAATAATTTCGACAAGAGAATACTAGGAAAACCCTCTGTGGGACGAGTTGATAAGTGAAAGTGAAAGAAAGTTCTCAAAGTTAAAAAAAAAAAAACTAACAACAATTCAAGAATGCACATTGCAAACATTTTTCTAATTTCCATAGCTATTATACTTCCATTATACTTCCATCAATGCTTCCATTCCATTCCATTATTCCAACATTGTTGAATGCTGTGTTATGTGCATTGCTATGAATTTTCGTTTTCATTTCGTATATTGTTTTCAACACTGTCCCCCACTGTTAACTAACACTTATTGACAGCAATAGAAATATAATTTCTGCCTCTATTGCATATCAGATCACGTTTCAATTAGTAGGCTATATTCGTGACCGGACAAAAATTTACTATAATATAGCACCTCACATTTTGCCGTTACTTTCAGAAAAATATTTTCGAGTAACTTTTGTGTAACTTTGCCATTTCACATTTCTTATTTATTTTACTGTGCATCCCTTTCATACTCGGGAAAGTTCCTTTTTAAAAGATTCAGTTCACCAACCTTAAAAGGAACTTTTAGAAAGTTCAAGTTTTTTTTATAACTGTAGGGTAGGTCTAACCTTTAAAAGATCAAATTCTTCTTCAAAAAAGAAATGATGTAGCCTACGTTCCTTATAATTTGTACTCACATTTTACGTAGGCCTACTTGTAGGACTCGCAGCTGTATCGTATGCTTGCTGAGTTACAACACGATAGGAAATACTGCACGTGCATTCAGGTCATAGGCCTACTCATAGAGCGGTGGCATTGGGCGGATAACTAATATTGGTTGAAATCGGAGAATACCGGAAGAAATATTTGAATGTGAAATATAATGCCCAAAAAGCCAATTTTTATTAATTGTTGATAAAGAGAAAAGACGGAATAGCGGCGCTGAACAGAAAAATAAACCACTCAGTCGTAAAGGGAACGTTGCAAAAAGGTCTCTGAAAATATGAACTTGCTCAAATAAAAGTTCCTTTGCCAAAAAAAGGGTTGCGTTTAGGGATGGGCAAATACGTTTAAGAGCTCCTAAACGTTTAACCGTTTTTAAAACTCGCGTATTAACGTTTTATTTGCTCTTTCCCCTGCCACGAGATGAATAAAATGAGCTATGCAGTAAATTAGCAAAAAGTTCCAAAACATAGAGTAAAATTAAAATTTGTAGCTAGAAAAAACTATAATAATAGACTAGTACTGCAGTACGCTCTGTTGTAAAATATTTGTTTCTTATCTTATAGCCTATACAAACACTTCTGTACACACGGTTGTACCCGGAAAACCACGATAGTATAGTTGACTCCGGCCGTGAAAGCCTCCGAAATAGACTTCTGTACACACGTTTAAACGAGGTGTAAAAAGTACAAACGTTTAAAGCCACTCCCACATTTAAACGTTTAAACGTCCCATCCTTAGTTGCGTTACTTGAAAAGTTCCCTAAAAAAAGGAGCGCTTTCCTTCCTTCACCAGATATGACCACTTTATTGTTGTTTTCTGTATTTAAATGATAAATGTCAATCATTGTTTTGTTATTGTTTTCAGTGGAGAGTCTCAGCAATGGAAGCTTGTCCCTCTCGCCTCCCCACAGCATATCACAGCGCGAGAGCATGCAAATCACGCAGCCCGCGAGTGCGCCCACCTCCCCCCTTGCGTCTCCTAACCTGACCAACAACTCGTTCAACCTCACGTGCACGGCGCACACTACCGTCGACCCCAACTGGCAGGCGCTGAAACCCACCGTACGAGAACGAAATGCCGCCATGTTCAACAACGAACTGATGGCGGACATACGTTTCAATGTCGGTAGTCCAGGTACGACATATAATAACGCCTATGACATACATTTGATTCATTCCTTATTTAATTAATTACAGCTAGGTCATATTTATGGTAAAACTATTTCAATGAGAGCTAGTGAAACAAATAAAATTCAGCTTTGCTAGGGAACAATATGAACATGGCTTTGAGTTTTCCATTCCATCGCAGCATTAGTTACAACTTCCAAATCAACAATACTATGAAACGAAATGTTTCGAGAAGTCGAGTCGAACACAGATCAACTAGAAACAGATTTCTTCTTGGTATTATGTACATGCTTACTGTTGTAGTGCAGATATATAGGCCTACTACCGGTATTTGGGTTTTTTCAATTTTGCATAGGTAGGCTACTAATCCCACACATGAGTAGGCCTAGGTAGTCAATTGGCCAATTGCAAATTGGAAAATGTGTTTTTAAAAAAATGTGTGTAGTATTGCTTTCAAAGTAGTAGGCCTAGTAGAAAGATATTGTGTATATGAGATGTAGTAGATAGGACGGCTAGAGTGACAGTCAGTGTTAAGTCCACCTACAAGGAAGCTAGATTAATTGTAATTTTATTTTTTTGTATACTAGTAAGTTTGAATGAAAATAAATATTTCACTTTCAGGCCACACCCAGTCCATTCCCGCCCACAAGTACGTGTTGGCGACGGGAAGTTCCGTCTTCTACGCCATGTTTTACGGCGGGCTGGCCGACAGCAAAGAAGAGATCGAAGTGCCCGATGTCGAGCCGTCGGCTTTCCTCACACTTCTCAAGTAAGACCAGGTCTTATTTTAGCCACACACAACTAACAAACCATGTAAAAAATCAAACTTTCGGCATTAAAAAAAAATAGTCCCTCGTTAATTAAAACTTGGTTAATTCAAATTTATGCATAATTCAAATTATTGATCAAGTCCCAGCAGGAGATTTGGGTAGCCTATGGTGTTTGTTTAGTATTAAAGTTCTTTTAATTCAAAATTTAAAATTCAAATTTAGGGTCGCTTGAAATTTATATTAAAGGGAGACTACTATAGTAGACTGTACGGAAACCTGTCAACTCGGTTGCAAGCCGAAATGTTTACTTTCTTTGCCTTGAAATCAGTAGGCTATAAATAAATTAACTTGCATTGAAAATGAGTCATGTAGGTATCTTTATTGTTCGGCTAATTAGACGTTTGCCACATAATAGACATCCCGATTTATATTTTTAATTTAATTTAATTCTTTAATAACATTTTTTTTTAGTTCTTAAGTTTGGGTATTACCCGGGTACCTGGATCGTAAAAAGGTTGGGTTTTGTCATCCCTAGTGTTCGTAGGTGGTTGATATGTTGGCAAAGCAAGTTACCAGAAACGTTTAGATCGCAGTCATAAGCCAGAACCTTACAGCACCGTACACGTACTTCTTACAGGTATCTGTACTGCGACGAGATCCTACTCGAAGCGGACACCGTACTGGCCACGTTGTACGCGGCAAAGAAGTACATCGTTCCCCACTTGGCGCGCGCGTGCGTCAACTACCTCGAGACGAGTCTGACGGCAAAGAACGCGTGTCTACTGCTCAGTCAGTCCCGTCTGTTTGAGGAGCCCGAACTGATGCAGCGATGTTGGGAGGTGATCGACGCCCAGGTAGGTCTAACTCGCACTATCGCTTCCTCTCTAGACGCGGGCGGCGACGGAGATTCGTGCGAAGCGACACAGACTTCGTGTAGTAACGTAGTACACGACGGGCAGTGCGCTGCCAGGAAGAGGGCGTCTACGATTGCGGGCACCAGTTACGTACTTTTACCGTAATCATGACCCTAGGCCTATATATCTACAGTCAGGCTCACTTTCAACAAAGCTGAAGAGGATTCAAAATTTCTTTGTTAAAACCAAACTTCCTTATGCAAGGAGTAATATTATGTACGTTTGCACATTTGTTGGGAAATGGATCTGACTTCCTTAAAAGTGGAACTTCCTTAAAAGCGGGTTCTTTATAAGTGGGCTCGACTGTATGTGTTGTAATTCTACATATCGATTTGTCCCGTTCCAATCCTATTTTCTAGGTGTCTGCTCAAATTTTGAATGTACCGTACCGTTTCTCCGTTTGAAACAGCACAGTATTTTGTTTGTCTAGGTTTGGATAAAACATGTTAGAGGTAGGCTCAGAATTTAGCAATGTGTCCTAATACTAGATACTTATATTTTCAAAGATTTATTTATTGTTTTACGTTAGTAATGTACTAATGTACTAGTAAAAGGAAACAACGCTTACAAAAATTAAAAGTTTTAAACTACGATACAGCTTGTGTATGCGGGTGGCTTAGTTATAAGGACAATTGTCAAGCGAATGTGAGCCCCAGTGCTATACTATCTATCATTATTTTACCATGATCATCATTCAGTTATGTTTACTACGTTTATAATACCAAAAATTAAGATGTGAAAAAAAAAGTATTGATCTTAACGTCAACCTGGGATCATTATTTAAATTACGACTATAGTCAATATTAAAGTACTAATGGACAATATGTAAACATTTAATTTTAGTATATTCCGGCCAACTCCAACAACAGTTTAGGTTTAGGCATATTATGTTAGGTATATCAATAATTAAGGAACAAACGGATCCGTCATTGCCGATACGTCCGTAAATGTAGCGGAAGTGCAACATTAACGATCCATAGCCTTCAAGAAGTGTCCCAGATATTGAACCTGTTCATAAAGTCAGTCTACACTTTGGCATTTACGATAGGCCTATATTTATTTAGGTACTGAAAAAATATAGAATTTGTGTTTTGGGCATGATTGATACCAGTATCCCAGTCTTACTCATTAATGTAGGACATGAAATCTTAAAGCATTAAGAGGGCATGTGGGGATGTAGTACATAGATTGTTACCATCGCACCCGATTGCAATGTTTGCAGTTTGGTATGAGTTGAAAAACTCGGTATAGTCCTCCCAACGAAACTATTCTCATGCTTTCGTCATAACCCCTGAGGCCTCGAAATAAACTTCCGCGGACGGTTTACTGCCTGTGTTCATGCGCGCACTATTGCCGAATACTAAGATGGCGCTCGACGAAATTAGCAGCTCCTGCACTGCAATCACGTAACTTTCCTGGCGGAGGCTTGTCAAACTCGGGAGTTCGACGAGCCTCCGCCAGGTGGAGATCAAGTAGACCTTGTTGTGTAGCCAATGAGAGTTGGAGAATTCGAAAAAGTTCACAGGAACTATCAAAATCCAGCAAGCTGTGAGCAACATTGGCAGTCTTTTGTTTTTATTGAAAGCCTGTCAAAATGTATCAAAATTCACACTTTACTGAGTAGATCCATAAAGTAACTACTCGCAGCAAGTATTTATTCTAATATTCCACTGTGTTCTAGAGGTAGGTCTAAACTGTAAAGGTATAGTCCGTCCTACTTTAGTTTTATGAAATAAGTTGTTTAAACATTGGCGTTTCCGCCATTTCTTGGTATCGAAAGCTGTGAATGGCTGGGTTCCCGTGATCTATTTTCAATTATCACTTCTCTCCACACAGGATTTATTGGTTTTGTTACTACAAACTTATATTTGTATTTAATTTTTAAAAATATTCGTCGTGTAATATTATCAATAGCAACCTACACAAATGAGAGAATTACCATTTATCAACGTCGGACAAGTTGGCCAACTCACGAACTGAGACAATCCGACGCAATCTTCCATATCAAGCACACGGAGGAATGACAAGTTAAGTTGCCATTCTGGACATGGCCTGTGTAGAAAGCATGAGAATAGATTCGTTGGGAGGACTATACCTGTACCGTAGACTTAGTTTTATGAAGAATAACGGACTAATTAAAAGCCTAGGAAGAGGGGCGGGACGCCATCCCGCCACTTTTTTGACTATGTAGCCCCGTTTCCTACCCGCTACTTATAATTTAATATTTAGGCCTACTATAACTGCAACCAGATATACATAGTTAGAAATTACCCCAGGGAGAGGGGGAAATTTCAAATTGCGAGTGTTCCTTCAACTCTGTGAAAATAATGTTGACGTCGAAAACTATTCCGTTGTATATAGCCGAATGTCAAGCCTTACGTTTATTAGCCAGAACGGCCCTCATATTACCATACCCTATGTAAGGTTGAATATCAGTGTCACACAATTGAGATGCCCGACTACGGTGCCTGCAATATCCCGGTAGGCGGTAACTATGGTGAGGACTTAGTTGCATCGCGTGTAGTCGTAGGGGGCATGTGGAAGATGTCGCTAAACTACAGGCATAATATTTAATTACGATTTACAACTACTAGTAGGGCTGGGAGAAAACGGTTAATTTTGTAAGCGTTTATTTTTCCGAATTTTTCGCGTTTTAACGTTTAAACGTAACACCCCTCCAGTTCACAAAATGTCAACAAAAAAGTGAGTTATAATGTTGCGAAAAACCATGGTTAACGACATAACACGGTTGATTCATTGTTGATTATATTCCCCACCGTTGTGTCCAACTGTCCACAGTCATTTTGACTCGTCGGCTCGTCGAAGAGCTGCGACATCGGGAAAATCGGTGAATTGGGTTTTGACACGGTTAAACGTGTATGAATGTTGGTACACGTATATTTTCTTGCGGTCGTTTACACGTTTAAACGTTTACACGACTCAGCCCTATCCACAATGCCATATATTTTTTTATTTCAACTTCGAGCTATGAAGATCAGTCTCAGTAGGTATTTAATATTCACTCAATGGGGAATGCTCATTAATTGTCAATATTGGTATGGTATAATATAAACTAAATAATCCTATCTAGTATCGAACTGGATTCACACATACGGAACAGTTTTAATTTTCAATCTACTAGTAGGATAGAGGAAAAAATTGTTAATGCCTAGGCCTATAGTTAAAAGTTATGATGTACACAATTTTCAGCTAGCCCAACTTTTACAACTGAACTTTTTTTCTAAAAAACAAATGAAAATAATATTTTTGTATTAACGCGTATAACATTTTTCCTAAGTTATCTAGTACCAGAATGCGAAACAAAACGAGCATTCCCCATTGGTGTGCCTAATATTCCTTCAAGTATTAAAGTAAGTTGTATGTTGCTACTGTACTTATTGTAATATTTATTTTGAATAATGAATGATTGATTATGAGCATGAACAATAGTCAGAATAGAGTGGTCCAAGGTTGAATTTATCATGAAGACCTTTACTATGACATATGAACAATACGGTAACATGAAATCCTAGTCTATACTTTGTCCTGGTACCTAACGTATGGTAACTAGTCAGTATGCCTAGTTGCAATGGCTACATATCATAGCTTTATGTAAGTGATCACTAAAAAGTAAAAACGTGCAGAGGGTTTTGAAAACTGAACCGAACCAATCTCAAAACCTTCTATCTTTTTGCAATTGCATGTTGAGTTGAGTTAATAAATAAGACGTTCCTCTTTCTTGGCCCACTATTATTACTTTAAATAGTATACATATTATGGGGGCTGGTGTAAAACCTATCACTTTCTTAAACTGGATGTGGATAGATTCTCAGTTCCAGGTTTTCAAACCCGGTTGTGCCAGGTTCGGTTCCATGTTTCGAAACTCCCACCACACACCCACAATTTCGACTAGATGTAACCAACTGATGGTAGGCTTTAAAAAACGAGTTTTTTTTATCTCAACTTGATATTTGTTTTTGCTGATGTTTTTGTAAAAGGCAACTTAGTAAGATTTTTAAATATTGCTACTTTTTCTTGCAATATCATGGTGAAGTGTAGCAAATAAATGTGAATGTATAGGCTACCAGACCAGTAGGTATGAAAGCCGTTAATCCAGTCAAAAACAAACTTAGTCAGAAACAAACTTGTAACTTTTCTAAAAAATTATTTTGTATTCTAGTTTTGTAGTACCTACCTAATTCAAGTAAAATGTGCTATTGCATACAAATTAAAATAAGCTTTGTCTACGTTCTATGATTGATGAACCTCAATCATAAATAATACATTAATGTGTAATTTCAAGACGATTTATAGACCGTAGTAGAATTTTGCATAAAACGGCTAGACATGGTGTACTATATAGCTAATAATTGTTATCAATGTGATTATGTACTTGTATACCAAGTGTGCGAGTTTTACACTCAACGACGTATATGTATGCTTTCAATGGTGTCGTTATATGGATACTTAATGTCATTTGATGTTGTGATGTAATACTGCCCAAATGTTCAATGTACAAAACTGTCCAATGGTGCTATATTAAACTTTTAAAAATACATGCAGTATATCGTTATTGTTTGATTAACTTTGTTTAGCCTACAACACTGTCTGAAACCATTTGTAAAACTGTTTTTAAGTGATTGCTTTTGGTATTTAAAATGCACAATTCAGTTTTCTATGTCAAAGGAAAAAGCTCAAACTCAAACTGAAATTCACTGCAACATTGAAATCATAATGTGATTGCATGTTATTGTACCGGCATGCTATGGGACGTAAGGGGTTGACAAGCGAACAGTGCATGTACCAAGAGCACGGCATCTACCTACTAGGCCTAACGACATCCCGGGCGGTACTGTTAACTCTTCTGCATGAAATTACAGCCATGATTTATTGTCGGCACTAAGTATTCTGAATCAGTACTGTAACATCTTAAAGCTTTTGGGCTAGCACTAAACATAGTTTCTAGCTCTTCCGACAAACCTTTGTAAACTGAAGTACATTTTCTTCTATATATTCACTTTCTTATGGGCTTCTACCATGGGCCATTCTGAAGCTGTGATAAGACCAAAGATTCTGTCTAATCTTTGATAATAAGACTACATAGAAAAGCATCCGCGTAAGACATCCACGCCACCAAGTAGTTATTACATTACAATGCCCTTCACGCAAACAGCCAAGCTTTGCACAGCCCGATACTGCACAACCAGTAAGACCTCCATCATACTCCAAATCACGTCACACTAAACGTTATCACTTGCGAATACTTTGCATCAATGTTACCTGTCAGGAGCTACTGTGTACATATGTAAATATTGCTACTGTTGCACTGTGGGAATTAATGAATTTTCGGCACAGCTTAATGGTCGACAAAGCAATTGCTTTCTAATGGTTGATAATTAATTAATTATAAAATTTGCCAAGTACCTATAATGAATACCTCTCAACCTTTTCTTCCGTCATCATAATATAAAAAAGCATTTCATTATTATTTAATATTTAATATTTATTGAAGTAGGCCTAGATGATCACAATTGTGGGACAAACAGGCAACAGCAATGGAAGACGTGACATAAAAACCATTTCATCATGTTTGTTATGTTTGTTGGATTCAATGCTGGTAAGATGGAAACCCTAGTAACGCCACAGACCAGAATTCCTGATGTCTTCACCATTTCCGATAATTAGTTTTAATGACGATGAATAATTAACATCAGTCATGGCAAGAGCTTTTGGCTGAAAACTACACAGATAAAAACAAACTACTGTCAAGTCTAGCTCTGGGTTACGTCACGTTCCTCTCAGATGCGTTACATTTGGTATTGGTTGTCAATGAGATGATTTTTCACCATAATCAGACACCTACAAATACATTAAAGTTTCGTCATAAAACTGAGAACGTTCTTGTATGTTTGTGACATTGATTGACTACCACTGTATACTAATTGGATATATACTTCAATTGAATGCCACAAAATGCCAAATATCATCAAACATGACACTCCTATCAATGATCCAATCAACCAGTTTAGCCATACTGGCTATTGTGCCACCCAACTATATTTTCAATTCAAAACAGGAGCCTCCATTTCTAAAAGGTAAGCGGCTGAATTATCAACCCCCCAACCCCCTTCTCCTCTGACGTGTATTGTTACTATTAGACTTGAGTCCGACAAACTACGAGTTGGAAATTGCTATGTGCAATGTGCATGTTTGATAATGTGCTTTCTCTAACATCCCAAAATAGATGAAATGTAAATCGAGTTCTTAGTATGTATTTGTGTTAGGTATTTGTTTTCTGTGCTTTTTTTGCCTCAAAATTACTACAGTATGTGCAATGAATCTACTATATAGCTCTAAAGTTGTATGGCCTAATATAAGTGTATACTGTAGATAAATAAAGCTACGGTTGAGCATAGGGGATCCTTCATAACTACTTCAAGTTGGAGAGAAAAGTATAAATTTTCATATGAAGATGTAACTAGAGCAACTACTTTCTTCTGTCATGTTCACTAGCAAGTAGCAAGTAATTGTTTTGGATGCAATTTTTAATTTTCATTAGTTGTGTGCAACCATTGATTTTAGTGAATGTAATTAATGCCTGCATTGATATTTTAAAACACATTATTTGTTACTGTTTGACGTGATAAATGTTTAGAGGTAAATTAGCTGAGCTTCACGTCCGTAGTACAACAGGACCAGAAGTTAAAACCAGCCTCGAGCGGAACTCAACCGTCTGATGTGCAATATAACATCTTCTATTTGACTAAAAGCTTTTAATCTGACCAACCAACCACATATTAATGCTAAAGTGTAATTTACAAGTACTAACATTCAAATTTATAGATGTAGTAGTAGTAGTCTTCCATATGCACACATATGATGACCTATAATACAGTAGTACTACTAACTAGGAAAACGCTTTGTGTGATGCGTTGATAAGCGAGCGCGATCTGTAGAAAAATATGGCTATCTCACATTTTGCTGCCATTTTGTTTCAGAAAAATATTTTGCAGTAACTATGGTGTAACTTTGTAACTTTTCGAATGATTTTGCCTCAAAACTAGACACCTTCAATCCACATCGAGGCTTGTGGGTGGTCCAAATTTCAAGTTGATCGGACTTTCCGTTCGACCGCTATCGACAGACATAAAAACAAGAAAAGTAGCCTAAGAAAGAAAGAAGAAAAAACCAACAAAATGAAGTGCCATAAAGGTATAATAGAGACGCTCGCTTCGCTCGCTTTATGAATATATGTGTGTAGGCCTAGGTTTGTATGTTTTGTAATGACAAACGACAACACGCTTCAATTTTCGGGCAATTTGACTTCAATTTTCACCATTTAAACGTATAGTATTAACGTAGCACTGTTACTTGCAGTGTAACTGCTTGAAGTATAGTGGGGTATCACAACACAATTTCTTTCAAGCCTTTTATTACCAAAACTTGATGAAGTATTAAATATAAGATATTCGATATCAAGTCATTTGATTCCAACCTACTTGTCACATTCAGCTGGAACATCACAAGCAAACAAGTCGTTAAATAGCACAAGCTTCACTTCATATCCGATACGACGTACATCAGTCCAAACGTTTCTACGAGTCCGAAGTTCCAATATTGCCAACGCCAACCAGTAGAAATGATTCCAACACGGTTTAGCCGCGGTCGCTTACCCGGTTCCCATACGAACACAGAAGTTAAGCAACTTCGGGCTAAGTCAGGAGGTGGATGGGTGACCGGTCTCCTCCGAAACACTTACCGTTGATTAGAGCAGTTTGGAGGGTTCGAAAGCTTGTGTAACAGCTTTGCTCTTCTCGTAACTTCTAGTGGAGGATCCTATATGACTGGTCAAAGTTACGCCGTCCTTTCGGATGGGACGTACAGTTAATGGTCCCCTTGGTACTTTTTGACAGGAGTAGGCTATGTGCCAGTACCAGGCTTCCCCTCATTCCTTCTTCTTCATCATCATCATCATACATCATCATCATACATCATTGTTAATCATAACTTGTTATACTGGTAGAACGGCATAAAATGCTCTATGTGGCCGATTCGTAAATAGACAAATTCTCGAGCCGTACGTACGATTACGAACGCTAACCCCGCCGTGTTGTGTGTGTACTGACCAGGCCGAGATGGCGCTGCGCTCCGAGGGTTTCGTCGACATCGACGGCGAGACGCTGTCTTGCGTCCTCGCCCGCGAGACTCTTAACTGCAAGGAGACGAGACTGTTCGAGGCGGCGCTGAGCTGGGCGGCTGCCGAGTGTTCGCGACGAGACATCGTCGCCACCGCCAGCAACAAGGTGAGTTACGCTCGATACTCTAGTTCGAGAGGTCGCCGGTTCGATTACGGCCGCCCGGCAATCCCGACTGAAGGTTTGTCCGAGGTATACTTCAGTCGCAAAGGCAAATGCTGAGAAAGAATCCAACTAACACCCCTCTGTCATTCCCTCCCAACTATCTAAACACTCTTATAAACCTAGTTAATCACCTGAAGGGAGGCACATCAGGTAAAGCTGGTGTGCACCCCTGTAACAGGTATTCCTACAAAAAATTATTACTATTGTAGTATGGGACATTGATTAGAATCAAATAAGTTAATATTTATCTGCCAGAACAATGTTAGCCAGTAGTTTTTTTATTTATTACGTACTTGACAGCTCTGAGGTCATATGACGTGGACCACATCAGACCCATAAAACAACGCTGGGGTCGTCATAAGGGAAAGCAAATACATATGTGGGTTGTAGAAGGACGGCATGAATGAGAAGAGGGACAGAAAAGGAAAATGGAAAAAGTAAGACACTAAAGAAGCTCAATACAGAAGAAGGAATTTCAATATTTGAATATTTTAAAAGTAGGAGTTGATTGTACGTTCAAATTATGTCGATTTGTCATGATCGCAAGTCCAGAGCCAGGTCGGGCGAAAAATAAACACAAACTGAATGGCTAGCACTAAATTGATCTGAAGGTAGTGGCATCACATTTAAATACAATGATTGAGGATAAAAGTTAATGTTAACAAGCGCTAGCAAATTTAACCGGGATGTTAATGTATGTGTTTCTCGTTTGCCTTATTGCGATCGATGATAACTGCACATGTAATAAATATCCTTCAAATTGTATTACAGAAAGTTGAGATTGAGCTTGTGAATATTGTAGAGAAAAATATGCACCTAACGGTATTAGTTTTTTTATTTATTGAGTGGTGAAATGCATTGGAATTCCCTATCTTCATTGTAGCTGAACAAAAACCTTCACTTTCAATCGTATAACTTTGCGTAGCACCAAAAAGTAAAAAAATAATCGTCCTAAATGTAGATAACTTCATGACTAACATGAATACATGTAAAAAAGATGGTCGAACGAGATCCGTTTTCGAGATATTTGCGCTGGTGTGTCAATTTTACCTCAAATCTACTCAAATTAGAAACTATAAATATACTTTATTAATAAAAAAAAATATATAATTTCAAGAAGTTCAGTATTAAATGCTACTAACGTGTAATAATTCTTGAAATTCATAATTTAGAATAAAAAAAGTTTTTTTTCATGTCCATTTAATTTGAATAGTTTAGCTGTTGTATTGAATGGGTAGTTCACTTCATCAATCGACTTTAAAACCCGTGCTTTGTTCTTCCCGCTCGTTAACACAACTACCTCCCTTCCACAGCGAGCGGTGCTCGGCGCTGCGCTCTACCTAGTACGCATCCCCACGATGAGTCTGGAAGAATTTGCCAACGGTGCCGCCCAGCTGGGCATCCTAACCTCGCACGAGATCATCGACATCTTCCTACACTTCACGGCGCACAACAAGCCGCAGCTGGGCTATCCCATCAAACCACGCGCCGGCCTCAAGCCACAGGTAAGCTGCAGTGTCTCCGACCGTGTACAGTTGAATCGGCCTTGGAAAACATAGCGGATGAATGGAGCCTCGATCTGTTGTTCCCTTTCGGCTCGTGCTCTTTCCACCCCATGCAAAAGGCATCTAGAAAACATTGACCCTCACCAATTGTAACATTTCAGTTGCTCTGTAATTGACCGCACTGACTTCCGTAGGCGAATGTTTTCGAGATTTCTGTAAATATTCTTTTTATGGCCTCTTTTAGTGTGTACAATAGGGTCCGACTTCATTCATCTACTCTACTGTGATTCTCAAGGCTGATTGAACTTAAGTACTATCGGTATTGTTTGTGAAAATACTTCCTTTTATAGGTTATGTTGACGTTACCTAAATACACTTTTTATTATCACACAAATTTCACAAATTCGCGGTTTTCTGTGCAGTTATTGCACCAACACCGTTTCTTGAATCAGTTCGCCATCTCGAGGACGAAATATCACGATTATACGATCCAACATGGTGGCTACAAAGAGTAGGCCTACTTGTGGTGGTCTTTGTTTACAAACAAGTACATTGTCGTCCAATCCCCGCACAAAGCTATAGAGATGAGCGCGCTACGTCGGTACTCCTTGGCTCTAGGGAAGAGTTTCCCTGCCAGAAAGCATATCTAAGGTCTGCGATCGCAAATGGTTTCACTAAGAAGATTAGAGTTAATTTTAGGTGGCAACCTTGTGCTATTCACACAATAATTTCCTTCTTCTCGTCACTAATATTTTTTGGATTGTTTGTTTGTTATTTTCAGAGTTTTCAAAGCTAAACGCAAAGGACACGTTACAGCTTTTTGACTTTCTAGTATTATTTTTATATTTATTTATAATTTTATATTTATATATTTATTTTATTTTATAATAATTATTGGATAGCTAGGAAGGAAAATGATTGAAAGATCAAACTTTCGGCATAGGATAAAAAAAAAAAAAAAAAAAAAAGTATAATTTTTCAGTGTTCTTTTCCTAATTCTCGTTGCCGTTGCAGGTTTGCCACAGATTCCAGTCGTGCGCGTACCGAAGCAACCAGTGGCGATACCGCGGCCGTTGCGACAGCATCCAGTTCAGCGTGGACAAGCGCATCTTTGTAGTCGGGTTCGGGCTGTACGGTTCGTCGGGCGGCGCGGCCGACTACAACGTCAAGATCGAGCTCAAGCGGCTCGGTCGAGTCATGGCCGAGCACAACACCAAGTTCTTCTCGGACGGCTCGAGCAACACGTTTCACGTCTACTTCGAGAACCCCATCCAGGTACGGGTTGAGATCTCGGTTCGACTTGATTGCACATGGCGAAATGATGAGCTGCATTATTATTATTATTATTATTATGATTATTATTAGGTATCATTATTATTATCATTATTATTATCATTATTATTATTATTATTATTAGGCCTATCATTATTATTATTATTATTATAATTATCATTATTATTATTATTATTATTATTATTATTATTATTATTATTATTATTATTATTATTATTATTATTATTAGGTGGCAAGGCACTGATAGCATCACGAGTATGGCCTTGATATTTTATATTCCTTCCCAGTAGGCGTACTATATTCTCAAATGCTTTATGAAATAATAGAATGGAACCCCTATAACTATGTCACATTTAACAAAAAAGTTTGAACAATTTTGGTCTACTTATTCTTCTTCTTCTTCTCAAATGCCCACATTTGGCTATTATGCCATCATGCTGGATCTGGTCAACCAGTAGAGACACGCTTCTTTCTCCACCCTCTTCATGCCGCTCTTATGGGATCGAGTCTATTCAACGGTGTTAGTGGAAATGACATTGAATGAATCGTATGAATTTTGCATAGCATAGGGCCGGTTTCACCAACTTTTTAAGCTCCGATTCGCAGGTAATCGGAGATTCTCTATGAGCAAACATGGCGACTGCCTCGCATTTTCAATGTAATATTTGTTGAAAACTGTTGCTACCAAACCGAGCTTACGAACTCAGAGCTTAAAGAAACTGTGGTGAATTGGGACCACAGTGGCCGTAGCCTACATCCACTCTCCATTTCATACGTTAACATTAGGTACGCTACCGCAAATTGCTCCCTTTGAAAAGTTCTGTAAATGCCAATACATCGTTACTTAAATGTATTAATCCACGTTCGGAAGTGGTCAAATATTTTTAATCCATTGAATCAATGCATCAAGTACCCATACACACACAGTAGGTACAATACAATCACAGTAGGGTACATATCAATCATTATTTCTTATATTGGATATACTTTGAATGTACTTGTTGTAGGTGGAGCCAGAATCCTTCTACACAGCGTCGGCAGTCCTCGACGGTGGCGAACTAAGCTACTTTGGCCAGGAGGGTATGAGCGAGGTGGCGGTGGGCTGCGTCACGTTTCAGTTCCAGTGCTCTTCGGAGAGTACGAACGGAACGGGCGTACAAGGCGGCCAGATACCGGAACTGATATTCTACGGGCCCGCGACTCCTGCCGACGATCCCTAGCCAACGGTGCGGTAATCCCGGACCCCGATAGAACCACTCGGAGACGTAATTCGGCTTCTCGAAGCGAGTATCGGCGACGGCCGAACGACGAGCGACTCGAGATTTATTCGAACCGATACGATTTTGTTCGTAGATCATAATGTAGGATTATTTATTCAAGTTTCTTACACGTAATGACTTTACAAAAAATACTAAATGCAATTCGGGCTAAATTACGTAACGCATGTAGACAATTTTGAACTGGTCACTTGTGATAATTGTTAGTTAAATCAGGGTATTCACTGCTCATTGTTACAGAGCAAATACAAATGACGTGCACAATGCTGCCAATGACTAATCAGCAACCGTATCAACGAGTAAGTTAACATAGACTTCTCGCTTTAACCAGAAGTTTGTGCGGTTGTATTTTTGTTACCTCAAACAATGCAGTAACTGGTCAGGTATATCATGTCGAGACAATGTACTTTGTACTTTAAATTTTTTTAATTTTTTATAATCCTGTGTTCACATTCCCATCATCTTCTGCACTATTTAAAAATAGGTGGGCCTAAGCTGTTTCCTTCGGTATGCAACTAAACATCCATGGTATGCTTTATTTGTTACAGACATAAAATTAAAATCTCATAGAAATGCAAGAGCAACTGCCTGATATTTCCCCTACTTTTATATCAGCTTGATGAAGAGTTGAGGACCAATAACAATTTCCCTGATTACATAATTATTCTGTATTGTTTGCTCAATGAAATGTGATTAACCGTACAGAATGTCAAAGACTATGAATGAGTAGTACTGGCGAGTATTCAGGTTGCACAAAGGGCACACAAGTAGGCTTTCAAGAATCCACTGATGAGATTAATTATTAGTAGAACCATTAGTTAGTTAATTGCTAGCGATAAAGAAAAATGGTAAGTCAACAATTAAAAGAACACCATACTAAATAGGAATTGGTTCTACGTAACTTATCAAGACATCTTATGATCTTGTGGGTATCAGAATTTCAAATCATTGAATGTTTAAATAATGTTTACAATTATTGTTAAGTCATTTTAGGCTTTACAAACAAGGTGAACACAAGTTATAAACTGATTGAGTGATTGATCGAGGATCGTCGAAACTTTGTTAAAATGTAAACTTACTGTAGTGGTCAATAAAAGACAAAAAAGTCAAGGAAACTTGATAAGATACTGCATTCACCAGAAAAGATATGCTGTAATATCAATGCAACCTTACTCAGACCAAATTCCAAAACATTGTCACATTCTTCAAAACATTTGAATTTACCTACGATTTTATATCTTGCTTTGCTATATAACATCTAAATTTGGTATTAAGTATTTACTTAAAACAATATGCCTACATATTATGCTATGCAAGAAAATTGGTTAAGCTCCGGGTACCCAGAAAGTTATTGTTCTTTTGTGCCCCTGTTTAATTTGTTATGCCACATTGCTATAAATAATAGTATAGATATGAAAATAAGTGCAAATATCTATCTGTGTAACTAAAAGCACAGGAATATAAACAAACATGTACTGCAGGGATGGCGAACCAATGGCACGCGTGCCACTTTGCCAGAAGTGGCACGCGAAGACTTTCTGGCGGCACGCAGAAATGTGTCAAAGATGTTGCATCTGGATGACATTGACCACACTTCACAGCCGTTTTCAATGAATTTATAGAATTTTGGGTACAAAAATTTCGCCTCCAGCGGGATTTTGCCTAAATGCTGCATTATTTGGAACAATTACATTACAAACTGATAAAGTGGCTATTTGTTCCCTGCAAAGCACATTAATTATTCAATGTCGTTAAAATTTGGCTGTGCCTTTTTGGAGAAATTGGCACGCCTGGATAGTTTGTAGGCCTAAATAATGGCACTCAAGCTCAAAAAGGTTTGCCATCCCTGATGTACTGTTTTATAATTAGTAATTACTACTAATTAGGGTTGTCAATTTAAACTACGTTTTCCATTTTTGGTCCTCACACTTGCCAACAAAGATACTAGTACTACATGTATGTACATATTTATTACCTATGTTTTATTGTTGACTTCTAATCAAGTTACCTATTCATTATCAAATTGTTACTTTCGATCAGGCCTACACTGCTGTAATAAGTTGACAATCGAATATCTCTACTGCTGTATTAGATAACTTCTATAATTAATTACGTGAACTAAAATACGTACTGCTTCTAAAGACTACGATGATCAGCAAAAATTGCTTGAAAAACCTAGACATTACCAGTCATTGTGCAAGTTTATAACGTCGAGGAATTACATCCTCTTCGCCGCTTCACTGAACAAACTTGTACAGTTGCTTGTAAACTGCTTGTATGGTCGAGTTACTAACTCACGTTAAAGTTCCTAATCCTAGGATGTAGGCATTACAACCCTGATTATGTAGTCTACTGTAGGTTCTATATATGGGGCACATATGGCACCGTCACCCTTCACTGGTGCAACTTACTTTACAGTGTCAACTATGTATTGTTTCCATAAAGAAATGAGAAGATACAGTAGGTACTGTATACTGTATATACAACAAAACAACTGGTTCTTGTTCCATATTTAAATTCCAGGAATGGTACACAGGCCTTGCAAGTGACTCGTTACGAATCCATAATGAACATGTACTGAAGTGTTACAAGTGAAGATGAAACACGGTGTTGTTATTTGCTAAAGTTTTTTTTGTAGAATGCCTATTCTTTCTTCACATTCCCCAAACTTAATTTGAATAGTAAATGTATCCATAGTGAGCCTATTAATTGTGATATGGTTTGTTTGTTACGCATGTTGTTCAGTCATAATGTTTGCGGACTGGGGCTACTAAGAATACGGAGAAAGGAAACTTGCCTTTGTAAATATAATTCAAGCCTGATTGTTAGCAAAAAAAAAAGACATGACACTATGTGAAAATGTTCTCAATAATAATTAATTGTTGCTGACAGCACAATTGACACGTAGGTAGTAAAGAAATAAGATAATTATCGGCTACCTAAGTCTCATTACCTTTTTGTAACGATATACTACAAATGCCAAAACGAAGTGCAAGGGGTATTTAAATAAACACTAACAATACTTGTACAGAAAGAAGTGAAGTGGTGTCTATACTGTTGTTTAGTGGCTGTTTGATATTAAGCCAAATATATTGTCTTGTTTTTTAAAGTGTTTGGTTATGAATACCTAGTGATAACAAATTGACATTCTACATGCCGGTTCATAGGTTTTTGTTTGATTACGTAAGTTACATTGCACAGTCAACAAAATATTAGGAGAGGGACTAAGTTGCTACCTTTTCTGGAGTAAAATTCACAAATGTGATGCTTCATGTTTTTGATTGAATCTGTATGTAGACCTACTTAGTTGTTTAATTTTACAAGATTATTCGACTTACAAGAGGCAAACACCACAAGTTTACAGATTCAGATTTGTTTCCTGCATGATTAACCGCTTGTCAGGGATTATTCTCCTCCGACACATAACTTGCTGATTGACGTGTCATGTTACAATATAACGCTAGATTGTCAGACATAGAGTATTGTTAATATTTACGTATCTATATTTAATTATCAACTCATGTACATAAATAAAAAAAGAATAAATAAATATGTAAACGAAAGTTATAACAAAGTCTGTTAAATAATTTTTTATCAATCCTGGATGCATGTGAGTGATAGTGATATGTGTGCTTACTCGGAACAAATGCGGGGCTATCACTTACCACTAAGAGGCAAAAATGTATCTGTGATTGTTTTAAGTGAACATACCTACACATTTTTTCCACCAAGGGAACAAAACATACATTTGTACTCGCAGATGAAAAAATGCGTACCTACTACATCGAAAACTGTCTCAAATATAGATTAGGACCTACACTACACTCCACTATTACAAAAATAAAAATGGAAATACCAGTGGACTACAATGTCAAAATTTATTCTCTCTTCCCCCCCCCCCCCCCCTCAATTTAAAATAACTTGCATACCACAACTCACTCATGACATGTTATACTTTTGTCGATTTGCTGGGGACTTTGAGAACTTGTTAGTCTATTGGACATCAATTATTTCAAAAAATAATTGCGTTCACGTTCACGAGATAGAACTCACTTTTGTATTAGGAGCTATGGTATTCTTTAGTTTCACAAAGAGATTTAGAAAGAAACACTACCATTCTAGCACACCTACATTTTAAGGTTCCACACAAATTCATTATCTAAAACATTCACGAAGTTCGAGTAATCGCAAGTACGTTAGTTATGTCTTAAATGACGAATCAAATTGATCAGCTTAGATGGTCCAGAATTTTATAAAGCAACTTCACAACCACACCGTAGTTAGTTATCATGTAAGTACCCTAGACGTAGTAACACTAACATGTTGAAACTTGGCTACTTACGAGCAAGACACACCTGCTACATGCACTGGTGACGTTCAACGTAGGCTATATGAAATGTGAAGGCACTCACCCATCGATGGAATGTTGATGCATAGTGCTTGGGAAAGCTTCAGGTACGTCCGGCCGAGCTCATAAACGTTGATTTGTAGTACGTCACTACAGTCAATAAGGAGATCTTGAAACTTAAATTAAGGAAAAATATACTGGTAAGTGGTACTTGCTGCAAAATATACCTAAGTCGGGCCAATTGACAGATATTATTGTTTCTGTGCAATTCAAAAATTAAATCAAGACTTAAAAAGTTAAAATTCATGTAATAAAAAACAGAAAAATTTAACTTAAAAATTAAATATTTTTGTAATAGATCAGTAGGTATAGCCGTCTCATAAAATATGAAAAGCCCACAAATTTTTATTCATAGATCATAGTCTTAAAAAATAAACTTTTAAACTCTTCAAGTTTTATTTTATATCAAGAATGTGAGTGGTATTATTATAACAAGAAGAAAGACACCGCATACTAAATAAAGCTGGTCGGATCGATCAATCGCTGGAAAAATTACGAGTTAAAAAACTGTTTACTTCAAGTTCCAACTAAAATGTCAATGAACACGGATTTATTTGTTTCTTCTGCCTGATTTCTACTATCATCTACAGATACCAGGTTATGCTGCCATATGGACAGCATGAAATACCCAGCATTATCGTACTACGAACACTATTAGAACAACACTTCTAGACAGTCTAACTTGGGCTGTCAGGGAAACACTTAGAAATGAGTAAATTACAACAAAATAACCCACCAATTCATTAAGGAAATTTACAACACGGAATAAACAGGCGGCATACTATCACTGCATGCTATGAAGTACAAACACCACATGAGTTCATGCTGCTAGATTGTAGGCCTACTCTCCAAGTTCAACTCTATTGGAAATTACGAGAAAATCATCCACAAATCCACTAACAAAATACGGAACGTAATGAAAAATCATCGTTTATGAACGCCCTAGGTTTAGTAGTTACTAGCCCCAACCTTAGGAGTCGCATTCCGATGCCAGATCCTTAGGCTACCTACTGCCCCTTTTTTGCACAATGATTCAACAAAAATCAACAGATTTCTGGCATTCTTGCACACATTCATAGGATATGTAGTATTCCCCATAGTAGAGTGCACAAGTTTCATAGGTCCCACCCACTGTTCCAGGTAACCAACCTAGGTCGTAAATTATCCCAATTGGGCTTGTGTCAATTAAAGATGGTAGGAACTAGACAAGTAGAAAATTAAGTTGGTACCAACCACTGGACTCTGATATTTTGTAAGCATAAAAATTGGTATGTTGGACAAATTTATCACTAGCTATTGCACTCTTATTCACAAAACAAAACATGCAATTTTAAGGTTAGGTTAGACGTAGAAAGGATACGAGCAGTTCCCTCGGTGCGGCAAGTCATGTACACACACGCAGCAACCACGTGCGTGTTCTTTCGACCCCGTGTCAGGTGGCGAGAAAGCGCCATCTTGTAGAAGTTGAAGGCTGTGTCGATGCAGTGTTGATTCAGACGCAGCTGTTGGCCCAGGTTAGTGATTGCTCGACGGGCGCTCTGAAGGGTTATCTCGCGGGACTCTTTGCCCATAACATAATGGAATGCTGGAAACATAAATCAAATATTTTTGTTTTGTTTTTTAGTTTAATGGTTTTATTTCAGAACACAAAAAATAGGCTACATGATTTGATGTAGCCCCCAAAGATACTAAGTGGCTTGCAGGAGAGGGCATTAACAATATACTTGGCCCAAGATTACCTTACATAATATATGCTTTTGTCACAGGTGAGGCACTCACAGCCAACCAGTGAACCGCCCGAGACAGACCTGCGCAAATACCGATCGCTGATTGGCTACGAACCCATCCCCTGTGACAAAAGCATGTGTAAGGAAGTCTTGGGACAACTATAGCCAGTTACTTCGGACAGTCATTTAGGCTTGCCAACTCTTTGCTAGGCAAACGTAACTTATAGCCTATGAATGTGATTAGACTATTTAAGTCAATTTGAAATTTGATCAACAGACCAAACTTCATGTAACAAAAATTGAAACATACATTGATAAAGCATGCTACTAGGTAGGTAGGCCTATGCTGTTAGTGTTGTCGTATGGAAAACTACATTTCTAAGCAAACAAAATAGAACAAAATAAGTGAGAACGTGCTAGTTTTCAAAACCAAAAACATGCTGACCTCGATTTAGATCAACTGAGACAACTGACCAAAAGTACTTCACATGGCAACCACGCTAGTCCATGCAATGCAGCACTAAGATAAATAATAATTCTAGGAAACATAGGGCCTTATTGAAACCATGTTGACCTACAAGTCAGTCAAGTGAGATGAAGTTTTTAGAACTGCAAGCAAATGTAGGTATCGACTGATTTCAAAGTGCTCAGTTCACATAAACTTTCGAGAAGTTCCAGTCATATTAATTTCAGAATCAGTATATAAATAATTCTTGACTGATTAGGGAACCACTTACTTCCTCCGAATCCTCTCGCCCCTCCCCTCGAGTCACCCGCAACAAACTGCCCCATGGCCGAGCTTCCACCGTGAGCATTGTCCTCGAACTGTATCTCCGATACAATGGCGCTATCCTCGAGGACTGTACCACAGTTTGTGCACACTGCATCGCCTCGGGCTGGGTCGACATCGATCTCAGTCCCTCCGCAACTGCGGCACTTGTTGGACATGTTTGCACACCTGAAATATCAAAGAATTCTTAAGGTCACTGTCACTTGCTTTCAAGCCTCTACAACAACACAAAAGTGATCCATATCACTGAGATTGTAACCTGGCTTGGTTTTCAGGGTGGGCAGATTGCAATATGTGGGCCTAGTGATCAGGTTTGCATAAAACCCCTAGACATGAGTGATTGTGTGTTTCAAAACAACCTTGCTGCCAATAACATGACATGCACTTAGAACTTGCTTTCATCATGTCCTGATTTTAAATAGCAGTTTACTGATTTTGATACTGATATTTGCTTGTGATGGCTACAGAGTATGGTAGAGTAGCTAGCCTATAGTGAATATTTTGTAAATGAGCTGAGGGAACTGTCATGCATGGCGTTAGGTCCTAGGGCTAGGCCTGCTTTCACGTGGACAGGGGATCGAACCCCAGACATGTAAAGAGTTATCAATGTGACACTGGCTTTCCATTTCATCATTATTTGTCAATACAATTTCTCCTAAATTCATATTTAGGCCATGAAACTTAATGCAGCCCAAAAAAATTCCGACTTGGCAAAATTGTCTCCGTAGTTGTTCTTGGCCACCTACTTGCGAGTTCAATTTCCACCTAGTGAGTGGACATTACATTGACTTGGGAAGGGTTGAAGAAACAATGTTGAATAAAACAGGAGCCATCCCAAGTTCAATTGCCTATGGTAGCTAGGGCTAGGGCTAGGCCTAGGCTTAGGTCTTAACAGGATACACCCTATCACCTAGGCCAAGGCCTAATGCCGAATGGTCTGCTCTATCTGCATTCAAGGGCGTTAGCCTACACCCCTAGCCCACAAATTAGCAAAATATAGTGCTCAGACCTACACCCCAGACTTAGCAAACCACTCTTTGAAGACGAAGCTAAGATTAGGACTAGCCTACGCTTGTATTAACCCTATTGATTGCATTGTTGAGAAATGGCACCGCATGCCATAGCCTAGACCTAGGCTACATTTTTAAGAACTTTTTTAATTGATATGACTCTCTGTAAGTCTGCCTAGGGCAGGGCTAGGCTAGGCCTACACGATGCTTGATCCGTAGCATAGGGCATACCTAGCCTAGGCCTAGAAAGGCCCACTTATTTCCTTTAAAACTAGGACATATATTATGCTCACCTGGGGTCTCTTCGGGCCAACTGCCCTAATTAAGAAGAATGAAATTCAAAGTTCAAAAGCTGTATGCCATCAAGTGTCATGAACGAAACTACGCCTACCAGCAACATTAACCTCACTTTAACACCTGTTAAGCGTCCAAGGGCAGTTTCGCAGTTTAAACCACGGTCTGTTATGCACACAGCCTTCTGAATACGGAGCTTTCTTCTCAGTCCGCCACTGTGGCGGACGGCATTGAACAGTTTGAAACCGTGAGTTCGTCCGCGTTTTCATCTCATTTTGTGAGTTGGAAACGTAAAATCATCATTTTGTACTCTTTAGCAAAGATTAGAAATCTTTGTTTCGTGGTTACTTTGCGGGCCTTTAACTTCTATAACTGTAACTACTAAATTAAAACAACAAACTAAATAAAAACTGACCTAAACTAAACTTAACTAAACTAAACTAATTTAATTTGTTTATTTCCGTAGTGCATTCAACTGTAATATTTCCAATAGTATCCAACCGTATTTTTAAGCAGGGAAATAAAGTTGCTGTACTTATTAATTAATTTCCCAATTTTCTCTGATTTTGTAGAAACCATTACCAAGAAATACCAATTGTGCAGGCACAATGGGGGCCCTTGTTGTAATTCATCACCTTCAGCTAATATTTGAAGGTCTAATCTAAAGTAAAATTGAAGTTGTGCTAAATGGTAAACTTTTATAATTTGATTGACGACTATACACGTACGTGATTACACAACAAATAGTCAATAAAAACGGACGACAGATTTACTGTAAATTATTGACTATTGTTGGACTAAGACCTTATCAGTTATAGAAAAAAGGAATTAGATTATATTTATTAACGTTTCATCCAAATTTTTGCAACATAACAGTTGATTTTTCAACTTTCTTAGCAGTGCAACATTCAGGCTTCAAAATGTGTAATAAGCAATGCATAAAAACCTCCCCTATGGATTTGAAATGAGGCATTTCCTTACTGGCACTGCAAATGCAACTGCATATTTCTTCACTGGTCAAACACTTTTTTTTAGATAAGCCACTTCAGAGAGAGATTACATCAGTGGTTAGTAAAGGGTTTATCCGTATTCAACACAAAACACATTTTATTGAGCCAACTTCAACGTTTCTATGAAATCAACGAAATCCATAACCAATTAATATTTTAATGAACATTATTGGCTATTGCACCGGTTTAGTAATTGTTCGAGCTAAAATAAATATTTCTCTGCAGCAAAGCCAATGTCGAATATTGACCTTGACCCGAATGCTGAGACCTCGGCTGACAAGACGTCGTAAAAACATCTGTACGTGGTTGTAATATGTGCGAAAAACTCACAGTGGTGGCTCTTTTTCGAGATAATGCTACTAAGTGTAGCTCTGCCTGTCGTTAGAGGCGGTAAAGGGGCCAGCGCTATATGACCTTGCGTTTGAGTTGAGTATGTAAAACCGTTGAGTGAGAAATACGGTAAAACGCTCTGTGTGACGCATTGATTAGCGAGCGCGTCCATGTCTACGAACTTGCTGGCGAAAAGTTCTCAAAGCTATCGTAAGAGATAAAGATAAAAGTGTGAAAACAACAATTGCGTTGCAAACACGTTTCTAATTTCCATAGCTATTGTACTGCGCGACATTGCTGAATGCAGTGCAATGTGCGTTGCTAAGAATAATAAAAAAATCGTTTCGGTTCGGTTCATTTAAAGATAGTTCTATTACACAAATTCACATAAGGTAGAAACCAGAAAGCATTGATATTGAGAACACATATCCGTTATCTGTAATGAAGCGCTGATAAGCAAACTCTTTATAGCGCCATTGATGTTTTAACAATAACAAAACAAAACAATGAGCAATTATAATGACAACTAAACTCCTCTTCACTAAAGTTTATTTTCTTGACACAAGAATGCATCCAGAATCTAGTGTGAGTGGCCATTCCAGCACGCGTCGATAGCTTGAGAAGTACGAACGCCTCAAGTTATTGTATTGTGTAATCTTACGCTCGATTCGGCTTTGTATCAACTAAGCAAATGAATTTAAAATCTTCAACTATTGTAATTGTCACGAGTGTTAATCCTGTAATATTAATTCGTTAATTAATCGTAAAATTACTGAATCACCGCTAGCTGCTCGAGATAACGACAAGCCTCCGATAGGGGTTTTAGAGAACCTTCCTTGTTGGATGATGTAGCCTCAATGGTTTGAAAGTTTCAACCCATACGCCATATCATAATGAAAACACCATTCATAATTCATAATGTTATTCGCTACCGTGATAACTGTGTCCTGACATAACATGTATATTTTTGTGGTTCTAGCTTTGTGTATTTTTGTAATTATTTTGTAAAGAAAGGCTCAGATGGTTCAGATATATGAAGAAGATGGGTGAGGAGAATATTTCGAAAAGCCAATTTGAAGATGCTGGTGACAAACTAAGAAGACATGGACTACGATGGGACGAAGTGATGGCTACGGAAGGAAAAATACGAAACACATCTTTGGTAGAAGTGCAAAAAAGGAAGTAGTGGGAAAATAAAAAAATATGAAGAAAACTGCATGGTGGGGAGTCCGGAAGAAGATTGCGAGGAACGAGGAGGAGAAGAAGAAGAAGGCATTGAGAAGAGATGTCAGTGGGACAATGGAAGAAAAGGGGTGAAGCGTCAGGCATGGGTAGCCGGCTTAGGTAGACCCGAGGCCCAGTGATGGTGGGAACCTCCCACCCCCTTCCCGACTTGATAGGTTGCATGGTATAGGGACCGATATTGATTGATTTGTTATTCTTATTTTATTGTATCGCTATTTTGGGGCGATCCCCTGTTGCAGATAAATACAATAATGAAATTGAAAAATTAAAAACCCGTTGCCCCCCCCCCCCCCCCCCTCTTAGTAATAACAATCCATTGCTCATACATAATCAAGCATCCTACATTCGTGTTTGTGTAGTATGCATTGCTTCAAATCACACAGCTTACTACTCCTCATTAAATTGTTTAGTGCAATTTTACAAAAATGGAACGTGAAGCCTCAATATATCAATAGGCTGTAACTGTATTTTTCATTAAAATCAGTTCATCAGTTCTTATAAACCTTCATAAAAAAAAGGCAAATAAAGCATGAGTGTAGTAACTGTGAGAAAAACCCAACTCCTAGCTGCCCTATCAGTTCCTGGGATAAGAATTTAATGGGACATTTTTGTTTTCCACGAAATACAAATAATGAGGTCAATTCATTGGTGATATTGATAACCTTTAATCTAGTGTTGTAGTCATCAAGCTTACGATTAACTGCATAACTTCCATAATATGGCTTCTGTCGCATTGTGAAGGACGATACAGACTACGACATCACAAGAGGTAAATTAACATAATATTATAATATAATAAGGAACAAGGCATTTAGATCATGTAAACCTGTAGAAGTAATTAAATAAGTGTACCTGTAGTGTTGTATTATTAGCCTCAGACTACCGCCAAATTTGAAATCAAACCGTGTAATTGGAAAACGGTAGTGTTTAATTAATTCGTGACTATAGGCTTAATTCTGTATTATTAGTTTGTAAACTGCTACATTTCTTATTGAAATATTAATATTCTAATTTCTAAATGTTTAATTAAAATCAGATAATATATAAGTTAAGATGATAAGGAGAGTGCAATTTTTTTTAAAGAGACGTAATGGGCAATGTTTACATGGTCAAAATATACCAGCCGTAGTCGACAACAGAAACTTGCAATTTGATAACAAAACTCAATGGGGATATTTGCTTCATAATACTAAAGAACAAAATGAATACATCGTTTTAAAATCAAAGTAATAGCAGAAAATTAATATTGTATGCTAGATGGTAAGGGGAACATAACAGTTGATATTTGGTTCGTAGTTACGTGCCGAGTAACAATATTGATAGATTATTGATTGATTTTTTCTTCCTTACTACTTGAACTTTACTCAACAATCGGAGATAATGAAATATGTTACAACAATGACTCAAGTGTACGTGATGTAGGATCTGCAATACCAAATATTGTAATCTACAACCGATCGGTTGCCAATACCTGGGGTGACCATAATTCCAAAACGAAAAACCTGGACACTTGCAGATTTCGATCATGTACCTGCGCGGTACAATTAGGGGTCTGGGGCGGAACCCCATCCGTCGGAAGCGAAATTTTTGTGTGGTATTTTTGACCTCAAAATAGACTTTAGAGCGATTTGAGCAATGCATTAAATTACAAATTACTAAAATTCGAAATTGTATAGAAAACTTGTTAGTAGTGTGTTTCTTTTTTAGAACTTAATACTTGCTACGTTTTTTATTTTGCATAGTAGAAATAAATTCACACAAATAAATTCTTGCCAGGCCTACTTGCCGAGTTCGATTTTTTCTTTCATAATGCTATCAATTTTCATTTCAAAACGTATACAATTAATACTAATTTAAAGGAAAGAAGAAATTATTGGTTTAATTCTGAAAATCGTGACATTTTGCCGTCCCGAGAACTATTTTCGGGACACTAGAATAGACCTCAAAAAACGGAACGATCTCGGTAAAACCGGGACGTCTGGTCACACTAGCAATACCTAACTTACGGGAGTATGGCCGCCAACAATGTCCGTGACGTCACTGTTAATATCAAAATCAAAAATATTATTCATAGTTCTCACGTGACGTCACAGCGGCCATGATTGTGACACAATTGATGAGGACCAATCCTAGATCATTGGCAAATCCTATTCAAATTTAGTAAATAAGCCTAATTTAGAATTTAAAAAGTAAACATAAATAATAAAAAAATAAGAAAATATTACACACACAAATTTATTTCAAAAAAAGGCTGAATTTTTCAAGAAGTAAGCATTTCTGTGTTCTACTACAACAGCCTTCAATTGTTTCTCCGTGGCAACGACAATGTTTGATCACAAATGTGGCCGCCACGCGCAAAGAAGTGACGTACGTGCAACCTATGAATAATATTCCCTACGTGACCAAAATATTCCAGAACATTGTCGACAATCATGAGTGTTCGAACTACAACCCATGTAAGTACTGCATTTCGCCAACAGGGTGCAGCGATGTTGCTGATTACGACGGTGCTGCTGTTGGTGGTAGCGGTGGGAAATAGTCACGTGATCGCTGGTGATGCTCGCTACCACTTGTTGAGTGAGCCAGTGACATGGAAGGAAGCTGAACAGAACTGCAGGTGAGGAAACTGAGCTAAAAATGAGGTGGCTCGTTGGTCCAGTGGTTAGCATCCCTGCTTCCAATGCAGAAGGTCCCTGGTTCAGATCCCGGTTCAGGCAGAAGTTTTTTTACGTCTAATAAGGATTCAGTTCCATTAATTCTTGTCTCAGAAATAAGTAAAAGGTGACTTTGGAACCGTCCTAACAACGAAGCACTCAATAAATTCAAAGTTGTTCTGAATCAGCCTTGTTGATTCTGACAGTTGTCCGCAAGTGTTCGCAGTGTCCAATCACTGATTCATATGTTTCGTATAAGAAATATTGATCTTTGATTGGTTATCGCTCACTCGTCGATGGTGTTCCTACAGGGTTGGTTTAGTCGCTTTAAATTAAAGTCCCCCACTGAAAAATCAGTTTCGTTACTGAGTGGGTAGACTTTAAATGTGAATTTATTTTATTTATTTATTTAACGATCTGATAGCATTAGAAATGGAATGTGATTGGGACCAATTCTGTGAGAAATTTCTTTGAAATTGTGTACTTGCGAGTGTCAAGTATATGCACGCAAGTTTATAATAGAATTAATAATTATTGTTTCATGATTTTTCTAAATTCTAAACACCAAAAAACTGATTTAAGCTTTTATAAAAATATTAAATATCATTTTTTGTGAATAACGAGTTCAAAATGTATCATTTGAATTTGCCGCCGTCGTAACCAAGAAAGCAAATCGTGACGCTGGAAGTGACACGATGTCTTTCCTACACCAATGAGAATTCTTTCTTTTGGTTGCGAATATGCTCCGTGACGTCACGAAAATGACGCTCGAATAGTTGCCATTTAAAACTGTAATTTGACCAAGGAAACTTAATTAACAAAAATAAATTCCACCAAACTTTTATATTGACCGCAGATGTTTTTTTAGCGTTTTGTTGTGTTCTCTAGAAGATGGTTTGAGTGTGTCTAATGGTGCTGTACAATATGTTCTACTGACAGATATGTGTGTATTTCAGAGCCCTAGGTATGGAGCTGGCAAACATTGACTCTGTAGAAGAGCAAGATCTTCTTCAAACCTTGGCGTCTCTGGAGGATGGCTTGAGTGTGTGGGTGGGGATGCTCGATAGAAATGCTCACGGAAGATTTCTCGCCAAGTCCGGTACGTTCTCGTTGTTGACGTCAAATTACGCAATCTATTTCAACGTAAACCAACAGCTGATTTCTGGCGTTCTTTCTCATAAGTTGTTAAAGGTGCAGTATCTCACTTAGTAGAGCGTAAAAGCCTCAAGTGACGTAAGCTCTGTTAGAAGTTTCCGGGTATCTACCCCAACTTCAGTAATTATCCCTAATGCACTTGTCTCAAGTACGTGGTAGTAAAAAAGAGAAGTAGAAAATTAAGTTGGTATTGTTGTAGCCGACCAATTATTTTGGGATAACTTAACGATTAATTTTGTAATACTAAAAAAGTTTCAATAAAAATTATTTTAAGTGTCCGTTATGTATGTTGAATCTTTCAAATAAGTGTAATAAGCCGTTGAAGGCAACTCGACATCATAGTCATACACAGAGGGTACTAGCATCACGACTCCATTCTATAGTTTGCATTTTTACCGCAAATTAGTGTGTATTACAACTTTTATAGCTTTCCATCTTTTTTATAATTTGATGTTTCGTTTATCACCCTTGATTGCTTTATTAAATTAGATTGGATTACTTATTTAGTCAAGTTTTTAGAGCAACTATTTTTTATATTTTACCCCCACACCTATTTATGTAAATTGGCCATAGACCTAGGACATTGGTGCCTTCCTATGAGTTCATGTGTTGTGATATTTTAGGAGACAGATTTTCAATACCTATTATGTCCCCCTCTTCCAGTATTATTTTTAGAATTAAACACATTTGTTAACAATTGTTATCATGTATTCTTTTGTTATTCTTTAATAAGCTACTAGATACTCTTCTAATTACATTGCATGTAGCCTACGGTGAACATTTCATGTTTGATTTTAGGAGAAATGTTTCCCGAGAACTCACACCTGCTGCCATCTATGGAGGAAGACAAAGAGTGCATAGCGCTGCATCGTCTTCATGGAGTATACGTCACTTCTTGTGTGAGGGAGTCCCTGCCATCCATATGCAGCGCTAAGCCCCGCCCCCTTGTCCCTGCCATCACAGACAACCCCACCAACCTCAGATCTTCGATCAGGCGTCTCGTTAGATCGGTAGAAGACACATCTTCTGCGAGAACTAAGAGAAGTAGGAAACATAAACGCAGGAAATCAATTCGTAGATCTAAGAAGCGCCGTAGGTTTATGCGTAGACGTGAATATTTAGGGGTGAAAGTCACCGGGAAAGCGACAGGAAATATGGATGGTTACATATGGGGACGTACTACGGGTACGACAACGGGAATCGTATCCGGATCGTTGCTGGGGACAATCACGGGTATCTGTGAAGGGAACGTTACGGGTGATATCACAGGATTCATGAAAGGTATACTCGACGACGAGCCGGTCAATCGGTGGACAGATGGATCGGAGACCGGAGTCTTTACCGGACGCATGTTCGGTGGTTTTGAAGGACAGGCTTACGGTTTCTGTATAGGTGAATTCCTGGGTAGGGTGGTGGGAAATACAACGGGTGATTTCGAAGGTCAAATGACCGGTACCCTTATAGGAAACTTGACAGGGATATTGCAAGGTCAACAACGTGAGTATGACCTCGTTGACGAAGACTTTACACGATTTTTAGGTAGTTATATTGACTTTATAGGTACAGAGCCGACGCACAACGGTACAGCCACTTTGCACAAGGCGATATTTTTACTCGAGGGCGAAAACGTAGGGAATATGACGGGGGAAATGTGGGGAGAATGTACCGGGGATTCGGTGGGGAATATAGATGGTATATTGGAGGGTTCTTCCATCAGCGGCACCATGGAGGGAATTATGGAAGGAACAATCACAGGGAATATGACTGGACAACTGAACGGTATAGCAACAGGAAATCTGACAGACCTTGAGACAGGACAAGTACGCACCGAGGAAAACTACCCAATCACCGACGAGGTAGAAGTTAACTTGATCGGAGAGCTGATTGGTGTGAACACCGGGAGTCTCGTAGGCTCCGTCAACGGAACACTGACTGGTCACCTGACTGGACATTTCACCGGGACCTCGTTCGGTGTGTTGCAGGGTAAGCTGTGGGGTACCCTGGACGGGTTGTTTGACGGTGAGATTGAGACTGAAGAGATGGGTGTGTCGACGAACCTTGTGTAGAACACTTGCATTAAGCAGGGGTGGATCCAGGGGTAGTATAGGGCCGATAGCCCCCTTTTGATTTAAAAAAAAATATTGATTGCAGAGAGATTTTGTTAGTGTTGTACAGCAGAAAGATCACAAATTGTATCTTCCAGATAATAAACTGTTAGATAATGAATGGCAGTTTGTAATTTACTCACTCATGATTTTATTTCCAATACCAGAAGTTTAAAACCGCTCTGAGGGGCGATGCGTGTTACTTTGTTAACACATACTTTATGTAGATATTTTTTAAATACAGTTTGGTTTAGTAAAGAAAGGGAATGTCTTTTGTATAACACCAGCAAAGAAATGAGTATAAAATATGAAGAAGATAGAGGATGTGAAGCCTATACATACACATTTTCTATTTATCTGCATACTCGGATCACGGCCAGGTCCAGACATATAAGCAATGGTATTAAAATGTGTACATTTAACGTCTTCACCCCAGGGAGAGAAAATTCTATCGAAGATATTGACCCCCCGCGGTCAATATCTGTTTTATAAATTTAATATTTGTTTTTATATATACATTTATTTAGAATGGGGGGGGGGGGGGCGAAAACACAAAGACCAAAATCAAATTTGACTAGAGATTTGCCCCAGACCCCATGACCTCCACACAATAAATCGCCACTCCCTTACAATGATCCTGGATCCGCCCCTGTTGCATTGTCACGTGTATTAAACGATCACTTAACTAAAACATGATGATAGACATTAGCAAAGAAATACAAATGTGTAAACAAATATTGCTATTTAGGTAGGTGCATTAGTTTATATTGAAACGTAAAGGGAAGACAAAACAATTTTCATTGTATGACAGAGCAAACAAATATTTGAATCTCTTGTTTTTCTTTCAACAGAGAGATTCTACTTGGAAAATAGAAAAATATCATATTATTGTATTGTTATTGTATACAAACTTTTCAAATACATTATTATTGAATATATACCAACACGACTGTGCTTATTTATTTTAACATTACCACAGACAACAAGTGCTATTCCATTACCCTACGCTAAAATATATATATTATACAATGACGATATTTTGAACGCTGTTTGCATCTTGAGTCGAAACATTACGTTTTAGATGAGAATGAAATCAAGAAACAGTAAGCAGTCTGCATTCAGTCTGTACCCGGTTAAATAAATAATAATATATATACATATTTTAATAATGATAATTAATGTTGGAAACGGGGTCAAGATGTATATATATATTATATAAATACCTTACTTGGATTAGGGTTTCATTATTGTGTTTTAAATAAATAAATAAATAAATTCACATTTAGAGTCTACCCACTCAGTAATTAAACTGATTTGCAGTGGGGGACTTTAATTAATTATTTAATTTAATAATTCAATCATTGTGTTTATGTATGATATCTCCTTCAAGTTATTAGTTTCATTGTTAAATGTGTGTTTATATTATACCGAAGCCACTTCTCACCACATATAATCCTGGGCCCGGATTCACAAGAGGTCCGTAGTCATTATCCGAATATCGTTGTTCATGCAATGGATACACCCTGCGAACAGAGGAACTACTTTAGAAGTAGACTGTTCAGTAAGTGAGGAGAAGAAAGTGGTGCTTCTAGATTGTATGATGCCGCGAGCTGGTATTTGGTAAATACAATCAGGATGTGAATTGACGGGGGGATGAGGGGGGGATTATCCCCTCTGATAATTTCATCCCTGGTTTTCGTTGCGCTCTCCCCTTTTTTGGCATCCCCGCCGGCGGTGGGTAAATCCCCACTCCCCACCACTTGATTCCCCTCTCCCACAATCAGGGTGTGAATTTACCGGGGGGGGGGATTATACTATCCCCTAATGTTAATAAATTTGCATAAATTTACGCATATCTTCCTACCCAGGAAATCGTGTGTACTAAAAAAAGTCTGTATCGCGTAATAATGAGAATTTTCATTTGAGACACCAAGAAGAATTACTGGTAATGGACAATTACAAAATTAATTTACATTCTTGAATTGGTTAAAACTTAAAAGGTAAAAATACGGCAATAGGTCCTTTTATCTTTCCTTTCAAAATAATACCTCAGAACGCAATAGAGGCCGTCTTGAGGATAAAACTATCCGAGCACATTTGTGCCTGCGGCGGCTACGGCGTCGCCAGGGGCGGAGACCCAAATTCGCGTGAGCAAATGCCAGAAGGGCCGGTAGCTTTGAGCAGGTTTATGTCCGTCAAATTTGAACCAATCGGAAAATAACTCAGTTTTCCTCTAAAATATAAAGTATGGAAGAACGGCTAAGATCGAGATAACTGCTTTTTTTTTTGTATGGACTGTCCGTCGTCTGTTGGCAGCTCTTTGGTTGAGCCCTACATTTTCAGACAAATGACACTAAAAAAAAATGACAAACTGACTATTTGGTGGGGAGGGGTTGCAACAGGGTTGTTTTATTTCAAATCACCGGGGCCGAAATTTGTCCCCAGTCCACTCCTGGGCGTCACCCTGACCCCTTTTTACCCATGCAAGTTTTGTTGGGACATCCCCCTCTCTGATTCGCACACGACCATTATGGGGGAACGTTACACTACTCTGCGTGCCAACCTAAGAAGCACCCTGCCAATCACTACACACAAAGGGCGACTTAGCCACCGCCTCCTTAGTTGACAGTTGTAAATGTCAATCGTGTCTAAAATCTCAAGCGGCAGTCAACGGGTTGGACACACAGTTACAGAAAGGGGACCTTCCCCTATAGACAGGGAGCGATACCCGTCCGAAGTCGAGTTGAGGCGACATTCTTTACATTCAGCTGTTGATACCGGCTGAGAAGGTGAGTGCTTTGCTGAGGGGATGATTAACCTTTATAATCTCCACAATATACCACCGCCTCCCTTTGAGGTAAGTGATTGACAGGGTGATTCTTAGGTTGGCACACAGAGTAGCTGGATGGTGCATTGGGTTCACGTGCATGAGAGCCATCCTGCAATCAAGAGTGTTCTACTCTTCGTGCCAACCTAAGAAGCACCCTGCCAATCACTAACCTCAAAGGAGACGATAGTATTGTGGAGATCATAAATGTCAATCATCCCCGTTATTCAGCAAAGCACTCACCTTCTCAGCCGGTACCGACAGCTGAATGTGAAGAATGTCGCCTGGACTCGACTACGGACGGGTATCGCTCCCTGTATATAGGGGAAGGTATCCTTTTTGTAACTGTGTGACCACCCCGTTTACTGCCGCTTGAGATTTTAGAAAAGATTGACATTAGCAACTGTCAACGAAGGAGGCGACGGGTAAGTCGCCCTTTTGTGTATACAGTGGCATATACACGGGGGCGGAGGGGGGGGGGGACAAAACCCCCCCCTTTTGCAAAAGAAACATGAAAAATGACCGTTTACATTTCCATAGACAGTATCAATAGACAGTATTTCAATAGACAGTCAGATGTTTTACATTATAATTATTGTATATTGTTGTAATTAAAAGCAAAAGCAATACGAAAAATATGCAAATTATTGATTGATTTTCCTTTTATTAGCGGTGCTAAGGAAAAAACGTGTTGCCAGAAACTGAGTTGTTTCAGTTGGCCGCTGTAAAACGCACAGATTTGCATTAAAATTACCTTGACGAGAATTTTTTTGGGGGGCAAGCCCCCCGAAACCCCAATTATGTTTCGGCTCCGCTTTCTATAATATGGGTTGAAAACCCCCCCCTTTCCCAATTCCTGGATACGCCACTGTGTGTATAGTGATTGGCAGGCTGCTTCTTAGGTTGGCACGCAGAGTAGCTGGATTGTGCGACGGGTTGAGCCATCCTGCAATCATGTAAGGAGGAAAACAAGAGTGTTCTGGTCTGGCTCCGTGCCCGATGCCCTGTGGCCCCCGGCTTAGAGTCACCGGCCTCTCTTCATCTGAGGTCAGTCTGTCTCTGATCGCCATGGCCGCAACAAGTGTTCTCGTCCTCCTGGGTCTGCTGATGGTGGTGACGTCATCACTAGCCCTCAGCTG
Source organism: Isoperla grammatica (assembly GCA_945910005.1). Taxonomy (NCBI): domain Eukaryota; kingdom Metazoa; phylum Arthropoda; class Insecta; order Plecoptera; family Perlodidae; genus Isoperla; species Isoperla grammatica. Next base: position 101,173,937 of record OX246738.1, read on the forward strand.
TGTCAACTACCAGGCCAATACCACGTGGACTCCATGTCCAGGCATGACCGCCAATAAGGACATTCACCTAGACCAGGTAACAACAATAATAATTTGTCTTAGAAAGACCTTTTTTTTATGGGTTTCTATAAATCATTACAATTGTAAAATATTATTTTATACTGTCTACAAGTAAAATGTTTAATGCCCTGCTATGATTTTTATATCTATTTATTATTTTATTGAAATTAAAGACCAGTGTAGGGCACAGTGCCTTCTTTAGTCTGATAATTGATGAATTACAATTAGGAAGGGAGGTGGGGAAGCCTGGTACCGGCACGTAGCCTACTCCTGTCGAAATTTTCCAAGGGCGCCTTCTGCTTTACGTCCCATCAGAAAGGACGGAGTAACTTTGACCAGTCATATGGGTACCGCTCCACTAACTTGGACTGCCGAGCAGTTGACGAGAAGAACAAAGCTGTTACACAAGTTTTCAAACCCTCCAATCTGCTCTTACCAGGAGGACGGTCACCCAACCTCCTCCTGACGTAGCCCGGGGCAGGGGCGTCGGAACCGGGGGGGCAGGGGGGTCAGTCGACCCCCCTGTGCTTGCACAGGGGGGGCGAGAGTATCATCTCGCCCCCCCTGAAAAAATGGCCAATATGAATTAAATGCATTTTAGAGTACAGATTCCGCTTATTCCTTCAAGCGATTTCAGAGGCTGGCTGCATGGTAACTTACGAAATTTTTTCTTTTACAAAATGTTGCAAAGTCAGCTGGAAAGTTCGCCCCCCCTGGAAAAATAGACTTCCGACGCCCCTGGCCCGGGGTTACTTAACTTCGATGTTCGTATAAGAACTGGCTAACCAACCGGGGCTAAACCGTTGGCTAACTGTTATAGGGTGCACACCAGCTTTACGTGATATGCCCCTCAACATGTTGTAAGGTGCTAGGATAATTGAGAAGGAATCCATTGTTAGAAAATCTCAACCCCGGCCATCGCCTTTATACGAATGACGAAAACCTAGGTAAAAAAGCTTTATTCAGGATTGTCCGTGGCTGGAATCGAACCGGCGTTCTCCCTATAATTAGAGCCTTCCGTGCTACCGCTGTACCAGGGTACGTATAGTGGAGGTAGGCCAATACGTTTAATATCCTAAACGTTTAACCGGTTTTAAAATTCGCGTTTAAACGTTTTAGTCGCTCCTTCCCCTGCCATGAGATGAAAAAATGACCGATGCAGTAGATTAGAAAAGTTCTGAAACTTAGGGTAAAATTAAAATTCGTGGTGACAAAAAACTATAATAGTAGGCTAGTAGTAGGCTCCGTTGTAAAATATTAGTTTGTTTCTATCATATGTACAAACACTACTGTACAAACGTTTAAACGTGGCGTAAAAATGTAAACGTTTAAGACCACTCCCGCGTGTAAACGTTTAAATGTCTCATCCCTGGCGTTTAAACGTTTAAACGTTTAAACGTACCATCCCTAACGTATAGTGTAGTACATTGCAATGCAAATGTGTTGATTTGATAGTCTTGTTTGACCCTCGGTTTGACCTCTGTATATCTCAATATTAGCATAGTAACTGTCAATTGGATGTTTCAAGATACATTATTCATATTGTGTGTTATGTGTTATTAAATATGAAGACGATTGAGCGCACATTAAAAAAACAATCAATAATGTAGTAGAACGTTTACGTATACTTATAATATATAAAGCTTGTCCGCTCATAGTAGAAAACGAAACGTTTAGTGTTAATGGCCTATGTTTGTGTATTGAACCATTATAATCGGCTTGTAAACCAAGATCTACTAGAAAAACAGGGTTGCTAATTTTATAATAACATAATTTAAAAGAATGTCACCCATTGAAAGAAAAAGAATTGCAATGAAACGACAACAGCGCGCTACCTGTTGGCCCTTTAAACCCTTTCACGGTCTATTAGGCAAACATTGGTCATTAGCTCTAAACGTTTCGTTTCTACTATGAGCGGACAGGCTTTAACAATAACGTAACTTACTCCCATTGGTAGAAGGTTTGTTATAGATTATAATGGTCTATAAGGGTGCGAGCACAAAAAAACCTTGTTACATATATGGTGGCTACTTGCGCTGGTTTCGTCAAGTGCACTATGTACAATAAACTCAATGCACGACTATACTTTCCAATGTTTTCGTAATAGGCGATGATTTCGTAGCCAACCAGCGAACCCTTCGAGACAAACCCCTTTAAATAGCGATCGCTGATTGGTTACGAGTGGGGCTGTGTTCCTCGCCTGTGACGAAAGCAGAAGGAAGGTTGCTGATGCGGCAAGTTTAGAAGCAGATTCTTGCAAGCGTTCCGTTTTCCTCAATGAAATAAACCGGTTTTTCCGCCAGTAAGCGGGAAACCAGCTTACATTGTGCGCGCATCCTTACACACAAACTTCATTATTAAATATAATAATTTTATTCAAATTAAAACTATTATCTGGTACCATTCAAAATCGAATCATCTCTCAAAAACTCCTACGCTGTCTCCCACTCAAAAACAAACAATTTCTCCGATCTCGCAATTCTGCTGCCAATCTTGAAAGAGTGTAAATGTAAACTGCTGGTAATTAAAGATCGCAAAGAATTAGCCAAGTTCATAAACCCAAACGACTTACCTAACCTTAAAGAAGACTTTTTGATGCAAAAACATAACTTATCTCGGGTCAGTCTAGACTAATCAAACTAGGAAGTTAGTTGTTGCGATGCAGATATGTAATAACCCG